>CM059187.1:108734888-109131080 GCA_030323885.1 Branchipolynoe longqiensis | reverse complement strand
GCTTAAAGAACTAATGTACCACAAAAAAACACAAAAAAACTCATTCAGCCACCCCGTCTGAAAACAGTTGCTGAAGTGTTGTACATGCGGTACTCAGACTATAGTCGTGGATCGTCCAGACAGACAGCAGTGATCTAACTTATAAATGGTTCCTTTGTGTGTGTAAAATGTTGATGGCACCTCAGCGCTTCTGTGTGCTTAGTTAGTCTGGGGGGAGGGGGGTGATTTGTAATACCCCTCACAAAAGAGCACGATCAAGCGGCTGGCTGGCTCTTGTCTAGAGCAGTTATTACGCGCAAAGAATCGACCAGCAGACACTGGCATTCAATTTGTGCTACAAGTGCGACTGTGCTACAAGTGCGATTTGTGCGACAGCTAATTTGCTTGCATGTGTGGATGTATATACGCAGTATATATTTACCGTAAAACCTCTCTAAATCGACTGACCATAGGACCGACTTTAAGTGGTCCATTTAGGGAGTTAGAATATCCTTACAATGGTATTATTGGAACCCGAATAAAGCGGTCGATATAAGGGAGTGGTCGATCTGTGGAGGTGGTCGGTTAGAGAGGTCTTACTGTATATTCGTACATACATACATTTGAATACACAGGTCCAATTATTTGTTTTTGATTAGTCGATATACCCTGGAGCCATCGCATTTACTGCTATTGTTCAATATTGTTGGCGAAGTCTTGTTTTGTTGTGGTTTTTATGGGAGCGGTGATATTTTGGTGTTGGATATTTCCTTTGGGGCGGTTGCCTTTTTATGGGGGGGGGAGATGATATTTTTTGCTGTTTTTGTGGACGAGAGAATGGCCGGCATTAAAGGTGTACTGCAATGTCACATGACGAATTGGATTTTTAATTCATTTTGTGGTGGCTTTCTTTCATTAATACCCCCATCACACCAAACTAGTTCTTACTACATTCTTGAAAATGTTGCCGAACAGCTCAAACTGTGTGCGAATGTAGTGACGTAGTAGCAATGTTTTACTAACTTTGTATGAACTGCATGGACGGGCAAGGACAGATGGGGGCTCTCGACTTTGAGCATGTTCACAATCTTTGGTGGCCACGTTCTACCCCATTTTAGAATGGGGTCGGACATTTTGAGAACTAGTTTGGTGTGATTGGGGTGTAAAGCTGTATATTCTGACGAAAGCATCACACTTTTGGAACCCGGACATTCACCCAGATTTCTTTATACATAAATTATGCAGCTTAGATACTGGTACACTGATTAAGCACTTGTTGTTGCATTGAAGTGAGTGCTACATCAATTTAATGCAACCTTTTTACTGAAACATAATGGTGTGGGAATTCTGATGTGCATCACAAAATAAATTTTGCACGTTTTCACTTCAAATATCTCAAAAGTGAGGCATTTAAGATCAAAGTTAATTGAAGCTAAAGTAAGGTAGATTATAATGATTGATCTAATCTAATATCACAGAAAATGGCAGAAACTCAAAAACCGTCGGATTATGCAACTTTAACTGAGCAGACAGGAAGAACCCGATATTCGATTTGTTTATCGGTTGCGGCGGGCTTTTTTTTTTCAGTGGTACAAAGCGCATCCCTCCCTCCTCCTTCCAAGCACACCATCCAGACTTGAGTATTTAAAATCGGGAAACCCGACCAGTTAAAGCAAGACTTACATTCTTTACTGGGAAATGCAAAGGGGAAGTAAAAAAAGATAAATTGTGATTACTATATAAGACAAACAAATAAATGTGATACTATTATCATCTCACTTACACATACCAGCTTTAACTGGCTGCGGCCTTTGTAGTTGTGATGCTGTTTTTTAACCTTCTATGTTGCCAGATGATCCGTGCTATGCAACTAGAGGCGGTATTGAAATCACTCTAAGCTCTAGCAGGGTGGGAGAAGCCAATCTCTGGTCTTCAAACTGCCGGCAATTCCACCCTCTCCCACATATATATATATATATATAATGTATAAGAATTATATCAATATAAATAATATGACGCTTCGAATAGTGCAATCAACTTGGCCAGTGTATTAGCCTCCCCCAACTCGTTCACACGACGATTGGTGGCGCCCCCACTTGCCTCCTTTCCTCACTAGTCACACCGGACTCCCTGTGTCAGTCTCCATGAAGAACTTTGTATTGACCTGTTTTATGATATATACAGTCAAAACCCTATAAGACTAAGACGGCTCACTCCCTATCTCTCCCATGGTAATGCAAATTTTGCAGTGCCACCTTGTGGTGGGTTTGATCAGCCTGGCTGCTGGTTGGTGTTTCACATGTAAACACATACAATTATATTATACATGCGATAGGTAAGTATGAATACACATCAATATGAAATTGCTATGAACAAATACCCATCATCATTAGCATCATCATCAGCATCGCCATCATCACACATCTTTCATATTCATATATACATTTATACATATAATATAGCACCTGTTTAACCAAGAGAACAGCCAGCGCACCAAGTGGTGGGTTTGATCATTTTGATTACACAGTACAGGCTGAGTGAGCCGTCTTAGTATTATAAGGTCTTTGATACAGTGCATATGTATATATACATATATCTGACGACAGAAATCACTATGGTGCGGCACACTCTTTGAAGTGTCTCCTGATTTATAGATATGGTTCGGTTGATACCCACCACAGTAAAATGGTAATAAATAGTTGGTGTTAACAAAGTTGATTATTTTCTGCTATCTATAATTTCATAGTCCACTGGTTTTGAGTTTCTGTCGCATCTTAAAGATCAATATATTAAGTTGATCGGTATAATATTTAGAGCCCGTTTGGAGGTACTTGAAGTGAAAGTGTGCGAGATTAACTTTTGCAAGCACATCAAAAGATGACACTATACGCTTTAGCAGTGTCAACTTCTATTAAATTGGCTTATTATCCCCTTCTATGCAGCACTTGACTGCACTCTGTCCACACCTCTCTCTATCTCCTCTCCGACGGCCTTGCTCCTCCTTGATATGCCTGAAAAGAGTTCCAGGAGGGGGCATTTCACTTTCTACTCTTACTCTGTCCGTGTCTATGGCTCACTGGTTGGTCACCATAGAGCAAATAGACACAGTCCTTTGACTCAACTCTCCTCATTTCTCTTTCCTAGACTCTGATTGATTTTCTTCCAGGCATACTTCTTCCCCTGACCAGGGTAGTTGTGTTCTTGGGTGGGGCCCTTCACCTTTACGATTTCTCTGTCTTGTTCTCATTGATGGAACCACCGCTGCACCCATCTTTACTCGCCCTTCCTTGAATCCCTTACTGCTGACTGGATACAAGTGCTCAACTACATCTACCGCTCAACTACCACCGGACCGAAGAGATTCGCTGCCGCCCCAACGCCTCGCCGTTACAACGTTGTAAAGATGTCCCCAGCTTCTACAACACTCCCTACTGAAGTTAAATCTTCAACCAAAGATTGGGCCGAGCCTCTCTATTAATGTTGCAGTTCTGTAACCAGTAACCGTCATAAGGTTACAAACAACCCCAGAATTGAAATCTATGCAGCAATGCTTAGTGTTGTGATGATCCGTTGGAGGCGCCACCGGTTATAAATTGTGAATCATTTACCTTGTGAATGGAAATGTTGGTAGAACCCTCGTTGATTTATATACTCATATAGGATAGATATATATATACCATTAATATTCTTACATACAAGGGATACTCGCATAATACTCATACATCACATACAGTCAAACCTCTCTAACCGACCACATTCACACATCGACCAGTCCTCTATATCGATCACTTTATTTGGGTCCCAAACGATCACCCATACAATACCATTGTAATGATAGTGAAAGCTCCCTAAACCGACCACCTCCCTAAATGGACCATTTGAAGTCAGTCCCATAGTCGGTCGATTTAGAGAGGTTTTATTGTATATTGGACTAGTGCTGCCCAGCGGTGAAAACAAGTGTTACCACACTTATCCATTATAGGCAGGGTAAATAAATGCATCACACACAACATAATATATATTATATGCATATATATATATTGTTGGTCCATTAGTTGTTCAAGCAGGGGAAATTTCAATCGTGGATGATTGGTCTTCCTCATTCCACTGCTCCTTGCCCTATTCTAATAATGCAGAGCGCCTGGCTAGGAAGCGACAAGTATCAATTTTTAAGTCATTGGTTTGACTCAACCAGGGCCTATATGTATGAGTCAATTTTTAACCGGACCGGGGTTAAAGGAGGGTGCCAGGTTATCTAACCCCGGGGTTCCAAATGTGTCACGGGGGATGTATGGGTCCAAAGCGCACACGGGTTAGCTAACGTTTCAGTTAGTTATAGATTTGGGGAACCCCTGTGTGCATATTTACATTCGTCGATTCGACACTATTAATATCTCCGCCAATGTGGCGGCAGTGTTAATAACGGTTCGAATATATGGTTAAATTGATAAAATTTCACTTATTGCGTATGTAATTCTGTGAAATATGATCGCATTGAATAGATTTGGGACTAATATATTCCCGCCAATTCGGCGGCGATGTTTAGTTGACGTTGGACAGTATGGATATCGACATCGCTGCGGCAGCGTCGATTTGTTTACTTTACATTCGTCGATTCGAAAATATTAATATCGCCACCATTACGGCATCAACGTTAATCTCGCTTCGATTTTAGGGTTAATTTAATGAAATTTCAAGATTTGCCTATATAATTCTGTTAAATATGATCGCATTCAATAGATTTGGGCATAATCGGTGCCTAACCCCACCTTTAACCCTCCTTTCGCTTGGGGTTAGTGCAGGCGACTTTACGCTTGCCGAGTTAGTTTAACCCCGACACATACATATGCAGTTTTCGCTGCTAACCCGGGAAATCCGCACGACGCAGGGTTACGAGCACTAACCCGGACACATACATATGGGCCCTGGGTTTGAACCCATGATCCCACGACCTACCAGCACAGGAAACGGACGCTCTAACTCATCCGGCATCCCGTCTGGTTTTATATAATTTGTGAAAAATACACTAACCTATCAAATATACATGCATGTAGATGAGCTCCAATTCTTTCCAGCAGGTAAATGTCATGAAGGTAAATAATCGGACGGACGTGTGTGGGCCCAGGCGGACCGGGGTTAAAGGAGGGTGCCTGTCCTAGTTTCGACAACAGCAAGAACCGGACCGTGGCCCGTGTAATCGGCCCAGTTAAAACGCCGCATTGAATAACTGGATTCGCATCGGGAATGACATTCCTTTCAACTAGGCGTTGGACATATGATATTGCAGAGTTGCGGCTTAAAATGCACAGTTCTTTAGCACTAAGTGGGTGGAAGTGTGATTAATGGATCTTACATCCTCGTGAGCTCCGATACATAACACACTCAGCCACACACTCACTCACACACTCACACACTCACAACACACTCACACACTCACACACACACACACACTCAGCCACACACTCACTCACACACTCACACACTCACACACTCACACACTCACACACTCACACACACTCACTCACACACTCCCAACACACTCACACACTCACACACTCACACACTCACACACTCACGCACTCACACTCTCACACTCTCACACACTCACACACTCACGCACTCAGCCACACACTCACTCACACACTCCCAACACAATCACACACTCACACACTCACGCTCTCACACTCTCACACACTCACACACTCACACACTCACACATTCAGCCACACACTCACACACTCACACACTCACACACTCACACATTCAGCCACACACTCACTCACACATTCACAACACACTCGCACACTCACAGCCCACTCGTGCACTCACACACTCACACACTCACACTCATTCACTCACACATACTCACACACCCACACACTCACACACACTCACACACTCACACTAATTCACTCACACACACTCGCACGCTCACACTCATTCACTCACACATACTCGCACACTCACAACTCACACACTCACACACTCATACACACACTCACAAACACACTTTCTACATTCCCCCTATACCCTCTCCTCATCCCATCCCCACGCGCAGCTCTACCACAAGCGTTACCTCTCACCAAAGTGTAGTATGTGAAGTCCCAGAAAAAGAAAATTTCCCACAAAATGTATCTGTTAATTCTGCTGAAATAATACTTATAGGTGTTTGCCCGAATGAGCAGAGTTTTGTTTTGTCATCGTTAATGTTACTATTGATAGGCCTAGGTAAACCAGTTATGACTCACCCTTCTTGTAATATACATCACTTTGACTAATACTCTGCTCCGTACCTCAGAGAATTACAATTCTAAACCAGATATTAAAAAGAATTTCAATATGTCTGTCTGTAAAGGAAATGCATGCCAAAACACAAATCAGCTAACTTAGCCAAAGGAGGGACTCACATCTCCTCACTCTCATGAATAAAGGATCGAATGACGAGCAATATGTTGACCATACAAACAGAGTAACCAGACAGAGTGATGCTACACTCCTAAAAATGCCCAAGCCACTAACAAACAAGCTGGCTAAAGCACCGATTTACAGAGGCGGTACATTATAGAATAAACTCCCAGTGAGGACAAGAGGGTCCACAAGTCTCCTTGAATTCAAAAACTTAATAAAAATACAACAGGCCTGTCAGACCCCTACACGGTTACAGGTATTCTAAAGACCACCCTTGCCCTGACCCCTGTACATACATATATACAAATGGTCTCAAATGAACTGCATGGCCCAGCACGCTAAGCCCCTTCACATCCCTCCTTCTACGCCCATTACATACCTAGTATCTAACATTTTTCTTGAAATTGACCCAATACCAGTGACATATAAATCCCTACTACAATCTCAGACCTCCATTCCATTCATCAAATCATACAATACAAAGAACTAACAATTACTAATTAAATGACCCAAACGGTATTGCAAGAATTAACATCATACACATTGACATCCAGTGTTCCTGTCACCATAATACCATATCCTTCAGTATATAATGACTTACATGTATGGGCAAGTCAGTGTAGGTATTTACTAAATGCCAGCATATTAATTGTGATTAGATCCACTGATTTGCATATATATTGTGCATGTATTTGAAAATAGGTATATATATTTTGATATATTTCTTTACAAAAAAGGAAAGAAGGAAAAAAGTGTTTAAAGACAATTCTAAAACCATGCAATACATATTCACTGAATGCATGATACTTTTATTGGACTGGAATTGCACACAGTTACTACTACAGCTGATACTTCATCTATAAAATGTATAATACTTTTAGTATCAAACAGGATTTGCATGCAGTTACTATTACAACTGATAGTAGTTTCATTTATGTATTAAGGAATTGTACTGAACGGCCGGAAGACCAGTGCTCTGGCGATGACAAGAGATATTATTCAATGAATAAAATACACTTTGGTAAAAAAAAATATATATATATATAAAATTGTACTAGCCCTACGTCAAATTGTTGTACGCCTCCCTCCTCCCCCAGAACTAATTCTTCTACATCAAGCACAGTAATGTGTAATGCATTCATTTGAAGACTTTCCCCCAAAAAAACTAATTGTCCCTGACTTGTTTCCCTAGGAATTAGTTCTAAAGAAAGAACTAGAAATAATAAATAACCAAATAAATGCATAAATGAATACAATTGATATCTGGAAATCATCATAAGACTTCCTTTGTCCATTGTGATCCTTAAAAGAACCTATCCAAAGCATTTTGTGTTGTCACACAATATATCAATATTCCCTTATTAACTAACTCCATGCATGCAGAACCCATAAGCTGCCTCTTTATGCATTGTTGTCAATGTGTGAGATATGCAAGACAAATCCAAAGTAGCCTACAGGCAGGGACCTGGCATCCAGATACGAAGGCATACACCTGCATACCACCTGAGATTGTGCTGGCAATATGCTTTAAAGCTTTTATTATATCATGTTTTACAGCATTTTCTTCAATCACGAATACTTCTTATAGCTTTTTGTCCCACCGCCGAAAAGGTCTGCGTGCCACATGAACATCTCAAGTTATGGTGTGATATTTGTTTGCTACATCCGCTCACAAAATCAGAACTTCTCATCTAAAATCCCTTCTCTTTGTCTTTCATCGTGACTTCAATGGGAAAGTTATTAATGAGAGCACCTGAATTGCTTTGTTTGTACCCATAGTACCAAATCGCGCAGCGGAATGAAAGCCAAGGGACATCGCCATTGTTGTAAAATAGTCCAATACATGTATGAAAATAAGCCGGAATTCCCAGGAGAACACAGAAGTAATGCATTAAATAATATTGTAAAGTTGTGAAGGAATTGTGAATATAAAGGGTTGAGTCGGTAATGTGAATATAAGAGCGTTATATCGAATCAGCAGTAAGCTGAGATTCCACATACGCGTTATGCGAATGCGAATGCGAATGCAGAAATCAATGGAAAAGCATATAAATAAACATGAGTGCTTCCATATGTCTGAATGCGAATGCGAATGCGAATGCGGCAAATGGATCGACCCATGGACCGATCGGTGCGAATGCGAATGTGAATGCTGCTGCGTTTGCCATAGAAAACAATAGTAACTTTGACTTTCCTTCACAAATTTGGAGCAAAAAACTCCAAAAATGGGATGGTATCTTTTTTTTGGGGGGGGGGTTGTTTAGCAAACCCCCACCACAAAAAGAAGACATCGACCTCCATTCGCATTCACATGTCCCATGCCGCATGCCGCATGCCGTGTATATGGAATCTTAGCTTTAATTGGGGTAGCGCTGAGCAGGGTATACCTGTATATATATAATGTATCCGAGTATCCACATCATCACTTGCTATCCGGACCGCACTCTGTCCACACCTCTCTCTATCACCTCTCTGCTGGCCCGGCTCCTCCTTGATATGTCTGAAAAGAGTTCCAGGAGGGGGGGCCCGCTGGCATATTCACTTTCTACTCTTACTCTGTCCGTGTCTATGGCTCGCTGGACGGTCACCATAGAGGCAGATAGGCACGGTCCTTTGACTCAACTCTCCTCATTTCTCTTTCCTAGATTCTGCCCATTTCGATTTCCCCCAGGCACACTTCTTCCCCTGACCAGGGTTGTTGTGTTCTTGGGTGGGGCCCTTCACCTATTACGATTTCTCTGTCTGGTTCTTGTTGCTGGAACGACTGCTGCTCCCACCTTTGCCCGCCTTCCTCAAACCCCTGCTGCTGACCGGATTCAAGTGCTACACTACACTACACACACCTACAGCTAAACTACACGCCGGAATGAAGAGATTCGCTGCCGCCCCGACGCCCCACCGTCACTACGTCGTGAAAGATGTCCCCAGCTTTCACAACACTCCCTCTACGAAGACAAGTCTTCAACCACAGATTGGGCCGATTTATCGGAGCCTCTCTACCCAATGTTGCAGTTCTGCAACTGGTAACCGTCGTAAGGTTACAAACACCCCAATTGATTGATATCCACATCATCGCAGTGCACATGCAGGCGTATACTCCCTTCCCATGTGCCCGCTATGTGGGGACTCTGGATAAGTAGCATCCACAGACCTATGAGCTTCAAACCTCCCAAACAGGCAACACCATCACATGGAGTCTTACCAGCGTTGACATAAACCTTTACAAAGCACATCATACATTGTCTTACAACGGTGTATGATTGGTTATGAAACCGGATGCTGTGACCAAATTGGTGGCTTCGCATCTGAAGTGTTTGCATTGGGAAGTTTAGATTTGAGACCTCAATCCAACCACTGGATCTCAGAGCATTGTTTGCATCTACGCCACCTGGTGAGTGAGAAATGAACTACACCCATGGCTAAGAAGAGACCCATTTCCAGTCGCAGTCTTTATCCAACAGGTGGCGCCACTACATCCTAAGCAGCTACAGGTTGGATAAAGACTGCGACTCTATGTCGCCATTAGGTGGCAGCACCAACCATACAATTACTAGGCTTGGAATAGACTAGGGAGGCTAAATGTGGATGGCTATATTTGGATTCATCAGCTTATTATTCATGAGCTGGAGTGTGTCTACCGAGGTTCATTGGAGTGTGGATGGAGCGCCCACAACTCCTCCTTCCCACCAAGATCGGTGATAGTCAATCAGGCCCCGAGATGGGAATATTGTGGATGTTTTGTAAAATATTGTGTTCTTCACAATAACATAGATGATGAATATATATATATATATATATATAGAATAATCACTAATTATATAGTCCAATTATGGCATAATTAATACGGCAGGGAGCAAACTGCTGACTAAATATTACAAATATATACAAATAGATATACCATTATATTATACATCATATATGAATGATGCTGTAAATAAATACTCACTTAAATGATGCATGAATACAATGTTAGTAATCTACAGAACCACATATGTAGCCATTAATATAATCTCAAATAGTGCTGCTTTTAATTCAGTGGCAAAACAGGCAGGGGAACAATTCGCGTGTACTGGGTCAAATACAAGTAGCACAAATCTAATTCAATCTCATTAAATCGCTTCCTTGACCTTCAGGTCAGTGGACAGTAATTCTTTATGACGACATATATCTATTTATAGGTCATGACTGGCTACTGACCAATTCGCGTCTGCCACGCAGGGTCATCGTCACCGCCAGAGTGCGGATCTCTTCTCAAACTTTTGTCGATCCTCTTTCTCCAACATTTCAGTATTCTCGGACTGTTTTGTTTTGTTGTTTATATATCGTGCTCTTACCAAAGTTGACCTGACGTTGGTGACAGTGCAACAGGTATGACCGGTTCTTTGCCATTCATAGCGGAATGTGAAATATTGAGCCTAGAGAAGGATTTTAACCCACACCTTCCGCAATTCCAGGGCTAGTATCCTAACCATTAGATTGTCTAGGCTCCCTGATTCAATCACCCTACCCGTGCTTACCTGTCTGTGTGGCTCCTTGCCTGAGAGGCAAGTGCAGACACTATGTAGGTATATATATATTATATACATACATATTTGTATCCAGATAACATGTATGAATATAATATATAGGTATGCACGCGTGTTATACAACACATGCATATACTTTTTTTTTTTTTGTGGTAAATATTTTTATTCATCTGAATACATATTTTGTCAACGCCGGGGCATTGGTCTTCCAGCCGTTGAAGTGGTCGCATTTCATCTGTATGATAATAGATATATGATATATATGATATGATATGTAATGCGTGATGTGAATACAACCAAGCTGCTATTCGATTTTATTTTGATCTCACTGCTATATCATGTATGCATTACAAACACATCGCTCGGCTAGTAGTAGTACCTCACTCTGACATGGCAGCGCCACCTATGCATGGCAATACTGCAGCGCGGTCATACAACTATAACTATTATATATTTATATATATTATATATATATCATATATATCATATATGTTATCTGGATGCCATATATCTATGTATATAATATATATACATACAGAGTGTCTGCACTTGCCTCTCGGGCAAGGAGCTACAAAGGTGATTTTGTTGAAAGAAAGCTTTGCCAACAATACAGTGGCTTTGTATACTAGCTATCTATATCTTTTAAACATGTTTATTATATAAACCCGGTTGAAATCCCACGGAGTAAAAGTATATGGCGCTTGAATTGAAGGGCATGCGATGCCAATAGTATACATTTGAATGTGAGACCACTACACAGTGGCATGAATAATAAAGGAAATATCAAGAGTTAAGATGCAAAACCATGTAAACGCCAATCCAAAAATGCAGCTTAAATCAAATACTTTTGCCTGAAAATAATTTTAAAGCTCCCCAATTCCACTTTTCATATGATCACATAGCTATGAAGCAATGAATAAAAGAGTATGAATATAACAAAGTTAAACTGTTTTAAAGTTTGATTCCAATGTTTATCTCCATTTTCAGATTGGCGTTTACGTGTTTTTGCACCTGAACTCTTCATATACTATTCTTTTAATGTCACCTAATACGGTCATCTAATACGTATGCATTAAAGGTGTATTATGTAATATATCTTATGTTTTCGAGATATGTTTTTAGTGCCGAGGCACTGGTCTTCCAGCCATTGGTATAACTGCAATATACTTTAGATATACCTCGTCGTGATTATGGCATTTGCTGCCGATACGGCGTTAAGCAACCACTAGTAACTAGTAACTTTAGATAACATGATAGAGAAATAGACTCCTGTATCAATAGTTAAATGTTCTATCGTTACACATTAATTACAGCAACACGATCATAACAGTAATATGAGTTTGTACTTGAGGGAACAATGTTCCATTTATGGTACTATGGCAGTGTGTGTGACGGAACAATCATATAATCAAATGTTTGAGGCCTGTTTATCGATACTCTAATTAATAAATGATTGGAGTTCAAGTAAATAAAGTGGTTTTGTTACTAGTGGCGGAGCAGTGTGGATATTATGGGGGTGTAGAGTTTTCATATGTAACTAATAGACAAAGACATAGATTTTGATGTATGAGGAGATATACCTTTAGCCTGATTTCAACAGTCTATACAAAATGGGGATGTTCGGGTGTAGGCTTGTTCATTTTAAATCTATTTAGAGTGAGTAAAATATGAATATGTACATATATATGCATATGCATATATATATATATTTATTTATTAATATTTATTTATATATAGATGTATACACGTATGCATATGCATAGGTAATATAATTCACTTCACTCGGACAAACTGGAGACAAAGCAGGTGCATATGAGTTTTAACAAGTAAACTTTAATCAAATAAGTCAGTAACTCATTCGAATTGGTCGTGTATTGTATCATTCGACCAGCAGTGGACCAGTCTTAAGGTAGTATAGCGTGAACCTGTGAGTACTTAGTCATTTCAGTGTATAACTTATAAGCGAACAAGCCAGATGTGAGTCACATTATCAGGCACCTCTTTATGAAGTCGATCACTTAAGGTAGCGCAACTTGAACTTATCAGTAATTAGTCATTACAAGCATAGACCATAAATGCAAACATACCAAGAGGTCGTCATGTAATTATGAACCTCATTATGAAGTTGATTATAGGATAGGGGTAAAGCTTATCGAATCATGGGTTGCACCGAATAAAAGCTTTAAGTCAGCATTAGTAGATCAGTTCAGAATATCATCTTAGTATCATAGAGTCAAGTTGTATTGATCATTGGGGAGAATAACAATATAAAGGTCATGAAAACAGTGCTCAAACCAGCAAAGAACCGAGCGCTGTGGGACCTGATGTAATAACTGATGTGTTCGGGTAAGCCTTTACTGCATTACTGCGCCATTTGCCGGCTTTCATAATATGTTCAATATCTAGGCCTGCTGCCTGGCAGGCTTGGGTAGCCCCTCTTCTAAGGCTATGAAAGGTATAACCGTTGTCATGACCTACGGCTGGTCATTGATGAGATTTAAAGGCTCTTGGGAGTGTGGGTCTGTGAGCGGTTCTCCTGAAGGAAGCATGAAGGCTGGTGCATCTTCATAAGGACTCATGGTTCTGGCATAACTAACACTCTTAGTGGGCGGCAGTGGGAACTTTTCAGGGCTGGCAAGTAGTATTTCAGGGGGAAAGACCAGCTGATCTCGTTTTTGTGGACCTTACCGTGACTATTAGTTTATCAAAAATAGGTTTTATGTCGCTGAATTTTAGGACATGAGGGCTATCAGACAGCACTGCTGATGCCGGGACAAGGTTGCTTTGCCTTAGTAGCGTGGAGTATCCTGTTAGTAGCGCTGCAATTAGGACATAAGGTGCAGGGTTGAGGTTTGATAGGAAGGCAATTATATTTGTTAAATCCTCTGAGTCTAACGAAGGGGCTTTGGCTACCACACGAGTTGAGATTTTATATAATGCTCTTTTCATGATTTTTACTTCATATGAATCAAAAGCTAGAGGGTTGCCTGGTCCACTCTCTGTCCACAGTTTAACCGAGCTGAAGTATTTCATAATGGCTCCTGGCGATTTTAATTTGTCATCTAAGTACAGGAGGAAAGACAAGAGGTCATAAGTAGTAGGATTATGTATTAGTGTGTTATGGTCGGTACAGAAAGAAAGGTATGCATTAATATGGGTTGCCTTGTTTTTCCACGTTCTGGGAGCCAGGGCACTCGTGTATGTGTTTAGTAATCTTTCGTGATGCATCAGCGTGTATCCTGGAATTAGAGTTAGAGTCAACACAAGCTTCCAAATAATTCGTTTTTAATTATATGGTGAAATCTAGGATATCGAGGGAGGACTGAATTTTTATCTCTTTTATATTTAGGGTTTTGCATAGTTGGTCTGCTTTTTTCCAGCTTGATTCTGAGTCAAATGGCTCAAGGCATGCGCTAATGCTAGCTGCTCTCCTACTTTATGTTTAATTTCTAGCTCAAAGTTATGTTTTGCAGAAAGTAGCCTGATCTGTCTTGCACGTGCACACAGTATTTGATCTTTTCCTTTACCATTTTCTAAAGCTTGCTGTGAGGCAATATTATCTGTCTTAACTATAATCTTAAATGCTTGTGGTGCTTGTGGAAGTAAAAATGTTACTGCATGGACTAAGTTCAGTGCCTCTAGCTGGGCAATAGGTAGTGACTGTGACATGACCGAGTCTGGGTATTTAATTCCATAGTAATAGCTGGAGGAGTAGGCCCGTCCTGCTATTAGGGTTCAGTCACATTCTATTAGCCAAGTCGATCTTGGGGATTTAGGGAGTAGTTGTGTGCAATTAAACTTGTGTGCAAATACTTCAAACCATTCCAAGTCTTTGAGGAGATCGCTGTCAAAGTTGTGTTGACCTACATAGGGTGAGGCCCTCAATGTGGCTAGCACTCTATTAGAGAACCGTGATGCAAGTTTCATACATTTTGACATGTGTTGTAGTTTAACTCGATACATTGATTCAAAAATGCGGTCGGACACTGGTCAGTGACCAGTCGGCGAGTGCACCTTGTTGTCTCCAACCCAGCGCTGACCCAGTGCCAACCAGTCGGCCAGGTACCACCCGATGCGGACCGGTCGGCGACCGCTTTGTCGGTGTATAAAAGCTGGGTGTGGTTTTGGTTTTTAACTTGCATCTTGTCATCCAGAGGGTGTCATCATGTCTTGACTTGAGTTCCACGCTGAAGAAGAAGGCACCCAGCTACTCGCCAACAAATTACCTTTAATAGTCTACAGGAAATGCAGTGAGTGGTCGGTGCCAGGTTAGTGCCAGGTCAGGATCAGGTCAAGAGCGGTTGATGCCAGCTAAGTGACCACGCACCGACCAAGGTTCCCATGGTTCTGAAATGGCAGGAAATGAGAGGTCGGTGACCTGGTGGCGACAGGTCAGAGCCAGGTCGCTACCAGGTCACCAACCAATGGCGATCTGACGCCGACCGCACTGGTCGCAAAGGGGTTGCAAGTGCACAGCTGCATCCTCCTTACGAAAGTTGCCGAAATGGTTGCCGAATGGTCGGTGATCTCATGCCACCAGCACGTAAGGAGGACGTAAGGTGGGTGTAAGGAGGACGTATGGTCGTCGCTAATCGATCGTAAGCAAATGCAGGTCTTCTGTGACTGGGATATGACTTAGATAGTACATATATGAGTCATTTACTGTTTTACATTGTCTTCTGAACAACTGCATCGGCATTACACATGAAAGGTGGGTGTATTCAGATAACGACACTTTATTGACTCGCTGCAAACGACTATGCAATTAGCTTCATTTTCTGAAAATGATTACCTTATGATTCTCACAATGACTTAGTATTATTAGCATGTTAGTATTGTTATTATATCCGATATCAATCGCAATGACCCACGCCATTTTCTATTTACATTTAGGAATGCGCTACCTTTTTAAATATAGCTTGGTGTTCTCTGTGGCGGATTGGTTCGAGTCTCTGACTTTTTTCTAGGTCAGACTCCTAATCTGAAGGTCGGTGGTTCGATTCCCTGAGGCCCCCCAACCTCTGCCAATTTGGATTTCCACCGCTGTGTATAACTTACAGCGTCATCAAAGGCCAGTTGCTCTCATACCATGTCTATGTGTTGTGGGAGGTTAAAAATCCCTTGTGTCGGTAAAAGTGTAAGCTCAGGGTTTCTATCGACAAACTGTATAATGGTGAAAACAAGTCTATTCAGACTTATCCATGACAGGCAGTATAAATCTTCAAAAAAAGAGCTCACTTGATCAGTATGTACCCCGGATTGAGCAATGGACATAATCAGACAAAGAATTGTCTAGTCCGGTGGTGTTCGGTATCAAAATGTATCGAAATCTGTCGAAATGTTGCGCTATCGGGTCAAAGGCCGCCGGATGAAACGAACACTTAACGGACAAGGAACGTACATTAATGAATAGCCAATGGACGAGAACCTAACGAGAACCAGACAAGATCGGATAACAACCGAATGTCTAATGGACGGACCGAACATCAACCAGCCAAGTACCAGACTGTAACGGACGCGCTGAAAACATATACTGACTGAATTCCCGCAACACCGTCAACAGACTATGCAGGAAGCTAACCGGAGACTTAACGGATGGGTAACGGACATGAACCGGACAAAACGGACTAAACAAACTTAAACCAGACACCAATTGTACATGTCAGTCCGGCGGTATCCGGTACAAGTTTTGTGCATGTTCAAAACTTGACACCGTACACACCGCACACCACTGGACAGCTAACGTAAACGCCGGATGCCTACCGTATATAAACCGGACATTGACGTATTTCACCAGACAGTGTCATGTTTCTATCCGTTTCCCCAATCCGGTAAGGTGTGACTGAGCCTTAATCAATTGAAGTCGATTAAATTCGTGTGGAATGAATGTTATGTCATATATACATTAGAATTACGGGATAAACGCATTCGTGGTGGTCAGATAATGCAAAATAGTGGCGAGCAGTAAGATTCACGCCGGCTTTTTCATACGATTACTTGAGGATCCTCTCTACACAGGTATCTTTCTTTCTTGATCGCAAATAATGTGATAAATTGAAAAACCTCGAAATCTCTACATGTGAATGACCAACCGTCCCAACTGTCATTCTAACCAGTGTGTAATAGCAATAATTAAGAAGAACGATGAAGATAAAGATAAATCTGCCACCATTTGCCGATTTAAATAAGACTCCACAAAGATGACGGTGGTAGTTCGGTGTGTTTTCTGTCTTGGTTAAACCGTTCTTTTGAAATACTCATATTTATTCAAAAACAACCAGGCTTGTGTCAATCGGAAGGTACATGTCTGCACTACCGATTGATACCATCCTTAACATGTCTTGTAAATATTATCTCGCATTTAAAACATTTTTATCTGATTGCGACTTAAAACTTTAGTAAAACTTTACAGGTTTCGTTGGATTTAAAACATATATAACTGAAAACTTCCACGTATCTAAGGTTCGCTGGATGGCCAAATGGCTCGTTAATTTAGGTTATCAATACTTAGCTACATGTGAATCATTGCTACTGAGTAAGTAACAAATTTATGAACATTGGGAAGCACAGGTGAGAGCTTGGAGTGGGCGCTCAGTCTGTGTGCCGAGGGTGCTTACAACGAGGTCCGCGCTCCGGGCATTAGCACGCGCTTCCAATGTTTGTGCAGCCATTACTCGCTGCCTTGAAGTCATCTGCCATTCTACTCTACTGCCATACACCCTCACCATGCCAAATGCCGTTGCCTCACCTATCCCTCCGACTGCCAAGAAGGTCGTCAAAGCCAAGAAGCCCAGCGTGGCTGCTACACACGCTCCCGTCGCCAACATGGTCAACGAAGCTCTCGTGGCCCTGAAGGACAAAAAGGGGTCGTCCCTGGTCGCCATAAAAAAGTATATCGATGCAAACAACAAGACAGTCAACTCTGCCAAGCTCGCACCGTTCATCAAGCGTTATCTCAAGTCGGCCGTTTTAGCTGGGAAGCTTGTGCAGACTAAAGGAATTGGTGCTACTGGATCCTTCAAAATGGGCATGGTCGACAAGCCAGAGAAGAAAGTGAAGAAGGCAACGCCTACGGTCAAGACACCAATAAATACTGCCAAAAAGGTCAAGACGCCAAAGAAAATTGCTAGGAAAGTCAAGACGCCTAAGAAGGTTGTCAAGAAACCGATTGCAAAGAAGTCACGGACCCCGAAAACTGCTGCTGCGAGGAAACCTATTGCTAAGGCTAAGAAATCTGCTAATAAGACAGACACCAAGAAGTAAAATCGATCTGCCCACTTTTCTGCAACAGCCCTTCTAGGGGGTACCAAAGGTCCTTTTTAGGACCACCATGCTCTCACAAAAGTGTTCGGCCTTAAATAATTCAGGAATGGATTGGTTTCGCCACCCCTGTGTATTTCTAGCTGTCTCACTTTGTTTAGCCCTTGTCAATACCTTGGATAAATTAGTCAACCGTAGATAGGTACATGCGTTCTATGCTTGAGTCTTTAGCTATTGCATTTTCCCAACATTTACAGTTGGTAAATAGAAATAATTCCAGTTCACATCATGATGGTACATGAGTGGATATCATGCAACGTTTTGTGGAATATATGATATGGTGGAAAGAGTTAATGCATATTTACCTTTTTCCACATCCACCACACACAATAGCCTTGTGAATGCACTATTCCATAATACTTAGCTACAAATCGAGGATATATATATATATATATAAGCAGAACCAGGCCAAGTAATAGGCAAGTCCTTGGGATTTCACATCCGGGCCACGTCCAAAGTTAAATCTGAAGAGTTTTGTTTGTTGGGGTTTTACGTCCCAACAACATTCAAAGTCATCAGGATGGGTACCGACCTATGAGAGCACGCACTTATGGTGACTGTATAGGGTTGCCCCACTGGGAGGTCAGACTGCCAGCACTGAGTTAACCAGTCCTAATGTTGCAGTCACACTATGACGACAAGGGCGGCGACAAGGCAACAAGTTGGACTTTTGGTCTGTCGTTGGGTGTCGTTACGGTGTCGTTCGAGTGTCGTCGCAACTCATCCACTTTCCTCCTCTCGCGTCGGTTGTCATCGGCAAGTCGTCGAAGGTTTGGACATGTTGAAAAACTTGGACGAGTTCAGAACTCGTCCTGGTCACGTCACGGTCACGTCACGCTGTCGTCATTGCCGTTACGCTGTCGTCGTTGCCGTTACGCTGCCTTTCTGTTGTCGTCGCGTCTCGCCCGCTCCAGTTGGCTCCAGTTGGCCCTTTGGGTATATATATGTCTGTGTGTGTCTGTGTGTCTCTGTGTGTGTGTCTCTGTGTGTGTGTCTCTGTATGTCTCTGTGTCTCTGTGTCTGTGTCTCTGTATGTGTGTCTGTGTGTGTGTGTGTCTGTGTGTGTGTCTCTGTGTCTCTGTGTGTGTGTCTCTGTGTGTGTGTCTCTGTGTCTGCGTGTGTGTCTGTCTATGTGTGTATCTGTGTGTGTGTCTGTGTGTGTCTCTGTGTCTATGTGTGTCTGTGTGTGTGTGTCTCCTTGTTGTAGAAAATCGAACTCGTTGGTCACTCGTCGTCCTTGTCGTCGTCCTTGCACCATTACCCTACCCTAGTAGCGCCATGCTAGATAACAACAAGTATCGATTTTGTTAGCCATTTGGTTTGATTCGGCCGGGATTTGAACCTCCCGCGTGGGAAGCCAGCCAGCGTTCTTACCTATTCGGCCACCCCGTCCGATGGACGGGTCATTCACATGCTAATCAGTGACAGTTTATACACTTCAACAGAAGATGCGGGGTCCAATCGCCTATTCAACTACACCGGCTGTTTCAAGGAGTGAGGGGTGAGCCAAGGCCCCACAGACCTTGTTAGTTGGTTGTTGGAGCGTTACGTCCTGGCTACATCTAAGGTCATATCAGGACATGTACCGACCGCAAGTGTTGCGCATAGATTGGATTTCACATTTTCAGCAAAGCAAAGATAACGGTCACCAAACTAGTTCAAATGCATTGTTATTATAAATTAATGAATACATTGACTTGCCATCTTGATCACGCCGTTTTGGTAGATCGTGGGATTAGAATCCACAGGTTCGAACCCTTGTCGCTCCATAGCCAGGCGCTCGGCATTATTACTATATTAGGCTAAGGCAAGGACTGGTTGGCTCTGTGTCAGGATAATGCGACTGATTGTGTTATCAGGGCATGGTATTGGCAGCATCGTCTCCCAATGGGACAGTACTATAAAGACGCCATAAGTGTCACAAGTCGGTGCCCATCCTAATATGACCTTAGATGCCGGGATGTCAACCTGCAACAACCAACCAACATCTTGATCACGCTGATCTTGATCTTGATCACGCTGAGAACATTGGAGGCATTCGACTGGGACCTTTCTATCCGCAAGATTTGCGGATGGAGCCACAACATACATCCGAATCATACGTATAGAAACCCACTTTCGGTCCCAGTCGAATAGGAATTTGCAAGGAAATATTTTGATATTCGCATAGAGAGGCCCAGTCGAATGCCTCCAATGAATCCCTGACCGAACCGATATCCTCCAATGGACAGACTAGGGCAGTCGTGAATCTAAGCACCGCATCTTTTCCGCGGTCAATATTCATTCACCATTGTTATGTATTCACCCAAGTGTTTGTTTACACCAATAAAGTATATTGGAAACCAACTGACTTGTCTCAGAAGTTCAGTTTTTAAAACGCCAACTTGTGAATGTTCGCTTGGTGCATACTGAATTTATAAAAACTCAAATCCACAAACCAACAGTTGCCGTCTACGCGTTTTACCAGATTACAACCAAGTGCTATATTTAATTATTCTTATGACCTAGCAGTTACCGAACACGGGTTAATTAATTATTCTGGTAAATTCAGTTGGTGTTTGTATATATATGGCAAATATTCCGAATTGGGTGTAGTGTATCCTACTCCCACCAGATGACGTGCATTTTTGTGGTGCTAGTTAGAGTTAGTTATAGTGCTGTTGTTTCCCCACGAGACGGCGCCACCATTTCCAATTGTTTCTCGAGGAGCCAATGGGGGACATTTAGCGTAGTTGGCTATATTTTGCTTTCTTTCATTTTCTGAGTTTAATAGATAACCAAATGACCTCAGCGAATATATATATTTTTGTTGTTGTTTTGTTTGGGGTTAAGTGAGTAGGACAGTGAGCAGGCGAGCGGTGGCGCCACGTCGGAGTTGAAGCCTGAGCAGTAGATGAGTAGTCCGAGGCTCAACCACCCGATTACTGGTGTGTGGGTGTTGGGATAATATAGAATTCCAGGCTAGTATGCTCGTATAATTCTTATGCAGCATATATATATACCAAAAGCTCATTTTCAATCGCCTTCCTAACCTGAATTACTCAACTATTTCTCACTTCCAATTCATCAATTTGATCCTCGTGTTCTCTCAATCAAATATGTGCAATTTGTGCATTGGCAACTTACGCATATGAGTGCTTACGTCTCAGGTTTATGGAAAATAGATTAATATACCAATCACTCCGACTTCATCTGATTCCAATGTGCGGTGGGCTTTGTTAGTCCCTATTTATTTAAGAATTTATGTATGAGTCAAACAAAAGCTCAATTATTTTCGTTATTGTGCGGTTTACATCAGAGCAACATCTTATGTCATATCAGGATGGGTACCGACTTGGAGCAGTGGGCATTCCTGGAAATTGCATAATGTCCCATTAGAAGACTATGCCACTGGCACTATGACCTGATGCTGATAATCACATCATCCTAACACTTGGCAAACCAGTCCATGTCATATCCTATTTATGCTGAATGCCAAGTTAGGTAGCAGCAAGTATCAATTCTTTAAGTCATTGGTTTAATGGAGAGCTTTCATGAGACTTTTGAAAAACCCGACGTGATATGCAAATACAGGGCCAAGTTGGACGACACTGCAGCATGGTCGACGTGGGTGTAACGACGTCGGGAATGAGAGAGGACGTAGAAGAAATTAATTTGGCGAATGAGATCCTAGCGACATCCTCGCGCGCTCGATGTCGTCGACGTGATCGCGACGGGGCTTCGACTCAGATCCGACGTGACTCGGATGTCATCGGAACGACACCGGAACGGAGCTTTGATGAGGCCGTAATGGGGCTTCTACGAGGCTGTAACAGGGCTTCGACATGACCATAACAGGGCTTCAACGAGACGCCGATGTCGTCGAAAATGACACCAGAACGTGGTCTAGTAACCGCCCCACCCGACAGCGTGGACGTGAGGCGATGTTGACTTGACGTAGATGATGAGGTCATAACGAGAGCCTAACGTGACCGTAATGTGATGCGAACGTCTTATCAACTCGTCGAGCTACATCAAAGTTTTTTCAACGTGTCCAAAACCTTGACGTCCTCCGACGAGAGGCGATGAGAGTGGACATGATGTGACGAGAGCTTAACATGACTTTAATGTGACCCGACATGATGACGAAAAGTCGCCACGTCGGAGTCACGTTGGGCCATTATGTCATAGTGTGACTGCACCATTACATATTCAGTCATTCCATCTAGTTTACTTATACTCAATCAACGGATCATGGCGATATCTGGATACGCCATTTTCCCAATTACCTGAGACCTATTTCTAATTATTATTAACTTAAATCTGGATAATTAGACAAACCAATCTTGATCAGCATCATTTGGACTATTAGAAACGGCCCGTTGAATATGCCAATTAACTGTAGTACCCCACGGCCATAACCCCGCCTAATTTTCAACCCAAAATCTGTTTACACCTCATGAGCTTGAGTTCCGTCATTCATTCCGCTCTCTATCCATTTTTGTATATTAATGTTGAATAGTCCGATGGATTTGAGGTTGGGTCATTTTTCTGAGATAAATATATTAAACTGATTGTTATAACCTACCTAACTTTTGATTGAAGTAACTTTATTTTAAATACGTAACTTTTGAGATATTTGAAGTGAAAGCATACACACTTAATTTAGGCGAATATGCCAAAAACTCTGACACCATAGGTTTCACTACTAACAGGTTCTATTAAATTGTCTCAATATTCCCTTGTGTGTGGCAGCAAATGCTTAAGAAGTGCACCAGTGTCGAAGTTTTTTTTTTTTTGGTCCATTAGTTGTTTAAGCAGGGGAAATTTCAGTCATAGACGACTGGTCTTCCTCATTCCACTGCTGGTCGATAGAAAGCCCGAGCCTACACTTTTACCGACCCAAGGGATTTTTAACCTCCCACACCACATAGACATGGTATGAGAGTAACCGGCCTTTGATGACGCTGTAAGTTATACACTGCGGTGGAAATCCAAATTGGCAGAGCTGGGGGCAGGGGGAATTGAACCGCCGACCCTCAGATTAGGAGTCTGACCTAGAAAAAAGTCAGACACTCTAACCACTCCGCCACAGAGAAAGTTAGATATGTAAAATCAAATCTAGATAGTTGTTTTGGTTTGAACTGTTGATGCTTCATCGGACTATGTAGCTTTAACTCTGTATCTGTTGAATATGTAGTTTTAAATTGCCTTGGTATTCCCTTCTATGTGGCAATACATGCTCAATGAGTGCACCAGTATTTAAGTTAGATTGTAGAATCAGATTTGGTTTTGAAAATGTAATGTTTCATCGGACTATGCAGCTGTAAGCAAATGTAACATTCTAAAGTCATCAGTGACGTTGGGTGTACGTTGAGTGCGAGCTGTGCAACATTGACAATGCGATGACGTTGTGTGAAGGTATTTTCCCATCGTCATAAAAAAAAGAAGATCCCCTTCCACATAGACATTGTTTAAAAGTCAACCCAAGTATTTCATGGATAATAGGTCATCATTTGTGGGTCCAAGTACACAGAAATAACACTGTTACCACATCATCATGAATTTAAGGCAAATTTATAATATTGCAAGTAGTAAAACAATATTTTGTTTCAAATAGTAAAACAGTTAGGTCTAATGATTTAGGTTCAAACGTGTCCTTACCTTAGACTTGCCCTATAGGTGGAATGTTCAGTGCTTATTGTAAAACGCATATCATGGCTCCCGCCACACATCTGCTGTGAATCAAAACAAGCATGAATGTCACCTTTGAAAACAGTACTTGTGTAATAGTCCAGTAGCTAATTTCAGCTTTAATAAACGCCTGTAGTATATGCACGTTTACATGTGGATTGTGTGGTAGGTTTATTTATTTGTATCACAGTCAAATGGACATCCATACAAATAAAAGACTAAAGGAGAATATATATATATATATATACATATATATATATATATATATATATATATATATATATATCTTGGTTGGTTGGTCGGGAGTTTTACGTCCTGGCAACATCTAAACTCATATCAGGATGGGCACAGACTTGTGACAGCGCACACTCATGGCGACTTTATAGTGCTTACCTACTTGGGAGATCAGGCCACAAGCACGATGACCTGATATGCTACTCAGTCGCATTATCCTGACACTGAGACAACCAGTCCTTGTCCTATCCTAATAATGCCGAGCTCATGGCTAGGAAGCGACAAGTCTCAATTCGTTTGTTTGACTCGACCAGGGTTTGAACCTATGGGTTCGAATCCTACAATCTACCAAAAAGGAACAGGGACGCTCAACTCATTCGGCCATCCCGGCTGGTTATATATATATATATATATATATATATATATATATATTATATATATACATATATATATATATATATATACAGTAAAACCTCTCTAAATCGACCGACCTTGGGACAGACCTTAAATGGTCCATTTATGGAGGTGGCCAGTTTACCGCTTAGGGAGTTAGAATATGGTTACAATTGTATTGTTCGGACCAAAATTAATCGATCGATATAGGGGAGTGGTCGATCTGTGGAGGTGGTCGTTTAGAGAGGTTTTACTACATATATATATATATATATATATATATATATATATATATATATATATAGTGTATTCCCCTTTGTGTGTAAATGAATCTGCTATTGATGTGACGATACTATGGACCTTGTAGCAACACTTTGATGTCATACTAACCACTTTTGTTATGTGAACGTTGTTATCAAGAATGGTAGGGACTGAACCTGGTGGCTGAATCTGTAAGAGCATTAGCTTCCCGGACGGGGATGGGGGGAGGGGCTTAAATCCTGGCCGAGTCAAACCAATAAGCAGAATGTGAAAAATCGATATCGCACTGATCAGTCCGATACAAATTTCATCGCACCAATCATTGTAATGAATGGCACCTTATTCATCATTTCCAATGTAGGTAAACGCACACATATTATAACCTGTTAATGTTATATACTATAAAGCTGAACTATATAATATAGTTCAGCTTTATTTCACTGTCCCATTAAACATATTTGGGATAGACAATTGAAAAAAAAGTATTCAATATCACGCTTTTCCCAATCTATTTCAGTCCACTATATTTTGCACACAAACTATATAGATATAAACGGGTATACATTTTCTTTATTGGAATTCGTTATGTTTGTACCAATAGAATTATTACCTGACATGCGCAATGGCAATGTCATTACTGATATAATATATTATCTTTTAGTGCAGTCTACAGACAAGGTCACCTTGGATATGAACGCTAATACTGCTATGTGACTGACGCAAAAAAAAAAGCAATTCAATCGGTTCTTTGGTAATTTCATAATTTGTGCGATTTCACTGAAATCTCAGTCTCTTGCTGCGGTAAGCACGTCCGTGTCATCTCTAACCATGCTTGTTCCCACTCCCCCGCATTGCAGGTTGACATAGTGCTCATTAAATACACTCCCTCCCAATCTAGCGGTGGTTGTGCCACGCCCATCAAAACTGCTACGAACGGATGCCACGCATACTTACAGCCATTTGTTAGGAAAATATTTTAGTTTCATGACAACGTTCCGTCAAATAACAATCAGTGCTGAAATTGTCAGTCTTCCAGTGAGGAATAATTTTACTTTGTGGGAGGGAGTTCGTTTGATAGGTCGGCCGTAAATAAACATGGCGATTCTGTGGCCGCTCATAGCATAAACGACATCTATATTTTGTCGCTGGTGATTTTCCTGGGCGAAATAAATGTGGAATTTGTTACATATATAGATACCATGGTTGGAAGTGCATTCCGTTAATACCGTCATGGCTACCAACAATGTTGCTGGTGCGATTTTCGGACACAGAACAGATGAAATTGTTGTTTATTCGTCCCCAGTCCCTATTTTCAATGTGCTAAGCGACTGTATCCAAGACCACAACATTGTCACGTGACGTGAGAACGTGGTCGCCCAGATGTCAATAGCTTATTCAGACAGAGCGAGCACACTGGAGGCGAAGGTTGGATCCGAGAGAGAAGCAAGGGAATCAGACACGTCAGAATTTATTTTGGCAGATGCAAGTGGGAACTAACAGCTGTTAGAGGCCAACGACCCCATCTGCGAGAAAGTGAGAGAGGCGGGGTGAGAAAGCGGAGACTGAGTCAAGGGTTCGCCAGAAACGACTGGAAGCGATTGAGAGAAGGGGAGAGAGAAAGATAGATGAAGGGAGAAGATGTAAACAACACAGAAGGCTTGATTGAGCACTGGACGAAACGCAGCTAGACGATCGAGGCGAGGCGGTCAGCGATGAGACGTCATCAAATCTCCTACAGCTGGTTCTAACACTCACAGAGCAGGGCCCTAGCCCCACCATCACCCCGCAACCTTCCCACAGGCACAGCTTCGCGACGAGACAACACGGGGTCAGTTTATGCACACACGCCATTGTCTGCACGCCCAGCCACACCCACCTAGCGATTTGAGCTGAACGCAGCTCGGATCATGACGCGCTGACTCGAGCACTGCCAATACTATATATATCTGGGCACCTGGATACAGCGCAAGCGAGGTGGTGGGAAAGGTGGACAAAGCGGCTGTGAAACTCAGCTAGCTAGTGCTCGGCAGTGGGACTGTTGACGGTCGCCCTGCACTGCAGCCCAGGCCTCCCACTGTGTGGATCATTACCAAAGGTAAAGACTGGCTGATCTCTTCAAATCAACACAACAGACAGTTATTAACTTTATTATATAACTAAACCCCCCCAAAAAAGAAAAACAAAAAAAAAGAGAAGAAAATTACGTACAAATGATCTGGTTTTTATTGCAAACCGTACAAACTATTCACAAAAGGTCATTTTATACGTTTATTATAAGCAAACGTACGGATTATACAATACAGTCTTGAATTAGACTATCATCTCTATTTATATATAGTAGATGTAATAAATATTCTCGTAACTTTCACACATGTTGATATATAAAAGATAAACGTATTTTTATTGTACTCGTTGTTGATCTTTGTTCTCGGACATATGGTGTATATATACATAGACTGTATTGACTCTTTTGTCTTTTTTTCGATTTCCGTAGTCAGTCTTTTGTGGGGTTGTTTTTCTTTCGGTGTCGAAATGAAATGAGTATGAATTGTAAGTGTGGGAATTTCAGGAGTGTTTGGACTATTTATGAAGCAGTGTTAAGCGAAAGTTGCGAGGCTTGGAGGGAGAGTCGAGGGGAGAAGGGATCTCCGAGCTGATTTTCTAAACTCACAGGCATGCCTGGAGAGTAGATGTCGCTGTGAGCGCGAGGGGGTTTGGTGGTGGTGGTGGAGGTGGTGCTTTGGTGGGACGGGCGGTGGTGCTGTGAGTAGCGGTGTTCAAGTCGGTGGTGGTGGTGGTGGTGCTGCGGCTGCTGGCCGTGTTGGCGCACACTACGCAGACCACGGCTGCGCTGGTGGTGGTTCTGCGCAGTGGTGGTATGATGCAAGAAGTGGCGCGCGCACCACCGGACGTGTTAGTAAATTCGGACTCGTCCTACGCACCACTATCGTCACTATCAGCACACCATGTGCCCTCGGTACATTTAAGCGAATGATTACGGAAGCTATACCGAGCAGAATGCTAATTATCTGAGAATCATTGTTTGGTTTGTTATGTTCCGGTATCAATATCCTGCTGGTTATGATCAAACGCTGACATAGCGCTGCTGTGATTTCCGAATGTAGCCGAGTGCCCCCGCTCGGGACAAGGAGTGCTAGCAGGGGAGATCCAGTGCTCTCCCCGCCCTGCCCCCTCCCACCCTGTCGTCCCCGCACCTCACCGCTAGAGCTAACTGGGAACG
The DNA here is from genome assembly GCA_030323885.1 of Branchipolynoe longqiensis. Taxonomy (NCBI): domain Eukaryota; kingdom Metazoa; phylum Annelida; class Polychaeta; order Phyllodocida; family Polynoidae; genus Branchipolynoe; species Branchipolynoe longqiensis. The sequence continues at coordinate 109,103,045 of CM059187.1, read as the reverse complement.
GAGAGGAAAAGTCTCGTTCATAAATACCCGTCGTCTCCATGCCACTGCGAGCAATGCATTAATGGCGACTGGGGTTTGTGACTCGGCACTGTTGTGGCTGTTGAGCGCCACCCAACTGTTGTGTTGGGTGTGTGGGAATGGCGTAGCTGCATTGCAATTCACATGCAGGCTGGGAATGACCTTCGGCAACACCATTCTTACCGAGAAATGTCAGGTGCTCCTAAGGACTGGTCAATGATGATGGCAGCAATGCGACCTATTATGGGATGGGCAGCTTAGCAAGATTCCCGTTAATATATTTGGTCAGACTGACCAGGGAGTTGGCTATGTGTGCACTGTGTACTGGTGTAAATCAGATGCGAACGAGATAATGAGGGTGGGTGGCGGTTTGTGAGTTCGGTATAATATGGATTCGAATGCTTGAAAGGATTTGACTCATTATTTTCGTTAATATTTAAAAATTCGTATTTAGCATTTAAACAATCGCTTGAGTGTACAAAAAGAACGAGGGTGGTTATACGACACTGGCATGTATTATTTAATATTAGGCTCCTGGGGCGGTATATAGCAGTAGCTATTAATTTCGTTAATTCTGTTGTTTGAGAATACATGCAGTGCCCATTGGGCAATTATAAATGTAGTGAAATATTGCCTTTTCGGGCAATTTATCAATCCTGGGTCTTGCTTGAAAGTAAAATATATATAATATTAATAAGGTATGTCTATAGCTATTTAATTTATTTACGTGAATTAGATTTTGTTGAATAAAAACGTATTTCCCATTACAACATTTGAAATAAAGTTCGATTATTAATTTTTAAGCCATTTAGATCTGACTACTGTTTGTATATTTTCCGTTCACCGAAAAAACATTTTTAATTTTGAAAAGGAACATTAAGCAAGTTCTGGCAACCAGATTGTAGAGCAATCTCCAGTACCTGTTTACTTTCACCTCAATTATAACTTTAAGCCAATTCATAAGACATGTTTTGCGCATGTTTTTGAAAAACTGGGTTTAACAAATGTAATGGATGTTTTTCTAATAATAAATTAAGACGGTGATTAGTTATTTAAAATTGACTTTAAATAAGGGGTCTTTTTCTGAAGGAAATAAAAATGTGATTAATTTTGTTGCCGTTGGTAATTAACCACATGGGGAATACGGTTGTACACAATGAAAGCATGCATCTAATTAAGACTGGCATGGGAATATTAGTTTTAATCCATCTACCGTAAAAAATTATACCAAGTTAATGTACCTGTACTGAGCCACAATGCTACCAACACTGAAGCCTTTATGATATGCCTGTTATATATCTATACTATCAGTTTATTTAGCCCTTTTGCACTTCTATGTAAGGTTACGTTTACAGTGAAATGAGAAATGTGGTTCAAGGGGTCGGTCAGCATGGTTGGAGCACAAGTTCAATGGTATAGAGGCCAAGTAAGGTGAGTCAACTGCTGGTGTCTCCACCTGGAGGCAAACGCGGAAATTAACACGAACGACTGGGGCGCCTCCTCCTGGTGGTGGAGAGAGGTGTCCGGCCCATTGGGGGCACACGTACCAGAGCGTTTCCTTGGTGTTTCTTGATAACGTAGCCTCCTAACGATGATAATTATATGCACGTGTACTCGATGGCATTTCAGCGGGATTTTCTTCCAGAAACCACAAGAAAAATCCGATAAAATATAAATCTGGGATGACTTGACACGTAACTAAACAAACTCTTTTTTCGATATTTTTTCAAATATTGTATTAAACGTGGGAGAAACATAACGCCGAATATAAATTAATTTATGGAGGAAACGAATTCATAATATTCAAATTTCGACACGTGTAATTTGACTGTAATTTCGAAATGATTAACAATTGTTGTAATTGGGAAATTACTATACCACAATATTTAATTAAAAATTCACATTGTATATTATTACCGTAACACACACAGTTGAATTATTTTGCAGCAAGTTTACCTATTTTTGCGAGGTTTGTCGTCAAAGGACCTATGAGTAATATGGATCTATGCAGAAGATCTTCCACTCATACCAAGAAAAAAATGCGTCGTGGGTTAGCTCAAAAGGTGTCTGAGGGTTTAAGCGGAAGTAATTTTCCAGCAAAGCTTTTCAAGCCTTTTGTTTTCAGGCAGGTAGGTATCACCCCATCAAGCCATGCATTTTCTCTTTGGTTCTGGACAATCTTATTAAGTAAATTAAAGACTTAAATCTATTGAAATTTACTTTTTAATATATTTGGCCTGGAAGATTTCAGTGTCCAATCTCCCTTCTTAGGTCAGTACACTATTTATTCACGATCTCGAAGAATCTAAAAAAAAGTATTTTTATGGCAGCAGCAATGAATAAAAAAAAACCAATACAATTACGGAAACGATTCTTGGGCGCTAGGAGGGACTTGAGTTCATAATATTAGGGTCGGACTAAAACCGATCACCCCCTTTCCATAAAATTTAAAATACGATGCTTACGGTTCGAGCCCCGAAATTAATGGTTTTCATAGAGGACAGAATGTTATAAACCAGCAGCAGTTAAAAAGAAATGCATTTAAGAGCCTTTTTTTTTGTCTTCGACAGCCTTTTTGTATTCGACAACCAATTAATTTTTGTATTAACAACAAAAATCAGAGAAAGCTTGATATGCGTGTAGCACCTTTTCAGAAACATTAGTTGCGAAAGGACCCGAATGAAGTATGCTTCATACTGTGGAACACGACACCCAGCGCCTTGGATCCGATCGGTTTACCCTCCCCCCCCCCCCATCCACCCCTTCGCCGCCCCTCTCCCCCACATCCATTTTTTCTCCGCGTATTTAATTACCGACTCAACCTTGTCCATTATTATGAAGGGAAAGTGTGTGGCTCTTATCGACAATGAATATACATTCTTTGACAAATTACGTTCCGACAAGTAAAATATAAAAAGAACAAAGAAAAGAAGAAAAAATCAACCTTGTGAAAGTGATATATTATCTTGAGAACTGATGATGCCTGGTTGCATTGCAGGTAAGATGACTTGCGCCGAGGGCCCCCGGTTCACGTCCGAAGCGCTGGCCGCCGTCAACGATTCGTGGAAGCACTGCCTGAAGACGCTCATCGACGGCGCCCAGGTGGACACTTCCGGTGACCTGCGCCATGATATCCTGGTGGCCGTGACCTACGTGGCGCTCGGCGCGCCGTCTCTGTGGCGCCACCCGACGGGCGCCAACTCGCAGGCCAAGGTGGACGAGTGCAGGCGCCGATGGGGGCTGCCCGGTGGGGACTTGTTGGCGGTGATGCAGAGCTTCCGCACATGGGCGGCTATGCCGAAGCGTGAGCGTCCCAGCTGGTGTCAGAAGAACTGCATCAACCCGGAAGCCATGTCAACCATTGAAGACAAGCTTTTGGTGATCAAGGCTGAGGAGCAAATTGTGTCGACTGGGTCGCTCTCTGGTTGCGCGCTTACTGAAAATGGCATTGTTAATGCTGCAGTCAGTAGAATATTGTTGCCGATGTTCGTAGATAAGCTCTGTGTCCACGTGCGCTACAGTGATCGCGGGGCATATGTGAATCTCGCTTCCGGAAAGCCGCATCGGTTGTACCCCGAGTCTAGTCTGCTGTTGAGTGGGAGTCTCCCTGAGTATGTGCTAGACCTACCAGGTGCCAAAGGCCCTGCCAGGGAATACCTCATTCAGCTGCCTCTCTCATGCACAAGGGAGGTCATCACCGATTACATAAAGCATAACCCGAAGGCAGAAAATGCGCTGTCGCTACTTGAGGACAAGGTGCCAGTTGTCTTCACAATGGCTGGCATTGGTCCGTGCATCTTGGACGTCCTCGCCAAAACCACCAACGACGTCCTGCAGTTGAGGAAGCAAACGGCTCGGGTGAGCAGGGTTGCTCGAGAGCTGATCGGCATCTTACCGCACAAGCAGAAAATGTGCCTGAAAATCTGCTGTCCACCGAATAAGCGGGACGAAGTGGAGAAGTTCTTGGGTGAGAAGACGGCGACCATCAAAGTAAAACTGGAGTCGCACGTCGAGCGGATCCCTTATCCAAAACCCGAAAGCGGGTTAAAGGTTCTTCTCGGTCCTGGGGCCAAAGTGACTGAATTGAACACAACACTGTCACGCAACACAATCTTGGTCTACGTCAGCGTTCCGAGAAACACCCGGATTGAGCTGCATGACAAACTAACAGAGGCATGTGTACGCAGGCACTTTGAGCGCAGGATTGGCACCATCACGGAAGTGGTGAAGAGCACCGGCTTTCCGAGCAAGTCCTTTTGGGGAACGATGAAGTTTGACAAGCTGATGGATGCGTACAAGGCGGTGACGGAGATCAACACTGATGGCGGCATCTACCAGCTCGTGTCGGCTTCCGACCATAAGAAACCGCTCTTCAATCTCAGGTTCACCATGAAGAGGAGGTCAGTGGACAAGCGGAAGATCTGTGTTAAACTTGCAACGAAGACTGATTTCATCCGGTCCAGATACAACCGTTGGTACAATGAGCCATGGTACATGTCTGCCGAGTTCCTCCCAGAGCAGCTCATGATTATATTCACATTCAATGGTACGCTGAAGACGCTTGGCCAGATTGCGCAGACCTTTAACCGAAGACTGCACGTAAATCCACTGCGGGTCGACTACTGGCAACAGCCGCCATACATTTCTACACCAGCGGAGCTGAAAAGGACAAGAGACCGCATCATTGATGTGTTCAGTGGAGACATTGAAGACTACCGTCGCAGACTGGAGCCAGATGTGGGACCAGTCGATGTCATCATGGAGACTCCAAGAGCAACAGACATGGTTCAGAAGGGTCAAGTGATCACAACATCTGCTACGATTGCTGGTTTTCTCTACCAGAGTGGCTACATAACCTTCTACATTGGCAGAAAGGAGCTTAACTTCGATGATAAGCCATTTGTTGTCTACATGTCAGATGTTGACATTGTCACTATTGTCAAATCGGACATCAATGATCTGGTGGAGTCCCTTTCCAGTGCTGAAGTGAAGGTCAAGTTCAAGTCATTGGTGAATGGTAAGGAGGGTATTGAGATTTACTGCTCCTACCCAGATGTCCTGCGAGAAGCCTGCACTGAAGTGGAAGCTCTGCTTGAAGGGAAGGATGTCAAAGGCTTCAGGCCAGGAACTTTGCTAGCACTGCGCAAAGAGGCGGAAACCCTCAAGTCCATCATGACTAAGACGGGAACTAAGATGGACATTTCTGCTGACTATAAGAGTATGAAGATCTATGGTACGCTGGATTCAAGAAACAAAGCTGAAAAGATGCTGGTTGAGCACATCGAGAAAAACAAACTTGACCATGATTGCTGGATACCACTGACTGAAGACCTTAGTCCCCGCGGTCTCCTGCAGTACATGATCAACAGATATGGGGAAAACCTGCAGAAACTGAGCCAGAGCTATCCGGGCAAGCTAACGCTTGATCAATCGAAGCATGCCATCCACTATGCCGGACTGCCAGAGGAGCAAGACAAGCTGCAGCTGGAGGTAGATAAATGTATAACCGCCTTGCAGGAAAATGAGGAGCTGAGTTCACTGGAAGCTGAAGCGGATGAAGTGATGTCAAAGGCGTCCGTCAACGATATGCCAGGAACATCCACTGAGAAGTTCACTGCGGAAAAAGATCAAGCGGAGTGTGCTGCCTGCTTGTGCCCGGTGAGCGGTGCCCACCTGACGCTGAGTGTGTGCGGTCACGTGTACTGTGTCAACTGCTTCAAAGTGCAAATGGCAACCACCACAAGTGCTCGCGAGTTGCCACTCATCTGTGTTAAGGAACAATGCGGAGATTTGATTTCCTTAGATGATATTAGACAATTCTGTGATACTGACCCGAGCATAACGTTTCCCGACGTCTGCAATGCTTCCATTGACACCTTCTTGAGGTACAACCACAAGCGTGCCCGCCCTTGCCCCACGCCGAATTGTCGAATGATATATGATGTCTGCGATGACGCCATCGAGTTTGCCTGCCCGCTGTGTGACTGCAGCATCTGCTCGCGCTGCCATCTCAAGTTCCACAATGGCCTCTCATGCGAAGTGGTCCAGGTCCTGGAGGGCATCAATGACAAGGTCAAGGAGTGGATCAACGAGAAACCTCAGTCGCGAAAGGTTTGCCCGTCGTGCCATGCAGGGGTGGAGAAGTGGATCGGGTGTGACAATGTGCGCTGTGTGGGCTGTGGTGTATACATGTGTTGGAGGTGTCTGAAGTACTTCGACACAGAGGCCGAGTGTTACGTTCACATGGATAAAAAACACCGGTTCTAATGCATTTATTTGTCATTCATTATGAGAATGGGCGGAGGGTGGGTAGGTTTATGGTGGGGCTACTTCGGTCATGGTGGGGTTTGATGGGGTGGGTGGAGTGATGTGGGAGGGAAGGTAACAGATGTGATAGATTGCATGTTATTATATATAAGAAAAGCAGGCTATCTCAGGCCTAGATACAGTCATACAGTGATACGATGGATAATATCCCCCTTAAAAACCGCAGCAAATTCTACACATGCAAGCATACAATTAGACATCTCAGGATAAATTATCTGTGTTTGCGAGTGACTGAAGATATTCAATCCTAGATATTTGAAAGAATCATCAAAAGCTATGTCATCCCTTATATCCCGGTTTGATGCTGCAGAGAAACCCATCGATTGTTCATTATTGAATGCATGTATCTCTTTTGCATCGTTCCCCCAGCTACAAGTTGCTTAAAAAAAGACTTGGCTACTGAAAATTATTGTGGAATTGAAACAAAGAGTGGTGTGACTCATGGACATGAGTGTTTAAATATATATATATATATATATTATATAATATATTATACATATGCATTATATATGCATATATATGTATAGGGGCGTTGTGGAGATCAGAATTGCGGTTAGGCGGGTATGTTACACTAATATTGTTAAAAGGTAATGTCTGTTATGTGAGCAGCACAATCATTGAGGAATTAAATAACCATCTGGTCGTAGAAATTGACCAGAGAGTGCACACCACGACATCATTTTGACTGATCGCCAGAATGTTTTCTGGTATTTTAGAAACCATTATTTTGTACATAGCTTACAAAATTCTCCTCTAAATGTTTATAAAGCAAATGTACGAGTTACGCCGTTCCATTCTGCATTTCTGTCAAAGCAGATAATAACTCCACCAAAATCTAATTTATATAAATATAATGTTGACAGTTGGCTCCTGAAAACCGGTGTAGCCGCTGAAATATATTTGAGCTGGCATGAATATGATTTTAAAACATAACAGAACTCTTCGGAAGGAGACACGGCGTCAGATATGTATACAATGTTGCTGAAGACAATGGCGATAATGTTCATGTTTTGAAAGATTTTGCGCAATTATTCCGATTAATGTTATTTGTTATAGTTATGCCATTAAGCTTTATCTGATTGTATGCTGTACAGCGCTATCATTTGTTTCTATGTAATATGATTAGATCATGATTTACATAAGTTTCTTGATTACTTTGATTATTAATTGTGCTTAACTAGTAACTAAATACTCTTCAGGTGCTTTTACCATTCAGTTAAATATGCTATATAGTTTATTATTACAATTGTAATTGACGTGCAATGATTTAGAAGTTCCGTCTGGATCCATACATAAGACATGTTTAAAAAAATGTTTACTATTAGGCCACATTTAATGTTGTAACAATATGAATTTCATAGCAATTTATATAGGATTTCAGACTGTTAATTAGAACAAATGAAAATGTATCTAAGATGCCCTTGTCTCCTGTTGTCCCACCTTATGATGTTCATGAAACGATTTTTCCCATAGTTCTTTGATTCTTTGCCGTGACTAGCTTAGAGAGTGGCCTGCACAAAATAACCTCCCATGTTCTTTTCATTGGTAGAAAACTAGTAGTGCATGCAATATATGCATTTGGTAATGGCTATTTTAACTAATGTCTAGTGCCTCAATCTTGAACCTCTTCGTTATGCACAATACTCTGTGTAAAGTGATGATTTCCATACTGTTTGTAATTGTTGTTACTGCGCATATATTCTTGCTATTGTGTCACCCATGGGGGGTCTCCAACGGTGCACACTTAAGTGCCTTTTGGAGATGTCCATGGTTTGTATCAACTGCCTGCATTTCTTTTATTTGCTTTCAAATCTACATAAAATGTGCATATATTTCTATATATATTCAGTATGTAGTGTTTGAGAGATGAAGCTGTTGATCTGGGAGTATATGTGAGATTGTGTCATCTCATGTGTGACTAGGGCTGATTTACATCGATCAGATAACACCATTCTCGGCTAATGTTTTAACAAGCCCTATTGGCTGTCACCAAGATCCTCTTCTAAATTCACCTATGCCATGGAACAAGAGTTGGGCAAATAATGTTGCTTTTAATTGCTCAGGGAGGTTTTCTTCCAATTTCGGCAAATCTGATATTTTGTGGAAGCATTGCATATACATATAAGACACCGTGATGTTTTCATCACTGAAGTCGCTAGATTTCAAGGTTTTATGTCTGGTTGACCGACATCACATATACGCCAGACGGGGATATCATTCATAGCATATGTTATAGTCATTCATTAAAGGTGTTTGGTTATATACATCTATATATATACATTTATTATTACAAACATGTTATAGTTGTGTACTGCATGTGATTTAGAAATAAATATATTAATTGAATATTGTCGTCTTGTTCATTATTGAATCTGCATTGAAGCACGCCACCTGCAGTTTGGCTTCTTTAAAAAAAAATCAAATCTATTTTTTTTAATCGAAGAAATAATGGCATTTATATGCCGTATTTTTGCTGCCGCCGTCTTAGATCGCCTCTAAAAATATCAAAATGGTGCAGAATTAAAGTTGCATAGCCTGATTAAAAATCAAATTTTCAAAACTAAAATTATGATCTAAATTTGATTCTACATATCTAACTTAGATATGGTGCTCTTATTAAGCATTTGTTGCCACACAGGAATATTGAGGCAATTCAATAGAACCTGTTACTGCAGAAGTCTATAGTGTCATAGTTTTGGCATGCATGACAAAATTAATTGTGCATGGTTACATTTCAAATATCTCAAAAGTTAGCCACTTAAAATAAGTTACTTCAAGCTAAACTAAGGTACATTATAACAATCAAATGTGTTTATCTTAGAAAATATCACAAACTCAAAAACCTTCGGACTGTGCAACTATAATAATCCCGTCATAAAACAACTAGATATTGTGGCATATTAAATACCGTTTTAGCCGATTATTTCATGAAGCGTGTAAAACAATGGCATATTGTCTTAACTATTTATTAGAAAAGACGGGCACGCGCTAAATATTGGTGATACTATGGTATAAGGCAGTGAGTGCAATGGGAGGCAGAAGAAGTAGAACTAGCAGGGTGCATGTACTAACACAAAGTAACAGTAACACTATGTTACCAAGCTGAGCAAAGTAGGACACACAATGGCGCCGCAGGGGGGCCGGGGTGGGTGGAGGACATGGTACATTGGTAGTTGTCTCGCCTCTGAATATGTATGATGTTAAGTCCGATGGTCCCTCAGAATGTTTGTTTGTTGTTGGTTTGCGTCCGAGCAACATGTAAGGTCATATAAGGATGGGTACCGACTTGTGACAGACTTTTTAGTGCTGCCCCACTGGGAGACCATGCTGCCAGCACCATGACCTGATATCCCACTCAGTCACATTATCCTGACACTGAGCCAACCAGTCCTTGCCCTATCCTAATAATGCAGAGCACCAGGCTAGGAAGTGACAAGGCTAGTATCAATTTTTATGTCATTGGTTTGACTCGACCAGGGTTCAAACCAACAAACCCATGGGTTCGGATTCCCCGATCTCCCAAAACAGGAGACGGACGCTCAACTCATTCGGCCATCACGTCTGGTCGGTCCCTAGGAAGAACTGCAGCTGCAGCCCAGAACGTAGGGTCGCAGCGTACATGCCAGAAGGTGGGGGTAGTGGTGAATCGTGGTGCACAATGTACAAATTGATTCATGATACATGAGGTGGTATTTGATCTAATGTCAAATATTTGCTAGGACAATTTCGCTGCATTAGAAACAAATGGTCATCGAAAGGTGTATATGGTTTTGGGTGCAAAGGGAGTTTAAAGAATATGGTCTATAATGAAGGTGCGGCTACCATCACCCACCTGTTGCCATGTAAGCTGAAGCTGCGGCCCGGACTGCAGGGTGACACCTTCAGTATTTCCTGAAGCACCAGCGGAATTTGGAACACACATAACACCCGTCTTGTCGAGCTAACTTTGTGTATACATGCTATAGTCGTCCTCTTTTCGCCATATTATTCATTTATTTAATTTTGTTAAAGGGTGCAAATGAATAAACTTGACATCAAATAATATGCCACAATATCTAGTGTAAATGAAAAGGATTAAGTACCATCTAATATTAGTGTTTCAGTAATAATATTGCTCCGTACAACAAACCAAGGTCCGGATCATCCAGTTTTTAACATGTGTGTGATCATACAAAGGAGGCTATACGACCTGGGGGGTGGCGATGTCAGTCAAGTAAGTTATTGTTTAATAACCTGTTTATAATTTTTCGGAAAACCTTTTTTATTGTGGATAATTGGTCTTCCTCATTCCACTACTCTTTGTCTAAAGCGGCTGTCACACCTCACCGGATTGGGGGAAACGGAAAGAAACCGAACAAAGTCCGTTGATAGTCCGGTTTGTGTCCGTACAAGTTTTGAACATGCACAAAACTAGGAATGGATGCTGCCAGATTGACGTCTATGGTTCTTGTCCAGTTTGAGTATGTTTCGTCCATTGGCTATCTGTTCATGTCCATTTCATGTCTGCTCGTCCAGCGGCCATTGACCTGATAGCCCAACATTTTGACACATTTGAATACATTTTGATACTTATCACCACTGGACTAGACAATTCTGCCGTTGCTCAATCCGGCGAGGTGTGACAGCTGCTTAAAGCCGAATGCCAGGCGAGGTAGCGACAAGTAGGGCCTACCAGTTTTTAAGTCATTGGTTTGACTTGACCAGCCGATGACTGAGGAGGCTGGGGAATGAATAGAATATGTCGGCCTTTTTATACTCGCATAATGGACTTCTACAGCATAATATATATATATGATATAGCTTCACTGTTTACAGTATTGAGCTGTGCCATTTTTATTTGCCTTTATATGGCCAAAGGACTTCCCAAAAATACCAGGCCTATTTTATCATTTTGTGTGTGAGCGGAAACAACAATTTCACACACATGGTACTTTTCGCGCTGTGAATAGATATTTAACATTTAGTCCATTATGTTGTCCAACCTCTTATGATTGGAGAGACGCCATCGGTGGTAATGGAGAGACAAGATACGGTTTGGTTCATTTCCTGGTTTAATCATAGGAGAATGTGACCATATCCACGTACCGGACGTGGTGTCCGAATCGGTAGAGCGAAGGCTTCCTGTGCGGAAGATCGCGAGTTCGATTCCCGGTCGAGTCAAACCAATGACATACAAAATTGATACTTGTCACTTCCTAGCCAGGCGCTCAGCATTATTATGATAGGGCAAGGACTGGTTGGTTCGGTGTCAGGAGAATGTGACTAATAGTGATAATATGAGTGGATATTGGGTCATGGTGTTGGTGGCCTGGTCTCCCAGTGGGGCAGCACTATAAAGTCATCATGAGTGCACATTGTCTAAAGTCGGTACCTGATATGACCATATATGTTGCCAGGACGTAAGACTCCAATAACCAACCAACCATATCCACGGACTGATGGGTACAACCGCTGGCAGTGTCCTCGCGGATTCCCAGACCACTGTGCTGCCACCTGCTAGCCACTTCTGACATCACCGGTGACACTGTCTTATTGTGGGGCTCACTCCCCGTCCTGATATGACCTTAGATGTTGCTAGGACGTAAAACAACAAACAAACAAACTCTCGACCACATCAGAGAAATTGTACACATATACATACATACATACATATAAGTGTATATATGTATGTATATATGTATATTATGTACATATATAAGTATGTAAATATATGTAATTATATATGTATGTGTACATATGTGTGTATATGTATATACATATATGCATATATATATATATGTATATGTATATATATGGATATATTTATATATCTATACAATATGTGATCTATAATGCATTATTCAAGTAAAAAGACATGGAAGGGATTTGCTTGTGATTATGATTATCCATTATTCTATGTACTGCCTCCTTGACCCAAAATGCATTTGACTGATGACACCACCACCAGTCCTCCTAGACCCTAATGGACAAGCACACAAAATTACAACAACAAAAAACACAGTGAGCTGAGATTCATTGCATTCAGTGTGTATGCCATTTGATGTTTATTTAACACGGTTTACATTCCTGTATTTGGTTTCTATTATCACAGATCGCTTGCAGCTGGGTTATACTTCGGATTCTGTGGACTATCTTTATCCATTTATTTACAATGTCTTGGAAGTATTGGGCGAGTACACCCAGTAGCAAAATACAGTGATCTGAGACCCAGCACATTTGATAGTTTGAATGATGGGAAAATGATGGGAAAATGACCAATTCAATTGAAGTATTGCTCTACTGATTTCTATGAAAAATAACACCAGTCTGCTCATTTCGCCAAGCAGGCCATTCTGAAGTGTGAGTCACGTGACTGTGTTACAGCTGGTCAGTGTGTCTATATGTATCTTTTATTTCAGAAACAAGACCGCATAGTACTACTATATTAGTAGGTTTACAATTACAGTGCGAGTATTTAGATAGAAACACAGGTCCGCACTGATAGAGGTGGGTGGTTTTAGCTATGTTCTTGTTGTTTGTTGCAGTTTAACGTTCTGGCAACATCTAAGGTCATATCCGGACCAATACCGACTTGTGACAGTGTGCACTCACAGCGATTTTATAGTGCTGCCCCACTCGGAGACCAAGCTACCACCAGCACCATGATCCAATTTCCTACTCAGTCGCATTATTCTGATACTGAGCTAACCAGTCCTCTCCCTATCCTAGTAATGCTGAACACTAGGCTAGCTGCAACACGTATCAATTTGGTAAATCATTGGTTTAACTCGGCCGGAATTCGAACTCATATGTACTCTATATACATACACAAGATGGATAAGCACAATACACATAAGTGCCATACATATTTAAAATCCATAAGATTAAGATATCGTCTGCGTAAAGTACTACCCGTGCACAGAAGAGAGCGGTCCAAATTGTGTATCATGCATAGCCAGCTACCAGTGAACTTCTAACTGTGGAACCTCGGTGTAATGGTAGGGGTATTTACCAATGGGATGTAGGGAATATGAAACAAAGACTTCCCCTCCAAATCTCTAAGTACTTGTAACTACATGGAGGCCTAATTCCGGCACGTATATCGGTGTTGAATCGAATATCCACTGATGGCTGAGATAGGTTGGGAAGTCATAGCAGTGCAGCATTTACTTCCGGGCCGAAAGGTCATGGGTTCAATCTCAGGCTGAGTTAAATTAAAGACTAAAAGAATATAACACTTTGTAAAATATTCTAATAGAACTCATTGGTGGGGGAATGCAAATGGTCTATAGCGGTAAATGGTATATAGTGCCAGGTGCATGAATGTATTTATTTGGTGCTGGTGATCCTTTACTTATGGTCAATAGTCATTGTGTATTAGGTAGATAGTGTGAAAGAGGCACTATAGATAGTGTGTAAGGGGCACTTGGCACTCTACTCACTACCCTTTCCCCCCTCTGTTAGTCACGGATCACCACACACTCAGCTCAGGCAGGTGGTGGCCAAGGTGGTGGTGGTAGGCAGATCAACGTAGCCATGGTGACACAAGAATGCTTGATGTTCATTGGTGGAACTGTAAATGCTTGATTCTCATTAGAGAACATGGTCAGGTGATATGCCATACCAGATTCATGTACACTATATAATAATAAACCTGAGGGCATTGTCTCTCTCTCTACTTTCATTCTTTATACTCTTCCTTTCTCTTCTTGTCTGTATTGATTTCATTATAGCCTGCCTACACAAACCACAGATCCCAGCTGAGAACTTTACAACTTGTCACTTCCTCAGCTGCTCAGCTGACACCAGGCATCGGCGTGATTGAGTAAGGACGGGTCAGAATGAGGTGACTGAGTAAGATATCGCATCATGGTACCAACAGTGGGACAACACTACGTAGCCATCATAATAAGTATGTCCTTTCACAAAATCTGTATTGTTAATTAGCTTAAGTCACTTGGGGATGATCACTTGTCACAGCCCCCCCCCCCCCCCATCCCCGCCTTTTTTCAAAATTGGTTTGCACGCGTGAGTGTAGTTGTGCAAATATGTGTGGGTACTTGTGTGTGGCTGAGGGTGTGTAGATGACCAATCCACAGGAGCATGCAATAGTTTCTACAACTATCCGGCGTATACTACATGAGAAATTCACCTTTACGTATGCACTGTTCCTATTGAAACAACTCTCCTCCAATAAGCAATGGGATCCGATTCATGGAAAATAAACAAACCTTCAAGATGTATTCTCGATTCCATTTCTTTCATAGTTAGCCTACTACAGCAATCAAGTCAATTACAGTACAACCTCGTTAATCCAAGCTTGGTTAAATCAAACAATCGGTTAATCCAACAAATTTTCGGCGGCCCGGCAAAATACTACCATTTATCATATAAAAAAAGATGGTTAAATCAAAGTCGGTTAATCCAAACTATCGGCTAATCCAAACAGAATTGCCGGGTTCCAGGCCACTTCGGGTATGGTTAAACCAAACGTTCATATGGTTATAAGGTCATCTGAGACTTTTTTATATGATAAATGATAGTATTTTGCCGGGCTGCCTAAAAAAGTTTGGATTAACCGATCGCTTGGTTTAACTGGGTTACACTGTCTTTACATAAAAAAAACAATAATCAAAGTCTCCACACACATTGTATATTGCATTCAAAATGCACCTGCGTTTTTGCTAAAGCCAAGTCAAAGTCAAAGCCAAAGCTCGGTTAAACCAATGATCGGTTAATCCAAACAAATTTCTAGGGTCCCTTCAAGTTTGGTTTAACGGGGTTATACTGTACTACGATTAACGTTACTGTTGCAATACTTGCTAATGTAGCAGTCACACTACGACGACAAGGGAGGGACGACAGCCCGGCGGCTGGGATTTAGTGAAATCCCGACGGCATATGCAAATTCGGGCTAAGTTGGACGACAATCGGACGACTTCCGGACGACAAACGGGACGACAGCGGGACGGCAGTGTCTGTCTCTGTGTGTGTGTGACTGTGTCTCTGTGTGTGTCTCTATGTGTGTGTCTGTGTCTCTGTGTGTGTCTCTGTGTGTGTCTCTGTGTGTGTGACTCTGTGTCTGTGTGTGTGTCTCTATGTGTGTGTCTGTGTCTCTGTGTCTGTGTCTCTATGTGTGTGTCTGTGTCTCTGTGTCTGTGTGTGTCTCTGTGTTTCTGTGTGTGTGTCTCTGTGTGTGTGTCTCTGTGTGTGTGACTCTGTGTGTGTGTCTCTGTGTTTTTGTGTGTGTGTCTCTGCAACAGAGACACCAAGACACAGAGACAGACACACACAGAGTGCGTGTGAGTGTGGGTGTGGGTGTGAGTCTGAGTGTGGGTGTGGATGTGGCTGTGGATGTGAGTGAGAGTGTGAATGTGAGTGTGATAGTGAGTGTGATAGTGAGTGTGAGTGTGATAGTGAAGTGTGATAGTGAGTGTGAGTATGAGTGTGATAGTGAGTGTGATAGTGAGTGTGAGTGTGATAGTGAGTGTGAGTGTGAAGTGTGAGTGTGATAGTGAGTGTGAGTGTGAGTGTGATAGTGAGTGTGAGTGTGATAGTGAGTGTGATAGTGAAGTGTGATAGTGAGTGTGAGTATGAGTGTGATAGTGAGTGTGATAGTGAGTGTGAGTGTGAAGTGTGATAGTGAGTGTGATAGTGAGTGTGAGTGTGATAGTGAGTGTGAGTATGAGTGTGATAGTGAGTGTGATAGAGAGTGTGATAGTGAGTGTGAGTGTGATAGTGAAGTGTGAGTGTGATAGTGAGTGTGTGTGGTTTATCGCACACACAGAGACACAGAGACACAACAGAGACACACACAGAGACACACACACAGACACAGAGACACACACACAGACACACACACAGAAACACAGAGACACACACAGAGACACAGAGACACACACACACAGACACACACATAGACACACATAGACACAGACACACACATAGACACAGACACAGAGACACACAGAGAAACATACATGGAGAGAGAAGCAACTACAGCTTAACGACAAGACGACAGTGCCGCGACAGTGCCGCGACAGTGCGACAGTGCCGCGACAGTGCCGCGACAGTGCCGCGACAGTGCCGCGACAGTGCCGCGACAGTGCCGCGACAGTGCCACGACAGTGCCGCAACCTCGGCTGTCGTCTGCTGTCGTCGAAGTTTTTCAACATGTCCAAAATCCCAGCGACAACTCGGCGACAGTCGAGAAATAGTGGAGAAAGTGGAGGTGTCGCGGAGGTGCCGTGGCGACACCTGCGCGACATCTGCGCGACAATGAGCGACAATCGACGACAGACCGGAAGTGGGTGTCGCAGGGCTGTCGCCGCTGCTTGTCGTCGTAGTGTGACTGCTACATTAGCCCTTGTCACAATATCACATTCGTCATACTTATTTAGACTCACATTGCAACTACTGAAATTACTTAAAGCCGCATCGTGCGATGAAAGTATTAAATTTTCAAAACCAAAGCAATTATCTAGATTTATTTCTACATATCTAACTTAGATACTGGTGCACTTATTAATAGTTTGTCACCACATAGAAGGGAATATTGACTCAATTTAATAGAAGCTGTTACTGCCGAATCATATAGACCCCTTTCAATGTTTATAAACATTGTGTATGCGCATGCAACTTGGCTGTAGAACGAAGGTACACTGCCATTGAGTTTGCTGATATGCGCAGTGAAACGTGTCGATTTTATTCAAAATTAATAGAAATACAGAACCCTAACCTTATATATTTAATATGAACTTTTCGTTGAATATGTTTTCTGTATGTGTGCCAAGCGGTTTGTTTATAGGTGGTGTAGTTTTAGAGATATTTCACATTTTCTGTATGAAGATTGCTCACGGCCATTGACAATGCATTGCGTTTGCCGATACGTGCAGTGTACCACATGAATCTTATTCAAAATTAATAGCAATGCAGAACCCTAACCTTATTCATTTAATATAATATTTTCGTTGAATATGTTTTCTGTATCTGTGCCAATTGGTTTGTTTCTAGGTCGTGTGGTTTTAGAGATATTTCACTTTTTCTGTATGAAGATTGCTCATGGCCATTGACAATGCATTGGGCTTGCCAATACGCGCAGTGTACCACGTCAATTTTATTCAAAATTAATAGAATTGCAGAACCCTAACCTTAGTAATTTAATATAAGCTTTTCGTTGAATATGTTTTCTATGTGTATGCCAATTGCATGGTTTGTTTCTAGGTGGTGTGGTTTATATATATATTTATATTTCACTTTTTTCTGTGTGAAGATTGCTCACAGCATTGACAATGCATTGAGTTTACTGATACGCGCAGTGCAAAATGTCAATTCTATTCAAAATTAATAGAAATGCAGAACCCTAACCATATAAATTTAATATAATCCTTTCTTTGAATATATTTTCTATATGTGTGCCAAGCGGTTTATTTCTAGGTGGTGTGATTTTAGAGATATTTCACCTTTTCTCTGTGAAGATTGCTCATAGCCATTGAGTTTGCAGTGTGACCCTGTGTCGTCCTGCAGCCAAGCTGCACGCGCACTGACCTAAATACCTGTGCTGAGATCATATGAAATAGGTCTATGGTGTCAGAGTGTTGGCATGGTTGCCAAAATTATTTGCGCATGCTTGCATGTCAAATATCTCAAAAGTTAGCCATTTAAAATGAAAGTTACTTCAAACTAAGGTAAGGTAAATTATAACAATAAATTTACTATCTTTATTTCAGAAAAATGAGAAAGAGAGTCAAAGCCGTCGGACTATGCAACTTTAAGTACATAACTTAATTGGGATCGTGGGTTTAGCTTAAAGCTGCATAGTCTGATGAAGCATCAAATTTTCAAAACCAAAACAATTACCTAGATTTGATTCTACATATGTAACGTAGACACTGATGCACTTATTAAGCATTATCTGCATAGAAGGGAATACTGATTCACTTTAATATAACTTAGAAGCTCTTTCTGCCCTATTTGGTCAGAGTTGTGGTATGCTTGCCAAAACTAAGGTCACATGTTTACACTTCAAATATCTCAGAAATCAACCATTTAGAATGAAAGTTACTTGAAACTATTGTAAAGTAGATTGATAATGATCAATCTGATATATTCACCTCTGAAATTCAAAACCATCGGACTAATGCAACTTTAATACAACTGCAATACAGCAACACATAATCTTAATCTGAACACCCACACGCTCACCCACACCCCCACTCATCCAGGCCGGACATTGATCACCGGGTCATGTTGGTCCAGCGGTGGCCTTAGCAACCAGTGATCACGTGACCAAGCGGCGACTCTAATCTGCCTCGGCTATCCCAGTCGGTTTTGAGCAGGAACATGGCGGTTGGATTCCAATATGGCGCTCAGTCGGATTATTGAAAGGCCACAGTGAATACGGTGTCATAACACCACCGGTCTGAGGCTGGATGTAAGGAGATACGCTGCACAATCTGCGGCTGTTTACCTCACAGGTGAGCGCATGGCGTCGGCTGGAGGCGATAACAATGCACGTGTGTCTCTTTATGTTGATGTACAGACACATACATGTGTGGCAGGGATGACTTGTTGTGTTGTTGTACAGGAGAACCTTGTGTTCCTTTATGTTGAGACACATATGAATATGTGAGTGGATATGTGTACCGTTATGTTGGTATACACATGCAGGTGAGTGGCAATGTGTCCCATTATTTGTATACATGTGTGGTTGTGTGTTGATATATAATGACATACAAACCACCGTGGAATAAACATATATACATGTGTGACTATATGTCCCTTCATGTGGAGACACACACACTGACATAAGTATGTGTCCCTTTATATTAATATACACTTTCATACATATGTGGCTGTGTCACTTTATGTTAATATGCCCGTGTATGCGTGTATGGTCGTGTATTCATTTATGTTGACATACATACAATTGTGATTGTATGTCAATTCACATTAATATGCACACATGTATGATTGATTGTGTGCCTCTTTATGTTGATATATACACATAAGTGCATGTTTGCCTGAGTGTTCCCTTATGTTCATACACACATAACATAAGTCATAGCACACATGTCTGACAGCGTGTCCCGGTATATTGATACACACTTATATGTGTGTGATTGTATCCATTTAGGTTGATATACACACCTCATGTGTGACAGTATACATATGTGACAGCATACATGTGTGACAGTATGTTTCTTTATCTTGACAAATATATATATATATGGTCGACTGTGTGTCCCATTACGTTGATATACACACCTATCCATGTGTCACAGCATACATGTGTCACAACGTGTTCATATATATATATATATATATATATATATATATATGTGTGTGTGTGTGTGTAAGTATATTATGACTGGGTGTCCATTTACGTTGATATATACATACATATATTACATGTGATAGCAGACATCATGTGTGGCATCATGTGTGACAGCGTCTTCCTTTATTTATATATATATATATATATATATATATGTAAGTATATTATGATTGGGTGTCCATTTACATTGATGTATACATACATATATTACATGTGATAGCAGACATCATGTGTGGCATCATGTGTGACAGCGTCTTCCTTTATATATATATATATATATATATATATATATATGTAAGTATATTATGATTGGGTGTCCATTTACATTGATGTATACATGCATATATTATATGTGACAGCATACATGTTGTGTGGCATCATGCATGTGTGACAGTGTCTTCCTATATTTAATATATATATGCATAATATATACGATTGTATGTCATTTTCCGTTTTTGATACACACATGTATAAATGTGCTGGTGAATGTCCTTTTACACAAACACCTGTGGGTGCGTGTTGTTTTGCGTTGATACACACGCATGCATGTGCGTGTGTGCATGTGTATGCAGCATTACCGATGACCGAACTCGCCGTTTTAGGTACACTGCACGTCAGTACACGTTTCGATGCTCATTTAAATTATATTTGCTCGTGTTGTGGAGAACATGTTTAGAAAAAGGTTCAGTTCGCCGCTAGATACTCTACCCTTATGCCACACTGCGTTACTCTTGTCGCTTACAGTTGTATGTATACATATATATAATATATTATATATAATATATGCATATGTATTCTTACAGGTGTGTGTAAATGTATATATATATATATATATTTATATATATATATGTATATATGTACATATGTATATATGTATGTATATATATGTATATATGTATATCTGTACATATATGTACATATCTGTACATATATATATACATATATGTACAGATATACATATATATGTATATATACATATATTTATATATATATATATGTATATATGAATATATGAATACCACCCCGCCCCCAAATAACCGATTTCTACTTTTTGTGCAGGGGGTCGTTAAATATATATATATGTATATATGTATTAAATATGCATAGATTTGCATAGGTATGAATAAATACGAATATATGTGTATATATTATGTATATATTATGTATATATATATATGTAAATATGTATATATATGTATATAAATGTATATATATGTACATACATATGTATATATAAGTATATATGTATATATATATGCGTATATATATATATATATATGTATATATAATTGTATTCATTAACGGCTGGAAGACTGCCGTCTTCACGCTGAGAAAAGACTATATTCAGATAAATAAACCATATTACCTGTAAAACAAGCACAACTATTAAGGTGGGATGGGCTTGGCTGGTTGATCGCCGCCTTATCCTTAGGACGTCTAGGTTAGCATCTTGGCAGCTGATATTCAGGTGTGGCTTCCTAGACGTCCGTATTAGTCCACGTCCTTACCTGCCCACCTGCAAACAGGTGCACAACACACAGGAACCATTACACGGGCGAGATTAGACGGGCGGCTACTGGTTCCCGTCGTACAAAACAATCATTGCCTGATGTCGGGGTCCGGGGTGGAATACCTGGAGGTGTCACGAGGGATAAAGATCCTCAATTTGGGGTTATACAGTGTCTGCTAAAATGGCAATACTTTTCGAATTTTGAGGTTTAAA
Source organism: Branchipolynoe longqiensis (assembly GCA_030323885.1). NCBI lineage: Eukaryota > Metazoa > Annelida > Polychaeta > Phyllodocida > Polynoidae > Branchipolynoe > Branchipolynoe longqiensis. Next base: position 109,081,662 of record CM059187.1, on the reverse strand, counting down.
TATGAAGAAATGGGAATAACAGGGTAATTGCAAAACACACCAAAAACAAGCTTATATCGGATTGGGGTCAGTTTGATATAGTATTTATCGGATCGGGCAGGTCATTAGACATAGCAATAGTTACCACAATGTAGACCCTGCTAGAAGCATCATTTATGTATTTATGGGAGAATAAGTATATTTAATAATTTTAATAATAATAATAATGATGGTGATGGTAACAGTGGTGGTGGTGATAGGGGTAGTGACGATGGTGACAATGGTGATGATGATGATGGTGATGATCGATGGTGATGGTGGTGATGTTGTGATGGTGGTGATGATGATGATGGTGGTGATGATGACAATGATGGTGATCAAGGTTAATTGTTGGGTTAAAGTATATTCTTAATAATACTTTATTATGGTACATTACAAAGAATGTACCATAATAATGTTAAAAAGTTGTGACAATTCACCAACAAGACACCAAGACAACACGTTCATATAAATTATTTGGACAGATTTAATAATAATAATGAATCTGTTCAAGTTACAACAATTCTCGGATGCTAGGAGGCACGGGGCCAGACATGTTAGAGTCATGCTCAGGATGAATGAGCTGCATATCGTTCGTGATCATTCGTGTACAATGCTTGGCGGCGACAGAGGCCTCTTGAGTAATATCGTTCAATCAAAGTCAGGGTCAACATAGATCAAGTTAAGTCACAAAAATCGTAGTTCAATACCAAAGCTGAAAAACAAACATGTTAACGAGATAGATAGTACGTAACTGCCCGAACAGCTCCCGATCAGCACTCAAACCTTTCAAGTAGTTATCTTGGGGTGGGTGGGAGGGTGAAATTACTTGTTACCGTCTCGGGAGTCGGTGGGCGAGTGACGAAGGCGCGGCTTGACCCAGGATCCACCTGGCGACTCGTTGGCGAATTACAAATGTTAGCGGACCAACATTCCCAATTCACCAACAAGACACCAAGACAACACGTTCATATAAATTATTTGGACAGATTTAATAATAATAATGAATCTGTTCAAGTTACAACAATTCTCGGATGCTAGGAGGCACGGGGCCAGACATGTTAGAGTCATGCTCAGGATGAATGAGCTGCGTATCGTTCGTGATCATTCGTGTACAATGATTGGCGGCGACAGAGGCCTCTTGAGTAATATCGTTCAATCAAAGTCAGGGTCAACATAGATCAAGTTAAGTCACAAAAATCGTAGTTCAATACCAAAGCTGAAAAACAAACATGTTAACGAGATAGATAGTACGTAACTGCCCGAACAGCTCCCGATCAGCGCTCAAACCAATAAAGTTCCGAGCGCTGCGGGAGCTGCCGAGATATGAAAGGCCTTCAAGTAGGAGTGGACCGCCGAGCTACGCCACGTCCCCGCCGCCATTAACTGGTCCAAAGTTAGGCCAGAACCCTGACACGCCTGGGCTGCCCCCCTCCTGAGTCCATGTAGTGTCAAGCCTTTATCGACCCCGAAGGCCGTGTACGATGCTACCCTGAGGGCTCTGGTTAGAGTGGACAGGGTGAGCTGCGAACCGTCAGCCAAGAGGAACGCTGGGGACTCCGGAAGGGGGGTTACTACTCCAGTGTAGTTAGCCCAGGCAGTCACAGGGCAGCAGGGGGAACCCGGTATGGCCGGCAGCCGGAAGACCACCGGAGGGTCAGAGGCGGTCCTCGTCTTTGAGGACCTCAAGGTTACTGTGAGTGACCCCCTCCGACGTCTGATATCGTTACCCTTGAGTACGTGTTGGGAGCCCGATGCTCCAGCAGAGAGATTGGCAATGTTCGACTGTCTGATTAGTGTGAAGTAGGCAATCAGGAGAGCAACAATAATTACATGCGGCCTAGGGGACATGTTTGACAAAGCCACTATAATGGCCTTGAAGTCTCGGGGGGTAACGGGGGTGGCTCTGGAGACTACATGCTTTGAAACTTTCAGCATACCCCTCTTGAAGGTTCTGAGCTCCGGCGCTTCGAAGGCCGAACCCACACCTGCGGTGCCTAGGACCCATACTTTTACTGAACTGAAGTAGTTCAGCACTGCACCTGGCGATTTCAGCCTATCGGACAAGAATAGCAAGAAGGACAGCAGATCGTAGGTAGTCGGAGAGCTCGGAAGTAACTTGTGCTTGTTACAGAAATCAAGATACAATTTCACATGCGCCGCCTTATTTTGCCACGTCCGTGGAGCCAGGGCGCAGGTGTAGAGATTAATGAGCCGATTGTGGTGACTCATTGCGTATCCTGGAAGATAGAGGCAAAAGAATTACTATCTTCCAGTGAAAGCGGTTAGATGTTACATGATAAAAGGTTAAGTGAGACATGAACGTTTACTTCAAGAAGATTTCGATCAGCACACATCTTTCGTGCTTTACTGGCAGCTGTAGTAGAATGTGGGGATCTTCTTAATGCGTCGGCTAGTATTAACTCATTACCGGGTTTATGTAGTACTTCGATATCGCAGTTCTTATGAGCTGCGATCAACCATAGCTGTCACGCACAGGCACAGAGCACTTTCTCTTTACCTCTACCTGACTCTAGGACCTGTTGTGACGACAGACTATCGGTGTTTACTTTAATCAAATAGTCATGTGGTTGTGGTGGCAGTAAATGTTCTACAGCATGTACTAAATTGAGAGCTTCTAGTTGAGTTATCGCTAGCTCTTTTCCCAATAGATCTTTATCATAGACAGACTTGTAGTACGCTACTTTGGAGAACGCTCCTCCCGCCTTTAAGGTGGAGTCACATTCTATCACCCATTCGGTTCGGGGTGCTTGTGGTATTAATTGCTTACCGTTATATGCGGATGCGAAACAATGAAACCATTCGAGGTCCCTCAGCATATCCTTATCGAACGTGTATTGACCTGTATAAGGGGCTTTTCGTAATGCTTCAAGGACTCTATTGGAGAACCTAACTGCCGGTTTGATACACTTAGATAAATGTTGCAGCTTGCCTGCTAGGCTTTGTAGCTGCTTCTTAGAGCAAGTATGTTTATTCTCCCAAAGTCGACATTCGTCTAATACATCCTGTAACTTATCTTGAGGTAGGGTAACTGTCATTGTAACCGAGTCGATCAGAAAGCCTAACCATGTGATGGAGGTAGAGGGAGGGGTGCATTTTTCAAGAGCTAGACTAAGGCCGAGTTGTGAAGTCAAGTTTATAAATTCGGCATAGGCAGCGTTGGCTTTTGATTCAGTATCCTCAACACCTATAAAGTCATCTAAATAGCATAGAGAAAAAATAGCTTGATTGCGTAATAGCCAAACGACTGCGCTAGTTGTACGTGCACATGCGAGTGCAGAGGTTCTACAGCCAAAGGGAAGTGCTAAATCTATGTAGACATTGCCATTGATTGATATACCCAACAGCGGGAGGGAGAGTGGACAAACTCTCAACTGACGATAGGCGCGCGCCAGGTCGCCGCCCCACATCCAGGCACCCCTACCTAAGATCGTAAGTCTATCGGTAAGGGTTGAGACCGAAGGAAGGGAAAAATTAAAGGGCTTGCCTAGATAATAGCCTTTAACTATGCCCGCATTTACACTCTTGCCTTTAGGAAAACTTAAGTCAATGATTATTCGTTTTTGTAGTGAATTTTTTTTGGGCGTGTCATCATTGGACTAATTTGACACCAGGGTTCAAAGGGCAGGTCCTTGAATGGGCCTAGAAGCGCACCCAAGGAAATCTCTTTGTCTGCAAACGCAGAGATATGCCTAATGTCATCGGCAGACTTTGAATGATTCTTAAGTGTGGGGGTGGGTGTTGTCGTGGAGGTGTAATCAATAGGCCAGCCAAATTCTAGGTGATCTAGTAGTAAAACATCTGGGTAGTTAAGGAGAACGGCACGCCATTTTGGAATATTTAGGCCAGAGGGAAGGGATATTTTTGCCCCCATATAGTTAGGGAGACCAGTTGAACGAACCTCATTATAAATATGGCCATAGGTCGAATTGTGAGGAACCCACGCTAATTCTGCGGTATGGGGCCAGAACATGCATAGCGAGTCCTTAAACTCCAATGGTGTGGGAGGGGGGACAAATGTTGGAGACTGAGGTGTGGGAAGGGCTGATAATACAACTTCAATAGGGGCATCGAACCAGTTAGTTGTTAGCGATGGAAAAGGCAAATGATTATTTGCATTTAACGGAGAATTTAACATTGGTACAGGTTTGACGGTTATAGGTTCAGATTTAGATTGAATATTATTTTCCACTTTGTCAGGCTTTGACACAAGTTTACGATTAGAGGTCAGACATTTAGCTTGTAGCAGTTCAGCCGAGTTACAGTTATCAGTACATGCTGGGTCAGAAAGATTAGCACTCGACGGTTGCTTAGTTACTACCGATAAGCCTGAGTTAAGTGGAAAGTGTGGCGACACGGTATCAGTACATGGCTCATTAAATTTACTATGCGCTAGATTAGGCAAAATAACAGTAGAATTAGCAGGAAGATAGATATCATTATAACTTACAGCAGTGCCTGCTGCCTCTGCGGCCTTCTTGTCTAAAAATTTTCTTTTCTTTAGACAATCCTGCTCTTTGTGCTGCAGGACACGCTTAAATTTGTAAGTGCACCATGCACAGATATGGGGGGCTCGATCAGGCACAGTACCGTGTGTCATATTGAAACCGCATTCCTTGCCCCAGTTCCAATTATAACAGGGCTTGCCGTCAGTGTCTCTGGAGTATTCCTCTCTTTGGTTAACAGGAAAGGGGTTAACAGGCACATTTGAAGCAGATTGCCCACTCGGTGAAGGTTGAACTGACGGCCGAGCGGTGGTTGCTGGGGTATACCTAGACTCAGTCGCATATTGACCACCCCACCTTGATTGAAGCACCCGTACTGCCTCAGTGGAAACGTCATGTTGAATGTCTTTGATTGCAATAGGATCTAACCACCCCTCCTTAAGGCGCCCGTCCGCTACCATCTGGAATGTTCTTTCAGACCACCGGCGGCAGGTGGGCCAATCCCAAGTGATGGCCATTCTCGCCAAATCTTCCTCATGCTGGAACACTGCTGGCACCCAAGGCCGAGGGAAGTCAGGTTGGGCCAGCATTATTCTAATGGCAAAGAAGTATTCAGCCCAGGTGGCCTCACCCACACCTATCTTCTTACAAGTATCACCCCTCGTTATAAAGTTATGTGGGTAGAACTTCGTACCTGGTGGTTTGTGGAGGGCGTGTGTCGAGTTGATCAAGAAGTCGGTGGTGATCGGGGGCTGAGGCTGGGGTTGCTGGTAGAGAGGCGCGGCCAGCACGGGTGTCGGAGGCATGGTAGCCGGCTGCAGAGCAGGCGGTCGCGGGGAGGCGGCCGTCGGCCGCGTGATGGAGGCGATATGTGACACAGCAGGAGGCACCCTCTCGGGGGCGCGATGTCTAGGTGTTGGAGAAAAGGAGGAGAACCCGGATCGGGGGGTTGAGGCAGGATCTGGAGGCGAGTAGGGGCCTGGAACTTGAGAGTGTCCAGACGGTTTATCGGCAAGTTGTTCTAGGGCACGCAACCTGGCTTCTAAGCATGATAGACTGCCGGTAGCCGAACCCTGGGTTTTGCCCGGACGGTCGACAGTAGATGAACCATTTGAGCTCGAATCTTCTGAGGAGGAGGGAAGGCGACACGAGGAGACCTGTATGCGAGGCCTCAAACCTCTCCGCGACACTCCAGATGAGCCTGGGGTTCGACCGCGTCGTTTCCTAGTAGGAGGAGGCATTATAGACGAGAGCTCGTTGAAATTACTTGTTACCGTCTCGGGAGTCGGTGGGCGAGTGACGAAGGCGCGGCTTGACCCAGGATCCACCTGGCGTCTCGTTGGCGAATTACAAATGTTAGCGGGCCAACATTCCCAATGCTAATAAAAAGAAATTCTGTATCCATAAAGCGAATATTAATAGGACAGGGTGATATATGTTGAGAGGTATCATAATGAAGCTATCGAATTTGTGTATAATATATTCTATATATACACATATATATAGCAGTTACGATATATATATGTATGGTAACCGCTATAAATATATCTGTATATATATATATATAAATATATATGATCCAAATAATATGGATATGCTAGATATATTTGCTGCAAAATATTAAAGCTTTTCATGTAGACTAATATATGAAGCATATATTTATTATACGGGACATGAGTCCTGAGTGCACTTACCTTTATTAGATGACTATGCTATGATAGGTTACATGTTAAAATACATTGATCAAAATAAGAATATGGAATGTGTGTCGAGCTGAACTACAATAAAGTTCAATCTTAATCCCTGAGGCCCTGAGGACTCAAACCTCGACAATAATTGAACTTGTTATTAAAGTTAGACATACAAAATCAGTTTTGGCAAAACTCTTGCCCATAGGCTTCAGCAGTAAGAGGTTTTGTTACATTATCATAGAATGCCCTTCTATGCAGCAAAAAAACACACCTGAGAAGGCATTAGTGTCTAATGGCCCTGTCACATTACGATGCATCGTGCAAGCGCGTGTCCAACGGCTAAAATCACTTTCAAACAGCGAGATGCGTCAAACGTTTTGGCACAGGGGGCAAAGGTGGATGTATACATACCGTATACGCAATGTAGCAGAGCCTATGGTCAACATATGGCCAACGTATGGCTAACGTGCCTCCTGGCAAAAAACGCTTGCAATACGCTTATGGTACGCTCGCAGAACACCGGTGAATGTTATATACATAATTTGATCGACAGAAGTACGCCTTATACATTATATACGTCAAGACATGGTGGAGGAATGCAAAACATATGTTAGACGTACATTAGACATATGTTATCCATACATTGTCAATATGTTGTCAATATGCAGACTGTACATTTCTGCTGGCTCTGCATCCAACTGACGTAGGTCAATGTAGTGCTACGTAGTGAACAACGTTTGTCTAACGTATGTCTAGTGTACATCGACCTATGTCTTGCATATACATAGCATATGCCCGACGTAAAAGCCACATGTTGTCGAATGTAAAAAGTTTTGCGCATGCACAAAATTTTCGTGACCCCTTAATGAGTGACGCCGTATAACGTTGTACATCAATGTATACCAATGTACACATAATGAACGTGTAACATTCAAGTGACGCATATCGACATACACCAACATATTGGCGCAAAAACACCTACATCGGCCCACACTTGCGCAATGCGTCATAGTGTGACAATACTATAAGATACATATGTATCTTCATATATATCCTTTGTATATACACCTGTATATACAGGTGTAGGGATAGCCAGATACCTCCACTGTGCATCGGTTCGCCTGGTAGTTAGGGTTCGAATATATATATATGTATATATATGTATATATATGTATATATATATGTATATATAGGTCATCTATATAATCTAGGTCATCTATATAACCTATATATGTATATATAGGCTATCTATGTGGACATGCTTGCCTTTGAAAAATGTATGCCTTTATCGGTCTATGCAACTTAAACTGAAGTAAATGCAATAATTAGTCTGAGATAGAGAGTTACCGATAACCAGGTGACAGATGATGATGATGGTGATGATGGTAATGATATTGGTGATGCTCATGATAATGTTTTCAATAATAATAATGACAATAATCATGATGATACTAATGATTATGATAGTAGTGGCAGTGATGATGGTGAAGATGATGATAATGATAGCGATAATAATACTGATAGTGAAAGTGATATTGGAAGTGATAATGATCATAAGAATGACATGTCGACGATGATGATAATAACAATAATAACATAGATATATATGAGCCTATATATATAAATGCAAATAATAACGACGATAATAAAACTTCATTATTTGTACCCACATAACATACTACATTGCACATCTTACTTCTAGCTCTCTGGCCTCAATCAACCCACAATGGCGATGAATTACGTGACAAACCTATCCGTCCTGGACCGTGGTGATGGAGCATCCCAGGCCATCATCGACAAGTACCACAAGTCCATGGCCAAGAGAGTTGCCGACGAGACCAAGGAGGAGCTACAGGCCGTGCTGAAGCGGGTTGATAGTGTAAGTGGTCTTATTGTGCTAATCTTCCATCAATAGACCTTGCTTCCCCCTTTACACACAAACACAACAGTGGTAAAGCCACATAGCCTCAATGTAATTTCATATACAGAGGGAACAAGTAAGCTAAATGGGAGGGTAGGACATTAACAGACTGCGCGGGAACATGTTATTTCATAACTAGGATATCGTTCCAGGTTAGCAGATGAAATTATAAAGTAAAGTAAAGTATCCAGAGAGAGCCAATATATAGACAACACAAAAAGGAATACTAGATGGGCTGATTCCACTCTACTCAAAGTCCCCAAGCCTTCCACGAACAAACTAATTAAAGCACCAATTTACAAAGGCAGCATGATGTGGAACAACCTACCAGCCAGAACCAGGGCAACGTCCTCTTACCTAGAATTTAAAAACTCACTAAGAGTATATCGGATTGGGCAGGCCCTTACTTATGCAGTCACAGTAAAGTATGTTCTGCGGCATCACCATACCGTAAGTGACAGACCACTGAATCCTCAGCCTCAGTTCTCACACCCCCCCCCTTTTTATTTGTTGCTGTTCCTCCATTATTTCCAGTCAACCATATACAATGACAGAGACAGTCCAAATACAAATGTAAAATTGAATACCTAAATGCACTGGGATTGGTCCACCTGCTTCACTGGTCACAGCTGGTCCAGTGTATTATTAACAACCCACCCCAACAACATAATTCATAAACTGACATAACTAACTACACTAGAGTAACACTAGAATATTTCTAACAAACTGACATTTATATACCGCTTGCCTAACTCTAACTGAACATTAAAACTTACTACAACTTTACCAAATGAATACAGAAGATAACTTCTGCTTACATTCTAAATACTATGTAAATCTCATATTGATCTGACTAATATTGAACTAGTTATATGACACTACTGTTACCATATTGCTATAAAACCTTTGGGTTACAAATTGCATGCTGCAAATTGTGTTACATGCTGCAAATTGTGTATTCAAGAGTTATTGTAGACCTATACCTTATTCTATATACTTTTTGTGTAAATAACCCTGAATTGAAAAATGCCTGGAAGACCAGTGCTTCGGCACTGACACAAGACTTATTCAGCAGAGTAAACAAATTTACCACACACAAAGCAAACAATCTGCAACACAGAAATGAAAACAGAACTCGTAGGCACATGTAATAGTTCTCATAGGTGGGCGCAGTGATTTCAAGTGGACCGTACGTAGCCTTTTTCGTCTGAGGCCTATTTGAAATCACTCCGCCCACCCACACGGACTATTTGGCAGATCCCCTCCCCCACTCACTAAGGATGTGCATGAGTCTATATTGTATGCAAAACCGTCTAGTGTGATTATAATGTTGCATAATCATCATTAGTCCACTCTCCAGAGGACGGTATTCCGAAATGAAAGTGAGCAATTAATTATCCATGTTCCTTGTTGAGCTGCCCTGTAATTTAGGCCCTGCGGCGGCATAGTGAAATTTACCATCCAGCAGGTGGACAGTATCAGTGATGGGAAGGGGGAGTCACTATCTATTCATGCAATAGTGGTTAGACTACTTGCATGTCAGCCGATAGCTGGTGAGTATTCTTGTCACCTCTTGCAATATTTTGGGCATGTGATATAAAGAGAGCGGCAAAATGGGGGCAACTAGACAAATTTTAATGGTCATCGATTCAATTTGTGAACTTAATTAAATACAAATTTCCCTCCCATACCAGTCCATTTTTTAGTTTCAACAAATATTTTATACATATTATATATATATATATATATATATATATATATATATATATATACCAACTACTTTAGACTGTAGCTGAGTATGTAACAACTTGAGAACCTTGGAATAGAAATATATAACAATGATCTTTTACATTATAATATAATATAATATATTATGCAAATATTATTTAGTATGGAGTCCATGGTCGTTCAAAATTGCTGGGATTGCCTTGTATCTCCTAAATTGTGTATACAACGTGTATAGTTTGATTCCTCTGCGAAATACATCGTTCTTGATTAATTTATTGTGAAATAAACGGCACAACTTCTCTAATCTCCTCGTGTGCATGTCCTCGCAAAGAATTGGCTGGTGACCATATCCCTCTGATTGTTGAAGAGTTATCTGTCTACCCCAAGGAGAGGATCTCTAACTACATGCGCTTCCGATTTGATTGAATAGATAATTCTGTAATGTACTGTTTAAATATTAATGCAAATAACAATATGACAAATAGAAGAGCATTCTTAGCAATTCTTAACTCACGATCCATATCTTCATTTCTGTTTGTTGTGTGCAGTGAATACTATTTTGAGATTTCCAGGATCTAAATATTGTATTTCGATACAATAAAGATTTGTGAAAGGAATAAATGTTAAAACGACGTGCATGGATCTACCAATTTACACCGTAGCATATCACAATAGGTGGGTGATGATGTACTACTTTAATCAGTGAGTTGAATATCATCACAATCTTGCTTCACAAGTTCTGGGACTCTTTGTTTCGCTAACCATCTCTCAATCTAACTATAATATGTATAATGGATATAATATCGATATCATTTCTTTCCAGATTTATGGAAACTTTGAACTCAGCTCCAGTTTGTATGATTCCAAGCAGGCTGCCAACACTGAATATGTAAATGACCTGGTAAGAAATGCTTCTGTCATTAAAATGTCTGATTTATTAGTATGTAATCCTAGTGGTAGTACAGAACTGACCGTGCAGTCAATATCCAGTCCAAATACGCTACTCCTGCATAGCCAACATGTCCCTCATCCTTGATGGACTGACAGAAGACAAATTGTAAAGGCTAAATAAGTGGCAGTGTATCCCTCATAGACTGATAGAAAACAAATGGGAAAAGCTAATAATGGTATTGCAATCTACAATTCTCACATTACCGTCAATATTGTATCCCTCATAGACTGATAGAAAACAAATGGTGAAACCTAATAAGAGGTATTGTAATCTACTATGCGATACATACTGACAAAACTTTCAATATCTACGATGACGTGCATATTAAATTTCGGAGGAGGGGAGCCACTATCTATTCATGCAATAGTGGTTAGACTACTTACATGTCAGCCGATAGCTGGTCAGTATTCTTGTCACCTCATGCAATATTTTGGGCATGTGATATAAAGAGAGTGACAAAATAGGGGCAATACACAATATTCACAACTCATGCGACATCTGACGACGACGATGAACACTATGGCTGTGGGACTGTTGCCACAGCGCATACAAAAGCTATGGAAATTACTAACTTTCAAATGCACATATATGTCAGTCAAATTTTGGGATATTTTGAAAATTCCAAAAGTATATTGCTTTTGGATGATTGGAGCTTCCAAGAAAAATAAATTTTCATGTTTGGACCCTTTTGAAAATTTTAGGAGGGTACCAAACTAGTCAGTCACTATTAATATACAATATTCACAATGCATGCGACATCTGACAGCGACGACGAACACTATGGGTGTGGGACCGTTGCCACAGTGCATGCGTGTGAATATCGTATATTAGACCAATTTAATCGCAAAGATCCTCATGTTTTCCTGTTTTGGTTTACTCGTGCAGAAGGAGCTGGAGATCTTGATAAATGACCAAGTAAAAAAGAAAAAGGTATGTGTCACACTTACTTGGAGTAAATACATATAGCAGGAAAAAATAGTTTGGTAGACATGTTCCGCGTAGTCAGGTTGCTGGTAAGGTTGCTGGTCAACTTTGGAGGCGAGTACCAAGTTTGTAAACAATAACCATTTAATGCAGTTATCATTGAACCCTGCCATTCATAAATAATAAAAACACTAATAAAAGTAGAAAACTGACCATAAATGGCCAATGCTACCATAGTTTCTTGCTCAGAAACACAAAGAAATAGAGTATCAAATTGGGCATATCTGGATCTAGCATTCTGTCTAGAATTGTCTAGATCTAGAATTGTCTAGATCTAGAATTGTCTAGATCTAGAATGATCTATATCTATAACGACCTAGATCTAGAATTATCAAGATATAGAATGATATAGATATAGAATTATCTAGATCTAAAATTATCTAGATCTAATTATTTTAAATGTCAATATTCAAAGGGTTACCTACAATTACGACTCTCTACGTGCTATGAATACATAATGGTAACACGAATAAATTTCTTTACAGAACTGACCATAAATATGACACCTTTAACTAGATCTGAAGCTAAGCATTTCTACATACAAATTCAGGTACTAAATGTGTTAGTGCTGACAGGAACAAATTGGTACACTGTCATAGAATGACTGAGCTGGCATTGTCTGAAACATTCCGACTTTTTTTAATTTGCTATAATTTTTGGTATTCCTTATCAATGTTGCTTTAGTTTTGTGTTGGTGTCTGTGCGTTTGGTGCACCTAACACATTAGTATTAAATCTTAGCCATTACATTAATTCTCAGGTGATGGGTTGGTGGTGGAAATCAGACAATTAAGCCGTGTTTACACGGGCAATTGTAAAGCGAATTAGACAAAGCGATTTATATGAAACGAAGTAGTGGCACATTTACACGAGCGAGTTTGAAAGTCTGTCGGTGACCGGGAACCAGCAGCCTTAGTGGTGCGCCTGTAGCCGGCGAGCACTGCTATTTGTTTAGTTTACACTCATCGATTCGACGCCGATGTAGCTGCTACGTTAATATCGCTTGGAATTTAAGGTTAATTTAATTAAATTTCATTATTTGAGTATGAAATTCTGTTAAATATGATCACATTCAATAGATTTCGACCTAATCGGTCCCTAACACTGCCGGGCACCAGCGATTAGTTACAGCTGAGCCTGTAGTCGGCGAGCACCGCTATTTTACACTATCGCCCCCTGGGAACCAGCTGAATCAATTCATATAAACTACCTCGCAAGGTGGTTTACATAAAGTGAATCATATGAAGCGAATCAGCCCTAATCCGCTTCAGTGGTGCGTTTACACGGCGAATGTGAGGCGAACTAGGCAAGGCAATTTATATGAAGCGACTTAACTCGCCCGTGTAAACACGGCTTTAGATTATTAATTTTCTAACCACTAATATTTATTATTACTCTATTGCTCAGAAAAATGACCATCCCGTTTATAGTTCTATTAGACCTCTTCGGCTGACATTAGTCGTCGATTATCCAGTTAACACTCACATTCCATAGCCGTATTTATAAAGCAATCTCTCGATCCATTCAGTACCAGAAGCAAGTCAGCATCTTCATCGTGGGGTATGAGAAGGTCTGTGGCCAGAAGCTCAAGCTCCTCCAACAAGTTAATGAGGTAATCCAACCAATTCGCGCAAGTGATTCTTCGGGAAAATGAATGTCACTTTGGCTCTCTCTCTGTATAATATAAATATATATATATATATTAAATTGAGTGGTTAAAGTGTGGCGCGGGCAATTGCGACGACGTTTATATAGGCGCCATCAGGTGACGCACCAGCAGCAGTGGCGCAGCAAACAGCGGATCACATGCCATTGCTACATATTAATAAGCAAATAGTAACATATATACGATCAAATACAATGTTGGGCCACGCCTTTCGCTTCCTGCATACCTTAATGCATTATATATCATATATATATCATATATATAATGATATCGCGTACATTAAGCAGTTACACTAGGATATACTAGTATACCAATAATAAGGCCGTCAATAGGTGAACAGTTTCGATATCAGCTGTCAGTGTCAGTGTCAGAGGTCATCTTTGCTGGTGTAGTGTTGCTTTTATTCACTACGCGGCGCCACCGTGAAGAACCGACTATATTTAGAATCTGCCAGTCTTCACCTGTGCACTTGCTATCCGGGCCACACTTCGTCCACACCTCTTCTTCTCCTCTCCACTGCACCTGAGTCCTCCTTGATTATGTCTGAAAAGAGTTCCAGAAGGCACAGCATTTCACTTTCTGCCTCTTACTCTGTCCATGTCTCCGGCTAGGCGACTGGTCACCACAGAGCAAGGAGACACACCCCTTTGACTCAACTCTCCTCATTTCTCTTTCCTCTATTCTACCCTTTCTTTTTTTTCTCCCAGACTTATTCCTCCCCCTGATCAAGGGAGTTGTTTGGTTGGGTGGGGCCCTTTTCCTTTTGCGCTGTCTTGCTTTGTTCTTACTGCTGAACCCGCCTTTACCCGTTCCTTCTTCTGAACCCTTTGCTGCTGGATACGAGTGCACTGGTACCGCTGGGCCGGTATGATTCGGAGCCGCCCCAACAATTCTTCGGTAATTGTTGTAAAGCGATCCCCGCTTCTATAACCATCCCTCCTAAAGTTTAATCTTCAAGTTAACAGATTCGGTCAATTTATCGGTGCCTCTCTGTATTGCTGCAGTTCTGCAGCCGGTAACCGTCGTAAGGTTACAAACCACCCCAGGGTCAGTCAGTCTTCACCTTTGGATTTGGCGATGAGCCAACAGCGATCCTTGTTAGATAGTAAGCATGGAAGTAAAGCATGTGTTCTTATGTAAATATCCCACCATTATACATGTATTCAGGGTACAAGTATGTCTGGCTTAGCTCAGTGAAACATCATGTGATAATAAATCACAAGAAAATACAAGAAAACAATTATTTGTTCTTTCCGTCCAGAACTGGGGGTATTTGAGCTAAATACAAACAAACCCAGTAGATATAGATTATTCTTCCAAGAAACATGCATTGCATTGTTATTTTCGTTTTTATTATTGTTGCTATTATTATTATTATTATCATCATCATCATTTACCAGACGGGATAGGCGAATGAGTTGAGCGTCCATCTCCTGTTTTGGTAGATTGTGGGATTCGAATGAGCGGGCATATAAAAGACCCCTTGCTGCTTATCGGAAAGAGTAGCCTATGTGGTGGCAATGGGTTTCCTCCAAAGAAATATGTTAGAATGACCATATGTGTGATGTCCAATAACTGATGATAAAAATCTATGTGCTCTAGAGGCATCATTAAATAAAACAACCTTTCCTTTCGAACGTATGGGTTCGAACACTGGTCATGTCAAACCAATAACATCAAAATTGATACTTGTTGTTTCCTAGCCAGGCGCTCAGCATTAATAGGATAGGGCAATGACTGATTAGCTCAGTGTCAGGATAATGTGACTGAGTGGGATATCGGGTCATGGTGCCGGGCAGCCTGATTTCCACGTGGGGCAGCACTATAAAGTCACCATGAGTGCGCACTATCACAAGTCGGTACCCGTGCTTATATGACCTTAGATGTTGCCAGGACGTAAAACTCCAACAACCAACCAACCCCACCCCTTCCCCTCCACACCCACCCAGTTCTTCACGGAGAGCCCGGCGCGGATTGAGGAGGAGGACCTGCTGGCCATGACGGCGGACCGCGAGCAGTTCGACCTGGAGGAGATGGCGGAGACGATGGAGGAGACGCTGACGACGTGCCACGATCTGGCCGAGCGGCTCGGCGAGCTGAACCACGAGATGGCCGACTACATGGACCGGGTCGTCTCCACCAAGGGCGGCAACAAGTAGGTCCCTTGAACGCAGTTATGTGTCAGTCCACCACTGACACTGTAACCGGGTTGTTTCAGTGCCGCATTTACCTATAGGTTTGGAAGGCTGAAGCCTAGGGTTTCAAAATCTAGTTAGTGCTCCGACCAAGGTATACAATAGTTTTGACACTCTCATAGGCCCTTGGGAGGGGCCCAACAAGTGATATGCATATGGCCTCTCTTCATCTAAATCCTGCACTGGTTGTTTTCTATACGGGGCAGGTTGATGGAATCACGAGATTGGGATTGTGGGTTTGAATCGAGGCGGAGTCAATCCGATTTTTTTTTCTTCTTTTTTTTTCTTGAAGATTTATACTGCCTATCATGGATAAGTCTGAATAGACTTGTTTTCACCATTAGACAGTTTGTCGATAGAAAGCCTGAGCCTACACTTTTACCGACCCAATGGATTTTTAACCTCCCACACCACATAGACATGGTATGAGAGCATTACCTTTGATGATGCTGTAATTTATACACAGCGGTGAAAATCCAAATTGGCAGAGGTGATGGCATGGGGAATCGAACCACTGACATTCAGATTAGGTGTCCTACCTACAAAAGGTCAAACACTCTAACCACTCTGCCACAGAGAACACCACAATGATTTATACAATTGACAGTTGTCACTCAGCATTACTATAGGATAGGAAAAGGATTGGTTTGCTCGGCATGTGGTACAACACTGTAAAGTCACCAATGGTGCATATTGTCCACAATGCAATACCTCCCTTGATATAACCTATGATGTTACCAGGCAATACAATCCCAACGTAGGGATTTTATGGCCTGGTAATTTTTAGTGCAGTAGCTGCGACATAGTTTACCACTCAATGCATTCAATATCAGACTACATTTTATGAATATATTGTCACATGGCTGGAAAACCTGTGCCACTGCGCTGACAAAAGACTTTTACAATGAATAAACTATATTTATAAAACAAACAAAAATGCCCACGGTACTATTACTATTAACGTTTGAACAAAACTGAACCTACTTTGTATTCCGACGAGATCTAACTGTACAATTTTAATACTGCTCATTGCTAATGTCATGGGGGTGATGATCCTGGTCGTAGTACCAGTGTCATGGGGGTGATGACAATGGGAAATATTGCGCCTAGAGCGGGACTCGAACCCACATCTCTTTGCATACGGGCCAGTGTGCTAACCATTACACCACCTAGGCTCCCTGATATCACCACACTACCCATGCATACCTGTCTATATGGCTCCTTGCCTGAGAGGTCAGTGCAGACCACTACACTAAGTAAGCAATACGTTAGCTGTTTAGCCACTGCGATTGCCATTTGTTATTAGCAAGTTTGTCCTTTTATTTCCAATTAATGCCGCACACCGCGACAACGGCTACTATTAACCGCTGTCACGCGTTTCTGTAGCTTAATTCCAGGTCAAAAGGCACAGTTCATGGGGCAATTGGAGTATGTAATTTAAGGGAACAAAGTGTTGTTAAAAGTTATATTGTTGTGGCAACCAATGTTTGTGCATTCCCTGACGTTATGAATACTGTGAATTGAATAAATGACAAACTTCTTAATAGACTACATCACCGTTCCAGCCGCGCGGTGGATTGTGGGATGTGTAAGAGCAAAACAAACCCGTGAGAAGCACATGGCACATGCTAATACACTGGGTGCAGTTATGAAATGTACTAGTTTCAGCTCATCTCAGCTCTTGTTTGAAACATAGAAGACTAACTAAAAAAATATATATAATAAATTAAGATATTAATCTTTTATTCAGCATTGCATTTACACCAATATAATCAGCACATCTTATGCCATGTGCATTTAGATTTAGACAAATCTGAGCACTCAGACTAGTGTTAGAGCCATAGCCAGAGTCAGTTTTACTTATTTTATTAATGTTTTTATTTATATCCTATAGTTAATGACATATGCAGAAATAGAAAATGAGTAGGGTTAATCAGATATTGGTTATATATTTCTTTGAAACAAGTTTATGTTGACACATTTGACATTATAATATTTAGAACAAGAAATACTTCTGGCTAATGGTGATGTAAACAGCAGCCTGTAAAGTGACTGAAATTGTATGTTTCTTAGCTCAAAATGCTTATTTATGGAGAGTTGTGTCTTAAACATATTCATTATATTATTATATTGCATCCTTCGATCCATGTTTGTGCCAAATTGTTATGTATTTTAAATTAATTTTGAATAAAATGGCAGTTTTGCCCTACGCATATCAACAAACTCAATGGCCGTATGCCTTTGCTTTGCTCCCAACGCCGTTTTCAGCGCATGCACAGTCTGAACCGTGATCTCGTCTATTGCAAACTGCATCCATTGTAATGATAATAACGTACCTGTTAATTTGATGCACTTTTGCCTTAGATTCGACTTGTTTGAATGTTCGCTTGATATTCGGGTTCATTACCCCTCAAACGAGCCAAAGTACTGCATGAAAGCATAGTACTTCAAGCCAATGCCCAATCCATCAAATTAATGTAATACCATATAATATATCCTCCACCTTAGTTTTGTGTAGTCAAAGTCAACAAAATAATTAATAAAATAACAAACCGCTTTTCAATCATGTTCGATCAAGATGATATATTGAGATTGACTGTCTTCCTGATCAGTTTTGTTTAAATTAGGAAGTAAATAGTCAAACCAGTCAGGAGAAGTGCGAGAGAAACATAATAACTACACCTAGTATCCACCGCTTCACAATCTCCTGGTGCCATCTGGTGTCACTCCTCCACACTACCGACAAAATCCCCTCACTCCATCGTCAACGTTCCCTGGCGTCTCTGATCAGTTTTCCATCTCTCAACCTCAGCCCACACTTTTTCGCAACCTTCAACTATCAAATACCTTCTCGTTCTTCAACAAGCGTAGCTCTCTCTACTCCTCATGACTTGTGTTAATGATACACGCAAGTATTTTTGTCAAACTACCTTCCAATGTGCATTAGTGTTGTGTACGACAGTCGATTGTTCTGACTATCTAATTAGTTGTCATACTTAATTAGTCGGTCTCTCCTGTATGGATCACGTGCTAGTAGATCATGTGCCTGATGTGACTTTACATGCATTATCTATTGTCCATGCTCATTTATTAACTGGCACTTATGCTGCGAGTTCAAAACCAATATTACCCTATTTAGCGTGTAACACTTTAATAATGTACTGAGAAAAACTACATCGGTGATTAAGCATATTAACATAGCTATATAATGCAATCAATGAGCACATGCTGTATAATTGCTGTTGACAATAGGTGTATTTCGACTGAGGCTGGGGAAGATCTGAAGCTGCACTTCGGTGCATCAGCCTTCACTGGAGACACGTTGATTGTTGTTGGTTAGGCCTACATCAGAGATTTTCCTCAAATGTACATCGGTTGGTTGGCAGAAGTAACTGGTAACCATAATCGATAATATGCTACTACTACTAGTAGTTAGGGTCCTGTGGCATTCATTTAGGCCATTTATTTTCAATATTTTTATTTGTTCACTATATTTTGGAACCATTGAACATGTACACATCGTGATAAAGTCATATATATATATATATATATATATATATATATATGACATCGTGATAAAGTCATATATATATATATATATATATATAAAGTCATATAGCAAGTGAATAAGCCAAGTTGGAACATAAGTACCAGGATTAGCCAGGTGGCGGCGCCACCATCGCACCATAGGCTCGGGCAAAATCCCAGGTGATATTGGACTGGATGAAGCCCGGGCGTATAATGATATATAATAATAATAATAAAAAGCTCCAGCCGAGGATTTATACCCGAAAAGGGATACTCACTATATATATATATATATATATATATATATATATATATATATATATATATATAGCAAGCTAATAACAAAAACACAGCGAGCTGAGATCCACTGCAATAAGTGTGCTTGCCAAAGACTTGTATTTAACAAATCTGGTGTTTTTTCTCAAATCTGCTTTGGAATTAATGGCAGACACACACATTGACAAAAACATTAGGTGGAATTCTGTGCGTTTGCTGGTTTTTCTCAGTTTGAAAATGATAAAACTGATCGATTCAGTTGGAATATTGCTCTGTTGGTTTCTATGCAAAGGTACCCATCTGCTTTGCTTAGCCAATGAGGGTCATTAGGGGAGCCAGTAACGTGACAGTGACGTCACTGGCCAACGTATATTTATGCCCTATTTTTTTTAACTCACTTCGAACCAATAAACATGAGGCGCCTGACGAGCAAACTTAGGCTTTCTGTCCTGCATTATATTGCGAATTGAATTGCAGTGGAATTGTTCTAATGCATTAAATAAAACGGTGTCATGTATGTGTGGTAGTAATGCAGCATTGTGCTCCATGCAAACCCTAGCATTGGCAATGTCCTGACCAGGGATGGCTGGAAACCCAACATTGTTATCTTGGAAGTGGAGAATTTCCCATTTTCTATTCAGCCCAATTTCAACAACTTTGTCCAACTAGATAGTAATGCATTGTAATTAGTTACAACTGATATATGGGGAAAGGAATCCTCCTTTTCACTTGTATGTTGGTTCCGTTGG
The DNA here is from genome assembly GCA_030323885.1 of Branchipolynoe longqiensis. Lineage (NCBI taxonomy): Eukaryota > Metazoa > Annelida > Polychaeta > Phyllodocida > Polynoidae > Branchipolynoe > Branchipolynoe longqiensis. The sequence continues at coordinate 109,061,489 of CM059187.1, read as the reverse complement.
AGGCGATTCATCTTGAGGTGTTTTTTGTATGTTAAAGGGAGTCCGCAACATTGAGTAATGAGCGATGTGTGTAATACTTTAATTCGTGCAATATCCATCTATATAACACAAAGAAACTTGAACTACTGCTTGCATGGATACATTATTTATACCTCGGTGTTATAGTTATTACCATATATCCACATGAATAAATATGACAATTTTAACATGATTATAAAACATCTTATATGTTGGAATGTATGTAATCGGCACAGTCATTGCTTCTCACCATCCTTGTCTTTTTTATTACATTGCTCTCGTTTATGGGTGATGACCACAAAGATGGGATTATTTGAAATCTTTATCAGGCTTAAGACATTTTAAGAAGCATCACCGTGAACTATTACATATATGAATATTATTTATGCACAGGTCAAAGAAAAAAATGGAAAAGGCCTTGTCACAAGCAAGATCAGAAATTGAAGGTCTCAATGAGAAGCTCAAAGGACTTATCCAAGGTTTGTAATCTTAGTGACATTAGCTTTGTGCTTAAAATAACACATGAACAATCAATTGAAAATGTATGACTATCTAATTATCAATGTTGCACAGTCCGATGGTTTTGAGTTTCTACCATTATTTAAGATAAATATAGTCGGTAGATCTACCTTCCTTTAGTTTGGAACTTTGTTTTAAATGGCTAACATTGGAGATATTTGAAGTGAAAATATGCCAACTTAATTTGATAGCCCTCAGCAGTAACATGTTCAATTAGCTTGACTTAGCACTCCCTGCTATGCAGCAACAAATGCTTACTAAGTGCACGGCATCTAAATTAAATATCTAGAATAAAATCTAGATGGGTATTCTATTTAGAAAATTACCTGCTTTGATCGGGCTATGAAGCTTAAATATGGGTATAAATATGTGGGTATTGTGTGTATATCAATTAATAAAACAGGAAAAAAACATCGGAATATATTTGTTCCTCCTTACCTTTTCGTCAATAAAATTAGTTTGGAAGGCCACTAGTTACAAGAAAACCATAACGTTTATATTCTGTTTCTTTTATTTTGCTTTGTAAATTAATAGGGAGAGTTTAAAATTAGATAATATGTCTTCCTTCCTCCATTTCTCTGATCTCGTGGTGGGTGTATTTTCCCTTTTAGTGCTGTGAGCTTCTGCCACTAGACATATAGCTGCTCATCATTCTAGGTGACAAGACATACATGATTTCCTATTGATTGGACCGAGACTGTATATTCAATGGTTCATTAAAACCCTGCATACATTTGGTTTTATATTTATTTCAAACCACTCACAGAAATTATGGATAAGGAAGACAAGATTCAGCAGATGTTCAAGCAAATTGAATTAAAGAATATGGAGACTCAACGGTACAAGACGGCTGCAGAAGTGGCTAAGGTAAATGTTAACGGCATTGGTATCTCAGTTTGTTTGTTTGTTGTTGTTTTACGTCCTAGCAACATCTAAGGTCATATAAGGACGGGTAGCGACTTGTGACAGTGCGCACTCATGGCGACTTTATAGTGCTGGCCCACTGGAAGACCATGCCACCAGCACCATGACCTGATATCCCACTCAGTCACATTATCCTGACACTTAGCCAACCAGTCCTTGTCCCATCCTAATAATGCTGAGCGCCAAGCTAGGAAGCAACAAGTATCAATATTTAAATGTTGGTTTGACTCGACCAGGGTTCAAACCCACGACCCCACGATCTACCAACACGGGAGATTATTATTATTATTATTATCCTCTTTTTTGATGCAGGCTCGTGGTAGCCTATACAAAGCTCGTAGCTCTCAGCTCTAATGATATGCAGCCTCGAAATCATACAGGAACGTTTCTCTGGCCCAGGCCCTGTCCAGCGCATTCTTGAATTGATTCATGGTAGCTGCTTCCACTGCTTCTTCCGGTAGCTCATTCCACATGTTTATCACTCGCTGTGAAAAGAAGGCCCCTCTGAGTGAGCTGTTCTACCTTGGCTTGAAAAACTTCTTGGAGTGACCTCTGGTATTGCTTCCCTGTATGCGTCTGAATAGCAAGGCCTCATCCACATTATACTCAGCATTCAGGAACTTCCACCTGTTGATCATGTCCCCACGAATGTATGTGAGGCTTGGTAACTTGAGTCTCCTGAGTCCTTCTGGATAACGAAGGTCCTTCAGATGTGGCACTAGCTTAGTTAACCTTCTCTGAACAGCTTCAATGGATTTAATATCCTTCTTCAACGTTGGGTGCCATATAGTGACTCCATACTCTAGTATTGGCTGTACTTGGCTCTTGTACAAAGTGATCAGCATCTTTTCGTCCAAGTATTTGAAGGTGCTGCGAATCATTCCCACAATCTTATTAGCTTTGGATACGGTTTGTTGTATGTGTTGGGAGAAACTTAGCCTATTGTCTACAAATACTCCTAAATCTTTCTCTACCTCACTCTCTTCGAGATTTAGTGGCTGGCCAGTAGAACTTTCATGCATATCATATGTATAGTCTGGGTGGTGTCTCCCTATTCGCATGACCTGGCATTTATTCGGATGGAACTTCATCTGCCACTGCTTGGCCCAGTTCTCCATTTCCAGCAGGTCCTTTTGCAGCTCAGCACAGTGTTCCGTGGAATTCACAGTTCTGTAGATCTTTGCGTCATCTGCAAATAATTTTATCCCACATAATACAATCTCTTTCAGGTCATTGATGAAAATGACGAACAGAATAGGGCCCACGACGCTCCCTTGAGGTATCCCACTGAGAACCTCTTTGAAGGAAGATTTACTGCCATTTACTATGACTTGCTATTTCCTTCCAGTCAAAAGACTTTGGATCCATCTCAGAGTATTTCCTTTGATGCCATAGTTTTGTAACTTGGTAGCTAGCCTCTGGTGGGGGACAGTACCAAATGCCTTCATGAAATCTAAGTTGGTATTGGGTGTATATCATGATGGACGAGACAGTGAGCTAATTTTGTAATTGTCGAACGCATCAACAACAACATCATCATTATTAAATACACTATTCTTCTATTAGTAGCCGTGGGGGTCCTTTATTAGTTTCTGGTTCACGTCCCGTATTCCTGGAGGTGTTTGTTGTATTTTTAGATTGTTAATAAATTACCATTTTCATGTATTTACTAAATTAATATATCATTTAATAATAATGTATATATATGAGTCAGCCTCACGAAAATGGGCCAATTGGTGGTTTATTTAAGATGTCGGCATCGCAATTCTTAAAGTGTAGTGCATTCCTTTGTTTTATATTAAATTATCCTAGAAACAAATAAGGCTGTTGTATTTTCTCTACCTTTACATTCAGGATAAATTTAAGGACTTTGCAACACCTCTGCAAATGCTAAACTCTAAGTATGCTGATCGACGCCGACATCCAATGATCAATGCCAACAACTTTACCAGATGTCGGCATCGCAATTCTTAAAGTGTCATGCATTTCTTTGTTTTATATTAAATTATCCTAGAAACAAATAAGGTTGTTGTATTTTGTCTACCTTTACATTCAGGATAAATTTAAGGACTTTGCAACACCTCTGTCAATGGTAACCTATAAGTATGCAGATCAACGCCGACATCCAATGACCGATGCTGACAACTTCCCCCAATTGGCCTCTTTTCGTGATCCTGACTCATATATATTTATATATAACTGGGTTGGAAAGAAAAACACACCAAAAAAACTTCGAGGCAATTTTTAATTTGTTTGTTGTTTCTCTCTATCTAATTTCTTTTGATTCATTGTATCATTATGTGGGTTTTTTCTGAGTTCACCTCTATATACTATACTATACTATAGGTCATATAGCACTGCTATGGCAACTCAGATATTATCATATATTTGTATAAATAATATGTTGTTTTTCATGAATGTAACACCAGTGTCTTGACACGGAGACAACCCTATACTCAGATGACTAAATCATGTTACTAAAGCCGCAGTCACACTACGGCTTGCAACCATTTGTTACCACTTTGTGACCACTTTGGACCAACGAATCCAGAGCCACCAGTGACTTCTTTGCGACGAAATTAATGGTTGCTGACCTCCGGGCGACCATTTTGGCCACCAGAATGTTTTTAGTGCAGCAGCTTCAACCAGAATGGTCACAAGTAGGTCGGCCTCTGAGGACCACTGTGTGACCATTTTGTGACCACTTGTGATCACTTTGCGACCACTTGTGACCTCTTTGCGACCAACCCTTTTTTTGTGGTCGCTAAGTCATCGCAAGCAGCCGCAAGCAGTAGTGTGACTGGGGTATAAAGAAAACAATGGCAGAGCATTCATTGAGCGCGTATTTACAGAAGAGTGCCGACGAGTCCGAGAGACTGCGGGAGGAGATTGTGGCACGTGACCGCCTTGTGGGCGACCTGAGGAAGCAAATCGACCAGCTGCAACTGGAGGTGGGGCAGGTGCAGCACTCCCGGGAACAGAGCCAGGTCAGGAACACGACCCAGCACCAGGAGACGAAGGTGAGGATTAAGCAGGGGTGAAAGATCTACACGTTTCCGCGGATTTCCACCATTTTCTTTCATATTTGCAGATTAACGTTAAACAAAATGTCAAGGAATCGGCATGAATATGAAAATTGGGTAGTTTGGAAGCCGTCTTATATGCCCTTAGATATCGGTAGAACATAAAACCCTAACAAGGACCAGTTAAATATGGGCCATAATATAGGCCAAAAAAAGGACAGTTGAAACCTGGCTTTCGGTACTTCCCGTGTTTCCATGACAGTGCTAATCATATTGGGGAAAGTCCGCGTTTTCGCGGAAATTCGCTGTCAGCGTAATATTCTTGGCTTGATTTCCGCATTTTTTGCTTGAGACCACTTTTATCCCTGAGTGATCCATACACGGTCAAAGCAAGCAGAGTCATTATCTGGAACCCTGACTGTATAGTTTAACATAGCAATGCTTCACCATATATGGTGATGTTGTCCTTTTAACAGATTAATGGTCATCTGAAGTAACAACATTATAAGGTGAGGATTGACTCATGCACGGTCAGAGCAAGCAGTCATTATCTGGAACCTTGACTGTATAGTTTAACACAGCAATGATTCACCATATATGGTGATGTTGTCCTTGTAACAGATTAATGGTCATCTGAAGTAACAACATTATAAGGTGAGGAGTGACTCATGTACGGTCAGAGCAAGCAGTCATTATCTGGAACCCTGACTGTATAGTTTTACACAGCAAGGCTTCACCATATATGGCGAAGTTGTCCCTGTAACAGATTTATGGTCATCTGAAGTAACAACATTATAAGGTGAGGAGTGACTCATGCACAGTCAGAGCAGGCAGTCATTATCTGGAACCTTGGTTTACAGGTTAACACCGCAATGCTTCATCATGGATGGTGATGTAGCAACATGTATACATTGAAGGCCCGGTCACATACACATTAGTCGACGTAGTTGAACGTAGTGGAGGCTAACGTAGTTGAACATAGTTGAACGTAGTTGAACGTAGTTGAACGTAGTTGAACATAACAGCATCCATACTTCTCGGGTATGTTCAACTACGTTCAACTACATTAGCCTCCACTATGTTCAACTACGTCCACTAACGTGTATGTGACCGGGCCTTCAGAAAGATCTTGGTGTGACTTGGCCACTGCTGCACCACTCAGCCATTCCGTCCACTCCTCCATATATCTATAGACATGGCAAATTTCTGATGAATTGATTGTGCAAATATTATAAAAGATGGAATAAATATCTCTCTTATAAAATTGACAACATATCTAGGGAAAAATGAACTTGCATCCTTGATTTACTTTTAGTTTGAATATTATATAACCCTTGCATGTGCGCTTAGGACATTAATTCGAATTGATTTCAACGGGTTTCTTGTTGGGAATAATTCCACGACTGCAAACACTTGTGTGTTCCAGACGCGACTTGGGGAACTACAGAAGACATTGGAGAAACGCCAGATCGATGATGAGGAACGACGGAGAGGTGAGTGGATGATTTTCACTGTTCTTTCGTTCCTGATTTCTTCCGCATAGAAAAACACAGTAACATAGTAAACTCTACGATATTACCCTTGCAATGAAATAACCACTGGAGTATGTGCATTAAACATAACATGATTTGGAATATTGAATAATTCCGAATGAGACTATGCCTTTCAAGATGGCGGTAGATATCAGTTCAGAGCGTGTCCAAGAAACCTCACCACTCATTTTCTGTTCTCTGTATATATACAGTAAAACCTCTCTAAATCAACCGACCTTGGGACCGACTTTAAGTGGTCGATTTAAGGAGGTGGTTGGTTTAGGGAGTTAGAATATGGTTACAATGGTATTATTGGGACCCAAATAAAGCGATCGATCTGTGGAGGTGGTCGGATAAGGAGGTTTTACTGTAGATATATATATATATATATATATATATAGAGAGAGAGAGAGAGAGAGAGAGAGATAGAGAGATGGGTGCATAATAGTATGTATTCTTATAGCAACACCATATTATATGACTATATGGTGGAGCGGTGCAGGTTTCCTCTCGCCTGGTACTTTCTGGGTGGTTGGTGTCCGGTTTGGCCGCTAGGTGAGGCGGCGGTGCCACCGTCGTTGTATATAACCTGTGGATATGTCGGCTCTGGTCAGAAGGCAACTCGCCACCCTCTCTACGTATACATGAAAAACTGTGTATATGTGTATGTTTATGTGAATATACATACATATATATATGTACCTCTCTCTCCCTATATATATATATATATATATATATATATATATATGTACCTCTCTCTCCCTATATATATATATATATATATAGAGAGAGAGAGAGAGAGAGATATATATATATATATAACGTACATATATATACCACTAGTGTTGTGCGTGGAACTGCAATACAACAAGGGGGTGAAGAATGGTGCGCAAGTTTACGCTAAAAGGAGAAATTTGATTATCCACTTCACTGCTACACCTGTGTGTGAGGTAATAAATAACCGTATGACACTTATCCAAAATAGGGCCTGCTGCCAACCTCCTTCCACCTGCACGCCGGCCGCTGACTACAACGCTCTAATTATCCCTGGCGCCACAAAGACGTTGAATTCAGTACTGCAGTCTCGTGTTTGAAGTCATGGAAGCACTTCTTATTGGCTATGTGTGTTCATGATCAATATGTAATCATTATCTAGTTTTAGCATGTCAGTACTCGTTGCGTTAAATGTAACGTCACTTAATAGATTCACTAAGGTATCCACTATATGTCAATGTTTGAAAAGAGTACCAGCTAAATCAGTAAATGGCTGGAATTATTAATAAATGCAACTGTAATCATCTAATTGCTTCCTCGTCATACACCTGCCTACATACTCACATAAGCATCCAGTCATCAACATGAATGCACTTTTAGCTCTCTTGCTTCTCTTAGGGTCCAGCATAATCTTATCCATTACTGATGTAGCAGGATCTAAGCCTGCATCAGGACGTCTACGGCACCTTGTATCCATTCCCAGGTGGTCACCCATCCATACCAACGACGCTCAACAATGCTGAACTCTGGTTACTCACACTGCAACCGATGTTTCCATCGTGATATTATCCATGTACGTGGTAGAGAGCCCTGTGGTTGACTGTTGTAGGAGTTGCACTGTGGACCTTTGGTTATCCAACCTCAGACCCCTCCACCACGTCGCCCCGCTACCACTCCTCGGCTGCCTCCCCATCCTCCTGTGTGGAGGTGCAGATGACTGAGTCCAGTCGCATTCCAAGCAGCAACTCAAGCAGTTTAACTGAGAGCACCTCGGCCTCCACCCTCAGCACCGAGAGTGGGGATAGTGATGCGAGCAGTGACGTCACAGTTGAGGACGCTGAGGTAGCAGACGAGACCGAGTTGGACTCCGAGGCGACCTCTTGTTCAGACGGTACTCGCTGGATGTGTGCCCCTTAGAAGGTTCCTACCCGTTGCATGGCACTATAATTTCTAGCTAGACCTTTGTCACCCCAACAACGCACACTTAATCGCAGAACTGCAGAGCGCAGTCCCGCGCTAACGCATGCATTGTTTCCAGTGCACCATTTCTTTTTATTTAAGATGCATAGTCTGATGGTTTTGTGTTTCTGTCATTTTCTGAGATAAATGTATTACGTTGATGGTTATAATCTGCCTTGTTTTAGTTTGAAGCAACTTTCTTTTTAAATTACTAACTTTGGAGATATTTGAAGTGCAAACATTCTAAATTAATTTGGCAATCATGCCAAAACTCTGACACCATAGGCTTCAGAAGTAACAGGTCCTATTTAGTTTTCTCAGCATTCACTTCTGTGTGGCAACACATGTTTAATAAGTGCGTGGTATCTAAGTTAGATATGTAGGATCAAATTCTGGTAATTGTTTTGATTTAGAAGATTTGGTGCTTTTATCGGACTATGCAACGTTAAATATCCGCAGTATGTAGTACATTCATTGCACCCTTGTCAATATTCTACCGACTAGATCCCATATCTTATCTGTTTTACTTTGGGTTTTATTTCCTAGCAACATACACCACATTCAATATTGGCTCGTATCTAGTGACACAATATGAGACCGTCATCCTCAGCACTTATCACCTTTCAGATCCAAGCATCTTTTGCGACCTCCCCCCCAACTCATTTTGCACCTACACCATCTACAGGAAACACAATTTCACATTCCCATAATCTACATATTATTATATTATTATATTATTATTTTATTGCCCTATTTCAGATTTCCGCAATCTACTTTCATTCCATTTCAGATTTGCATGATCCATTGTCACCCCTTTTCATATCTACTTTTTCCAGTTATCCCATTTCACAACTCCATAATCTTGTTGTCCCATTTCAGCTCTTTATTCTTCTCCCCGTTAGACCCCCGACTCCGACACCTTCCCAATGTCATTAATGCACTCATTTGCAGTTTATTTCATCTGGTGTTATATGAGGCTGCGTCTGATAAAGGCTTTGTTTCCCAAGAGCATGTCAGTACCCATTGAATTCTGAAATAAGTGAAATAGCATGGTAGGTTTTGATTCTTTTATTTCGTTTTACTTAGCTAGGCATAATCATTTCTATTCAATGTGACCATATGTGTAGCCTAGAGTAAGTTATCGTGATATGCTCTGGTAATTAGTCCTGTAGGTGATAAATTGGATTTATTGATTTAAACAAATATATTTAGCTATTGAATATGGTAAGATAGATTTTATAAGTTCATGAAATTGTCAGTATGCACACCTTACTTACAGGAAGGGCCGAATGTCCAACCTACAATGACAAATGGAAAGGAACAGCTCTGAAAAGTACTACATTAAAATCGTAATATCAAATTATTTTAATCCTTAGACCTGTTGAACAAAAAGATGTTTCTATTTCAAATAAATAGAACTACACAGCAACCAATGAATTTAAAATCTGCTATATATTCATCGAACAAAATATACCCTGAGAAAGCTGCGAACGGTATACATCGGTTGAATATCCTGGATTGGGTCTTTGATGTTAATTAATTAATTGATTAATTTCCTGATTGATTTCCAGTACCAGAGATAACAGTGGATGGTATATCTCACGATGAAAGGATGGGTAAAGTTAAATCGGACTATTTAGATACAAAATGATATGCGCTGCATGGTTCATGATTAGTTAGTTGTTTGTACTTCCGATCCTAGTTCACTCCTGTGATTTGCATGTGCACTATTTAATGTTAATTGTTAGAGTACAGGATTGTCATGTCTGCAGAGTCTGCTACGCATATTAAAAACAAGTAATTATTTCAGTTTCTCACTACTAGGTAGCCGGGGATGCATGTTCTTATAAAGTTTTTAACAGCATGTGCAACCCTTCCTTTATTGATTAAACTAAGCTTTATAAGTGCATATCTAGGTTCTCCCGCATACTTGTTCCTGTAACAGGGCTGCTGGAAAAAAACTATTAAAAAAGTGTTGAAAGGCTGGGTTATGGATATAACCACATGAATTTGCAATCTAAGTTGCTATATTCATGGTTCCAATGCGTGGTTATCATATAGTCTGCTATTTTTGAGTGAATAATTGATGAAATCCGGTGGATTAATAGACTTTGAAACTCGAAATCTTGGATTTTTGCATTCTCTACCAATGTCTCAACTTTACACCAATATAGATCAATACTGTGCATTGGAACCACTACCTCCACACTTCATTCCTATTTGAAGTCTTTTTTTCCTCAGATTTAAGTATAGCTGTCATTCACCCCTAGTCTGGGCAGGTGTGAATTTTTTATCTAGCCATACTCAGTCTCCCACACGTTGCTTTTCAATCAGAACGTGTGTGGCAGTGATTAACTGATTAAGCATGTATGATAGGCAGCTCATGATCCAAAATTAATTAATAATCGTTGGGATTTTTAATTACCCCTCCAATATTTCAGATTCATTTCCGGACAGTTTACTCGGACATTTCTTAATTGAAATTTAGAGCATAAGTTCATATATCGCTACGCAATGTTTGCTATGTAATACTGCGATGGGTTAGCAACGGTTTGACCCATGTTGCAATTCACAGAGTTATAATAAATGGGAATGTAATAATAAGGCCCAGGAGTAGAAGCACTTGTAGCCACTAAATCTGTATTAGTAATCTGTGAATTGCTGGTAGCTATGTGAAGTTTGTAGCTGACTTATACGCCACATATATACCCACGACGAGATGGCGGAATGAGTTAAGCATCCAATTTCCATGTGACAGGTCATACAATTCGAACCCGTGGGGGTCAAACCCTGGCCGAATCAAACCAATGACTTACAATTTGATACTTGTCACTACCTAGCCTGGCGCTTGGCATTACTAGGACAGGGCGAGGAGCAGTGGAATGGGGAAGAAAAATTGGCCACGATTGAAATTTCTTCTGCTTAATCAATGAATGCAATAAACAATGTAAGGAGTGGGGTTCGAGGTGTAATGAATGCCTTGGGATAGGTTGAACTTGAAAGGACGACGGCACTCGTCCGTATGCGTGTAGGGTGAGTGGGTGGTTAAAGTTGGTGAGACACACATACTGAGTGTCTCAATGTGGGAGTGACCTAATTACAACGGACGCCCGTAGCCGGTAGATGGCGTTACTGCGCGCCTGCAATCTCAGTGAAGTAAACATGCTGGTGTCAACATAGACAATACAGAATATTTGGTACAAACAATGCTGGGAGTAATCTGAGTCAACATGTAGCATTAGTAAAGAAGTTTCCATACACGTTGACTACTTTTAATTCTCCACGATTGATCTCCGGACGTGTCACTGATATGTATTGCAGATACATATCAGTATCGTAGTTATCGTTCTTATGTATGCTCCACTGTTTTATGTATGGTCCACTGTTTTATGTAGGCTTCATTGCTTGATGTATGCGCCACTGCTTTATGTATGCTCCACTGTTTGATGTATGATCCACTGTTTTATGTATGCTCCACTGTTTTATGTATGCTCCACTGCTTTATGTATGCTCCACTGTCTGATGTATGCTCCACTGTTTTATTTATGCTCCACTGTTTTAGGTATGCTCCACTGTTTTCCTTTCTGGTTGATGGAAGTGTGCGCATACTTTTCAAATTATCAGCACCATATGTTAATTTTGTTTCTAATAGCAAATCAATTGGAAACATCTGCGCCTGTAGTTGCACATTGTTCTTTTGAAGGACCACTAGAGGCAAAGCATCGAAGCCGTCTTGTTGCACTGTGATATGGAAAGAATACAATGCTACATTGTATGAAAACACTAAGTAAAGCACCACTAAGTGAAAGAAACTAAGAAGTAAATAACCACAAAGTAAAAAGAAAAACTAAGTAACAATGGCTGAAGTAAAATAACATTAAATAAAAAAGACACTAAGGGAAAAAACGCTAATTAAAATACTATTAAGTCTATGCTTAAAAAGGCAATACAATTATGAGGGGAAATAGAACCATGATCAAGAGCCATTTAACAAATGGCAAGACAAATGAAAGAATTGCCAACTTGTAATATATTAGCCATTTGAGCTGACAAAAATAAAAGCCGATCATAATACCTCTAAGTACTACCAACAAGAATATAGTAGGTTGTTGTTTAACGCCATGTTGGCAGTAAGGACTGCTACAAAAATAAGCAGCATCAAGTTGAAAACTATCTATTTATACTGGGTCCTGAATCCATGTGTATATATATATTTATATATTATCGGTGTTGTTTCATTCAGAGTTGCAACGGGTACATGAAATACAGATAGCCGAGTTGAAGGAGGCGAGTCGACGTGAGCTCGAGCAGCTCCGGCAACTTCACGGCGAGGAGATCAAGAAGATCCTGGTGAGCAGCCATCTTTGTATCAGTAGTACTTACCATCGTCCTGAGCAGTTCGTACTCGTAGTAACTGTCCACATCGTGAGCAATTCATTATAGTAAGTCTGTGCACAGTGAGCAGTTCGTTACAGTATGTACTTAACTTGTGGGAAGTGTGTGATGGTAATTATTACATCGTAAGCAGTACATGCATCATGAACAGTTCATACTGTTACTTGTCCAAATTGTGAGAAGTTTATTATAGTAACTGTTTACATCCTGAGCAGTTCGTACTGCTAATTGATCATATTGGGAGAAGTTTATAATATTGACTGTTTTCATCATGAGCAGTGTATACTGCTAATTGTCCATATTGGGAGAAGTTCATAATAGTGACTGTTTACATCATGAGCTGTTCATAGTGCTAATTGTCAATATTGGGAGAAGTTCATAACAGTGACTGTTCACATCATGAGCTGTTCATATTGCTAATTGTCCATATTGGGAAAAGTTTATTATAGTAACTGTTTACATCCTGAGCAGTTCATACTGCTAATTGTCCATATTGGGAGAAGTTCATAATAGTGAATGTTTACATCATGAGCAATTTATAATGCTAATTGTCCACATTGGGAGAAGTTTATTATAATAACTGTTTAAATATTGAGCAGTTCATGCTATTAATTATCCATTTTATGAAAAGTTCATTATAGTGACTGTTTACATATTGAGTAGTTCATCCTACTAACTGTCCACATCATGAGCAGATCGGTATACTACGCAGCTAAACTGTGGGCAGCTTATCATTGTACTTTTTACATAATAAGCATCTCATTATAGTAAGTCTTCATGACCAGTTCATTATAGAACATTTCCACATCACTAGTTACATCGTGAACAGTTCATGAGAGAAATGTCCGCATGACCAGCTCATTATAGTAACTGTCTACATCATGAGCGGTTCATGATAGTAAATGTGCACATGATCAGCTCATTATAGTAACTGTCTACATCGTGAGCAGTTCATGATAGTAAATGTGCACAACATGACCAGCTCATTATAGTAACTGTCTACATCATGAGCGGCTCATGATAGTAAATGTACACAACATGACCAGCTCATTATAGTAACTGTCTACATCATGAGTTGTTTATGATAGTAAATGTGCAGAACATGACCAGCTCATTATAGTAACTGTCTACATCATGAGTTGTTCATGATAGTAAATGTGCACAACATGACCAGCTCATTATAGTAACTGTCTACATCATGAGCGGTTCATGATAGTAAATGTGCACAACATGACCAGCTCATTATAGTAACTGTCTACATCATGAGCGGTTCATGATAGTAAATGTACACAACATGACCAGCTCATTATAGTAACTGTCTACACATCATGAGCGGCTCATGATAGTAAATGTGCACAACATGACCAGCTCAGTAATAACCATCTACATCGTGAATAGTTCATGATAGTAAATGTGCACAACATGACCAGCTCATTATAGTAACTGTCTACATAATGAGCGGCTCATGATAGTAAATGTACACAACATGACCAGCTCATTATAGTAACTGTCTACATCAGGAGTTGTTCATGATAGTAAATGTGCACAACATGACCAGCTCATTATAGTAACTGTCTACATCATGAGTTGTTCATGATAGTAAATGTGCACAACATGACCAGCTCATTATAGTAACTGTCTACATCGTGAGCGGCTCATGATCGTAAATGTGCACAACATGACCAGCTCATTGTAGTAACTGTCTACATCATGAGCGGCTCATGATAGTAAATGTACACAACATGACCAGCTCATTATAGTAACTGTCTACACATCATGAGCGGCTCATGATAGTAAATGTGCACAACATGACCAGCTCAGTAATAACCATCTACATCGTGAATAGTTCATGATAGTAAATGTGCAGAACATGACCAGCTCATTATAGTAACTGTCTACATCATGAGTGGTTCATGATAGTAAATGTGCAGAACATGACCAGCTCATTATAGTAACTGTCTACATCATGAGCGGTTCATGATAGTAAATGTGCACAACATGACCAGCTCAATAATAACCGTCTACATCGTGAATAGTTATTCATAGGAATTCCGCACATCATGAAGAATTTATTATAATAATAGTCCACACTGTGAACGGTACATTATGTGATTTTCTACAACATGAATGGTTGATTACAGTAACTGTCCACACTCTAAGCTGTTCATTATACTAATTGTCCACATGATGAACTGTTAGAAATATATAATTATCCACATCATGAGCAGTTGATCTGTTCATGGACATTTATCCATAGCCATCCTCCATTTCCATACGATGCAGTAAGCTTCTAGTGGAGATGTCTGTTTGGTTCTGTTGTAACTTGTAAGCTTAATCCATAGCCAAAATGGAATCATATTATTAAGCATAATTAATTTAGTTTCACCTTGACTGTATAACTATCTGACACAGGTTTATTTCAGAGTGGGCCGATTGCACTGAGCCTTGGTAATCGTTACTTAATTTGTGATATATGGTGTTATTTCCAGGTGACATTTACAATGTTATAATTATGTATGTTCGCCTGTTTCAAGCCCTATTGTGTTTGCCTCCATAAACACAATGTACATAATTATGACTTTTAACCAGCTCCCGTCATAATTCCAGGAGTGTATATGCACAGATGTATAGGTTGATATTTATATAAGCATTATAACAACATGATTCAATGTAATATCTAATGTTTTGATTTATGCATGTTATCTTGATTAATTTACTAATGTTAAAATAACAAAATTAACCAACCATGAGTGATATTTAAACAGGAATGCTAACTAACATAGGGATATAAAAAAGGCGAACATGTTTTTATTGTAACCTCAAATACTGATGCTATGCTTAGCTGTACATTGTGATTGGCGCAATTTGTGTTTTGGGAAAGAGCCCAGAAGAGACAGGTTGGGTTAAGATTAATGTCAGATCGCAGGCCCAGATATAAGTTATGACGGGGTGTAGAACCAGGGTAAATAGTGTGCGGGTAGTAGTACACAGAAATGTCTGACACAGTATAATAACAGTGAGGTTGCTCGGCCGCGTTGAGCACCCCATGCTACTACAATACTCTTCCCCTTCATATCACCTGGGAGGCAGTCATACTAAACCAATGGTATCAACTTATCAACCAACACTAACCAATACTAAGCAAGAAAGGAAGACAAGTCACACAGATAGACAGTGAGGGTGTTGTGCTTTAATGACACCAATGCCTGCTCACCTACCAGTGACCCATCAACCTAACCCCTCACCTTCTACTGCCCACACTATGTCTCATTATCAACTTAGCCTGTATACTGAAAGCAGTGCCTACATCCCATGGGACAGGAGTCCTATGGCTGGGTACACACTCAATTTGAATAGGTGAATTTGGCTAGCATTAGACAGAGTGTCTGGGGTTCCTGCTCAAGAGTAGGTCTGTCTCACTCAAGAGCCAGGAGTAGAGTGATCCCTCTCCAGAATGTCTGGAGAAGTTTCTTTAATAATTAGTTAGAATGAGACTTGTGTGACCATGATAGGCCAAGGGGGGTCAGGTGACCGGATCTCCCACAGGCAGCCAATCAGACACTCCCCTACAGACTGGTCAGTGCAATGCCCTAATATGGAGGAGTTGCCACCCAAACCAGCCTGCAGGGTGTGGCTCTAAGGAATGTAGTATGGCTGGTGTGCTTGGCCCTGGGTCCGGTAGGGACAGGTAGTTGTATACAGTTACAATTAGATATATATATGTATATACCAAAAATGTCCTTTTTCTCCAATTGCATTCTTTATGAATACATAGAGGAACATTTCATCAACCTTGAACTGCTTCATATATAAGAACATCTCTTCATTAACTTTAGGCATCATGCATGAACATATATCTCACATAGTATATATCATTTCATCATGTGAGTGGGGGGCACCATTGCTCTTAGATTACATAACCTTCTCCCCATTCCAAAGCCCAAGAATAATGATGCTCTCTGCCAATATATAATTCTTTACCGAAAATCCGTATATTTTTACAACAGGTTACAATATGGGCTTTTTACAATAGCAGTTGGTTGGTTGTTTTACATCCTGGCAACATCTAAGTTCATATCAGGATGGGTAGCAACTTGTGACAGTGCACACTCATTGCGACTTTATAGTCTTGTCTCACTGGGAAACCAGGCTACCAGCACCATGACCCGATATTCCACTCAGTCATATTATCCTGACACTGAGCTAACCAGTCCTTGCCATATGCTATTAAGGCTGAGCGCTAGGCTAGGAACCGACAAGTATCAATTTGATAAGTCATTAGTTTGACTCGACCGGGAACTGAACTCTCGATCTCGCGCTCTATCGATTCGGCCACCGCGCCCGGTGTGGGGCTTCTTGTGCATTCAGCTATCGGAGAGCTGCACAAAGGATGGGTGGAGAGAAGAGGGGTGGGCCAGAGAGATCCTGCTAGGAAGGGTAACTGTGGTGAAGTAGGGTTGAAAGGGGCCAGCATCAGGAGGAAGGAGACCAGCCACAGTGGCCGAATCGGTAGAGCGCGGGCCTCAAGTGCGGGAGATCGGGAGTTCGGTTCCAGGTCAAGTCAAACCAATAACTTATACTTATAATCGCTTCCTAGCCTGGTGCTCGGCATTAATAGGATATGGCAAGCACTGGTTAGCTCAGTGTCAGGATAATGTGATTGAGTGGGATATCGGGTCATGGTGTCAGCGGCCTGATTTCCCAGTGGGACAGTACTATGAAGTTGCCATGAGTGTGCACTGTCACAAGTCGGTACCCGTCCTGATATGACCTTAGATGTTGCCAGGACGTAAAACTCCAACAGCCAACCATCAGGAGGAAGGGAGGGGTTTGTAAAAACTTGAGGGAAATGGGGAAGAGTGGCTGTGACGTTTGAGGTCAAGCTGTGTCTATTAGTGGCCCTCTTCGGTTAGTATAATGATGTATACCAGGACAGAGTCACACTGATATTTCTATTTGAAATGGTGCATTCATGTGGATCGTTGGGCATTACTTCTAAAGAATGACTGATAAACAACCAAACCATTGCAATACAAAAGCACCATGAATCCCTTGAGAAAGATATTGCTAGCCAGCGATGAGAGCTGAAGGTGGAAGGTGACAAGCACAAAATATGCCATGCTAACACACTAGACACATCACAACACCCATTAAGACACCAAGACTTGGGTTCAGCACATACCGCTTTTAAGGGTGTAGTTGTCTCGTTTGGGCTCACCAATCCTGAGGGAATTATTAGGGAATTATATACTAGCAACATATGAGTTCATTTCAAGACCGGTACCTCATACCGGGTGTCTCATCGCAACGTTATGCACAATGCAACTAGACGAGCGAAGCATCGCAACAGAGAGTTGAAGCCGAGAGCCAGTTCGAAGCAGGACTTCCCACATATGCTCCGTCTTATATTCTCTGTTATCATAGCTCCGTACATATACATATATATGTATAGTTTGTTGAGGTGTTACATCCTGGAAACATCTCCGGTCATATCACAATGGGTACCGACTTGTGACAGTGCACACTCATGGCGACTTTATAGTGCTGCCCCAGTGGGAGACTAGGTTGCTGGCACCATGACCTGATTTACCACTAAGTTCCATTATCATGATACTGAGCTAACCAGTCCATACCATATCCTAGTAATGCTGAGCACCAGGCTAGGTAGCGAAAAGTATCAATTTTGTAAGTCATTCGTTTAACTCGGATGGGTTTCAAACTCCGGATCTTCCACATGGGAAGCCTCCGCACTGCCAAGTCTATATAGATATATATGTATATGTATATATGCACACATATATATGCACATATATTATATATATACAGATGAACCTCGATCCAACGGACTAATAGGGGGGAGCAGTTGTCCGTTAAAGCCGTTTGTCCGTTGCAGCGACAACATTTTCCGGAGGCTCTACCCCACGCACATTCACCTTTACTTTACTCTGGGGATCTTTCATATGCCTACGTACATGAATGACCCCCGTCTTATCCTTACTAGAGTCAACATTAAACTTTACAGCATATTTTCTAAGCTTGTCCTTAGCCTTACGGATATCACTCGGGAGTTTTAAAGGTTCGGACCAGATATTCACTCTAGCGGATTGTGTCCGTTGGATCCGGAATCCGTTGCATCAGTGACCGTTGGATCGAGGTTCATCTGTATATACATATATGTATACACATATATATGCATATATACACATATATATACATATGTATGGATGTGTGTGTATGTGTATGTATACATATATTGCTTCAAACAGTAGCGCTATTATACATGCTATGATTAATGGCATGCTAACTGTATTGAAAAGCTTAGTGGCACTTTAAGCCTTTCATGGTAAAGCAACACCACAATGCAGGACCCATGGAGTCTCAGGGGGGGGGGGGGGGTGCGGGCACCGGGGAAGGAGGGCGGGCGGCGGGGAAGGAGGGCGGGCGGTGGGCGGCGAGCGGCGGGGAAGGAGGGCGGGCGGCGGGCGACAAGCGGCGGGGAAGGAGGGCGGGCGGCGGGCGACGAGCGGCGGGAGGTAGGAGCGCCCTTTGACCGAAGCTTCGGTGAGCGAGACGGTGCACTTATAATCCTGCTGGCATTAATCGTACATTATTACACCGACGCCGCACTGTAAGTGGCGCTGCCTACATACACGCCGGCAGTAAATACGGTGGTGGCAGACGGGGTATGGGGAGTGGGGGGGGGGGGGGCCTGGAGAGAAGGGGGGGGGGGGCACCGATTTGTCGCGTCTTGAGCGACATAACCATAACCTGTACTACTACTAGTACTACTAGTATCGCCACCGCCACAAGGGGGCGCTGAAAGCGTGCGTAACCAACGCGGCGGAGCCTCTGCTGGTGCCCGGCTGCCTGGACGCTGTTGTGTTTGCACAGTGTTCGCTGGCTGCTCAGCACACCACCTGTGTTAACCAGCGACTCACCACCACACACACACACACACACACCTACATCCCTCCGTCCCTTCGTGGAGGAGACAGCCACCTCAATGTGACTCCAGTTTACGTGGGATGTAGCAGAAGGATCTCATCACGAGGAACTGTGTGTTTTATTCGGGCTGACGCGTTAGGAGTTCTGGTTAATCGACCCCTTAGCAACAACCCTGGTCTCAGCGGGAGGTACGCATACCCAGATCACAAGTCTTGCGTTTCCAGTCACTGATATATAATAACAGGCTAGAGGCAATTTCTGTGGTCTCCTAATAGTTCTATTTCTAATTATATCACAGATAGCGAGAAAGCATAGCGATTTAAATTCATTTGTAGCATCATGGATGAAACACACATTAAGCCACTCTGTTATTCTTTTATTTCACAACCTTCTTAAAAACTACATTTTGTTTATTGTTCAGAAGTTTGTATCCATTCGATCATTTATTTTCTAGATCAGTGCTAGTCTCCCACGGCAATTATTAGATTAACAAAGCATGATTTGATCCCACCGTATGTGAGATTACAGACGGTATTAAACCTAGTACTTATAGTTATATGTAATTTATTTGGATATAATAAATATAGTTGTATCGTGTTTGCCGTGATAGATCTGTACTTGCACCAAGTGTTGCTTTTTAGATGATATCCAAATTCTAGTCGCTGCATGCGGTACGAGTTTTGCATCAATTCAGTATGTGCAGTACGGCACGGTAATGTAAATTCACCTTTACATTTCTAATTAACACTGTTGTGTAACACAACAGGTGAGTGCCTTAGTATGAAAAAATGTGTAAGTTGGTGGTCGTCCTTTTGATCACACAAATCAGGGTCAGGCGGGCGGTTGTTATTTTTAATTTTAATTTTTAATTTTGCTGGTGTATGATGTAGTCTTAATACATATCCAGACGCGATGGCCGAATGAGTTGAGTGTCCGCCTACCGTTCTGGTAGGCCATGGGCTTCGAACTCCTGGCTTCGAACCCTGGCCAAGTCAAACCAATGACTTTAAAATGTATGCTTTTCGCTACCTAGTGTCAGTTAAAACACACACACAAATATATATATATATATATATATATGTATATATATATATATACATATATATATATATATATATATATATATATTTATATATCAGGGGCGACCGATTTTTCAGGCACGGGTGGGGACGACCACCAATATTTTTAGGTATTTGGCCTTAGGTGTTTGGTGGAAAAGACAGCCGTATAGGAGGAGAAGCACACACAATACGTTGTTACCATGGCTACATTCTTGGAAGCTGGTGCCTCCATCAACCCAGTGGGGTACACGGATTTACGGTTGCTGATCGACATAAACCCACCGACATACGAGTATGATAAGCAGCCGCATCCCCCCAGGGTGAGTTGGACATTGTCTGTGCACACACACTGACATGATCTGTGAAAATGAACAGCATAGTGTGAGCTCATAGTTGTGTATCTTGCATATAAGGAACAAGTTTAAATTAAACCTCTCAAATCTGTCTACTTCACCTTAAATTATTCCAGAGTTAGCGATCTTATCATCGCATTATATGGCACGGAAATTTATATTTAATAATAATAATAAAAATAATAACATCAGTTGCAGATATATGTACATATATATTATATATATATCGATGTATATATTATGCATATATACATCTATATATATATGTATATTATACATATATACATGTATATATATTTCTCCAATTCTGCTTTCAAATATGTCATCTAGTATAAGTTATGTTAATTTAAGATATGATTAGCTTAGTTTTAATTTGCAACAAATGTACTCATTTTCACACATCTTGTCTGAATGATATTAGTGACAGATTACAGTGAGACCCCGTTATAACGCGACCGTTGGGGTCCATAACAAGACATCACGACAAAAATGTAGGGTCGTGGTAAATCGGGATTCAGTTTACTGAATTACCTTTGAATTAAATAGTTTTGGAGTCAAAGACTCATCGCGTTATATCCGAATTCGCGTTAAGTCGCGGTTTCACTGTATGTATGTGATGCATGGCGTATTATGCGAGTATAAAGACACGGAAAGGAATATTACTTATTGTTATTGTTATACTCCATAAGACGCAACACTGTACCGGTGGTGCCACCTTGGTCAACCTCGTCTCCACCAGTCCACCGCATGTTGACCAGTGTCAGTCTCACTGAAGGATTTGTTCATGCATACGCATTGGTACCGTTTCCGCCCACTTTCTGACAGCTGGTTCCCGTAGCCAAAACAAACCATCCAATTATGATCTGTCAAGTTCTTCTTATGAGAAGTCAGTGAGAGCTTTGAGATCGGGTCAACATCTCAGGGTATATTTTGGAGGGACGCCGATTTGTAACCATGCGCGCCCCAAGTGGCATTATAGTGCTGCTCCAATGAGATACCGGTATCGTGCTTCCGGTACCACTACCCGATATCCCACTCAGTCACATTATCAGGACACAGACCCAATGAGTATTATTTACCATATCCTATTCATGCCCAGTGCCATGTAGGTAGTGATAAGGCTCATTTTATTGTCTCTGGTTTGTCTCTGCCTGGTGTCGAACCCGCGACATTCTGCACTTGAAGCGGACACTGTACCACTAGATAATTCAGTCCAGTCTCTCCTGATGACGATGTTAGATGTGTTTCCTAACTAATTGACACACGTGTATATGTGTGTGTATATATATATATATATATATGTGTGTATATATATATATGTGTATATATATATATATATATATATATATATATATATACATTGAAGGCGTTAAGGCCAGGCGCAGCTGGCATACAGTGCATAGGGCCTCTCACATTCGTGTAAGGAATGCTAGCTTTAGCCATGTATGTGGCAGCATCTCACCTTGGCGGGTTGTGGAGGTTCTTTATGTATACATCGTGTAGGAGGAGTGTGTAGAGTGCACATGTATACTCAATGTCCCTATTATAAGTTCTACATCTTATTTCCCGATGTAGAATTTGCGGCCAGTGCCAATGCATGAGTATTAACCGAGGAGTAGCCAACCCGCTATCAATTACTTCATACTGGGACCCTAAGTGGTGTAATGGTTAGCACACTGGCTCAGAATGCAAGGGCCGTGGGTTCGATTCCTGCTGTATTTCCCATGTTATCACCCACACGACAATAGCAATCTTGTACTCCCATCAATGCCATTTAAGATCGCAATACCACACAGGGTGGCCGAATGAATTGAGCGTCCGCTTGCCCCTGTTGGTAGGTCCTGGGATTCGAACCCCCAGGTTCGAACCCTGGCTGAGTCAAACCAATTGCATACAAATTGATATTTAGCCTGGTGCTCGGCATTATTAGGATATAACAAGGAGCAATGAAATAAGGAAGACCAATTATCCACGATTGCAATTTCTCCTGCTTGATCAACTAATGTTAATAAAAAAAATATATAAAAATATCCTAACACATCGGTACTTTATTAAATGCGTTTACAGCCACTATAAATGCGATTATAAACCTAAGGACTAAATTGAGCCACAACTATTTAACACAAATATCGCCCAGTTCGCCCGCTGTCGTCAAGGCAATGACGCTTTTGTGCAGTCGGGGATATGGTAGCACAAAATTAATCCACTCTGGGTGATTATTAACTGGGCCATCAGCCAGCGACCATAGCCGCGACAATACTATTAACAATACTGCTCCCACAGGAACCCAACTGGAACTGAACCACGTCTTAGGTGCGAATCACCAGCTTGTCAGCGATATGGGGAGGCTTTAAGTTGAGTATTAGTATCACTGGGGAAGTCACACAATATGGAGTTTGCGGTATGTGACCTGTTTTCGTTCTGGGGGTTTGTAGGTTGGTTGTTGGCGGTCTACGTCCTGGCAACATTTAAGTTCATATCAGGATTGGTAGCGATGTGTGCCAGTGCACACTCATGGCAACTTTATAGTGCTGCCCAATTCGGAGATCAGACCACGAACACCATGACCTGATATCCAACTCAGTTACATTATCCTGACACTGAGCTAACCACTCCTTGCCCTATCCTATTAATGCCGAGTGTCTGGCTAGGAGGCGAGAAGTATCAATTTTGAAGTCACCAGAGTTTGAATGGGTTCGAATCCCACGATCTACCAAAAGGGGGGACGGACGCTCAACTCATTCGGCCATCCCGTCTGGTAGTGGTATGTGTGTTTGTAGACCCAGGCAGCTTGACTTTGCGCATGCCCATTGACAAGCCAGTAACATATGTATCGTTCTGAGAGTTTGAATGCGCCCAGTAATGGTATTAATCACAGGAGCATACAGGATCTGGCAATATAGACGCGGGGGGCCATTGCCACTTTGTAGCGGTGCGGCTACCTATCTGCACGATTTCAGGATTGTCGCAGACCTGGTGTCATTGGCGCATAATTTCCGAATTGTGGTTGATTCGATGGGGGAGCCGGGTACCCACCACACTCCAAGCGGGCAGGACGAACATCACTCACCTGAAACCTCCCCCCACCTCCAGCCATTCTGACCCGCTTTGCTGTTTGACACTGGACTTTTACCACACCCACCACCCTCTATTTTAAGGACTACTTTGTAGAGGTCAGTTCTGGCGGCCTCAGAGCACCCGGCGATTGGGGAAGCCCCCATCGACATCAACGCCATCGACTGACTCCCCCTCGTTGTACCGTTCATACCAGTGTCAATAAATTAACCTCCCACTCGGTCTCCGGGTTCCCTTATTCGAATCACACTTGATATCTGGACAAGCCTCGGCGTGGACTTGACCTATTCCAGCCTTATATATTTTCAAAACCAATGCAGTGACCTGTAAAATAATAAAAGTTTATTTCAAACTGAAGTAAAGTAGATTATGCTGATCAATCTAATGTATTTATCTCAGAAACTAGCAGACACTCAAAACGATCGGACTATCCAACATAAAAGTTTCATAGTCGGATGGTCTTGAGTTTCTGTCATCTCCTGAGATAAATATATTAGGGTGATGGGTATGACGTACCTTACTTTAACTTGAGGTAACTTATATTTTAAATGGCTAACTTTGAAGTGCAAACATGCCAAATTTGCCAAACTTGCCAAAGCTCTGACACCATAGGCTTCTGCAGTAACATTCTATTAAATTAACTCAGTATTAGCGTCTCTGCGGCAAGACATGCTTAATAGGTGCATCAGTGTCTAAGTTACATATGTAGAATCAAATATAGATAATTGTTTTGGTTTGTAAATGTTGATGCTTCATCGGACTATGCAGCTTTAAATAGCAGTACCATTCAATGGAAAACGACATGGCACCACTATGTCTAAGTACCGTGTTTTACCACCAGGGGGGGGGGGGGGTCTAACACTATGTAAACCGGTGCTGCTATAACTGTTAATTCAGACATTTTCCCGTTGCCATGGAAATCTCGGTTTCAGGGTTTTATTTCATGTGACAGATATATGGGACCCGGATTTACAATTATCCCGAGTCTCAAGTGGGACATAGTGTTCTCTCTAAATATCAGAATCGTTTAAATGGTAAACGCTATGCAACATGTTACATGTGACTATGTACTTACATAGTGTGGCTTATTCTAATATGTAATCCAAATGAAGTCATTCCTAATCCAAACCACATTAACAACACCTAATCACTGAACTAACATAACAAAGAATCTACCTACGCAAGGCGAGATTTTGTGGGTTTATCAAAGGAAGCCTTTGGTGATAAACACGCATCGCCTTATATTGTTATCCTACACCGCATTTACATGACGGAACAATGCGGAAATATGTTCGTTTGCTGCCAAACCTATAGATGAACATAACTGATGTTTTATTGCACCACAATGCCCCCCCTCTCCTTCCACTATGTTAACATTCCCCTTCCCATAAGCCTGCCTTAACCTACTTATAAACATAGGGGGCAGTATAACCATTTCCCAAGTTAATCTGTTTGTTGTTTACTGTTTGATACACTGTAGGACCAACTGGAGGAATTGAGAGAACGATTAGTGAGTGTTTCATTGGTTATTCCAATTAGAACTGCAGGAGTGCATAATCAATGAAAAGAACACAATTACCGCATTTCCGCAATTAAGCGCTATCAGCTGAATAAGTGTAGGGTATGCCACGCAGAGACAGCCTCTCATGGGACTCACATTATATAGCGAATGGTAGGCAGGAAGTGTGAACACTTATTTGTCTCTCTTTTTTGTTGTTGGTACATTAGTTGTCCCAAGCAGGGGAAATCCCAGTCACAGACGACTGGTCTTCCCCACTCCACAGCTGGTCGATAGAAAGCCCGAGCCTACACTTTTACCGACCCAAGGGATTTTTAACCTCCCACACCACATAGACATGGTATGAGAGCAACCTGCCTTTGATGACGCTTTAAGTTATACACAGTGGTGGAAATCCAAATTGGCAGAGGTGGGGGCACGGGGGGGGCACATTAGCTAATACCAGTTCACTGACCCTTCCTCTTACTCCTGCTTAGCTTAGCCCATTACCCACAATTCTTCATTGATTAGAATTAGATAATATTAGCATAATCAGGAATCAAATAGCACATTAGTCACAGAGATAAGACATGTGTTTCGAATGAGGGAGGTTTTATGTTTGCAAATGTAACCCTGGGGTTTGTCTGATAGTGAGTTATGATGTGTATTTACATAATGTCATTCACTTGCTCAAATTGTAAATGTCTGAAGATATGTTGGAGATACCCTAAGTGCTAGATAAGTGTGGGTAATAAACTGTTCTTAGTAGAAATAGTTTATTTGAGGCAACACCAACGACAAAGCAACTTTAAATAGCATATCTGTTTATGTGCTTTTAGCGGAAATACAGTAAATTGTAATCAATCAGTTTAACAGAGTGACAAGTTAAGTTATTCCCTGTAAGTGATATATAATTATAAGCAAATAACCCAGTTATAAAATGTTTCCAAAGAAACTTCATATATATATATGCATATATATATATTGTTTATAGGTCATTTCTTTTTAACATGAGTATGTAAGGCTTTATTGTGTTATGTACATGAGTTTCGTATTTTATTGCGGTTTTTAATGGTAAATATTTAGTATTCCTAATAATCATGTCTTCTCGCCATGCAATAATCTCAGTTATTTACACTTTTTGCACATAACAAGGTGGATTGGAATTACAATCAAATCTTTATTTACACGGTACGGTTACACTTCCATGATTAGCCTACTATTTTAGTAATACTTAAACTGTAGGTCAATCCTCTGTTGTTATGGAGAGATAAAGATTATGACATTGTGTAGATGCTAAGTCTTAGTATGAATATGTAATTCATTTGATATCGTGATATAAATTAATCGTGCTATATCAGCTGTTTGATATTTCAAACTTATTTAGAGATAAAAATGAAAATTTCCATCCCCAGCGTGAAGCCAACATCCGTGCGGAAAACTATGCTGTATGTAATGTATTTTATTATCATAACTAATATGTGCTGTTTTATTATCATAACACATAAATTTAGTTATAAAATCATATCCTTCGTACGTAATGGTCGATAAACTTTTCTATCCTACTAAACCAGTGGACATAAAATGTGATAGTCAAAGACAGTCCATTTTCGAAAATTTGTTATGAAAGGATTTTTTTCTAATAGTTTTCAAATATCTATGCGTTAAGCTCTCTTAATGCATATGCTCAATATATGAGGTATTTTAATCTGCTGTTAATGTTGATATATCGTAATATAGATTACCAATGTAATAACATTTGGAAATGCTTGAGATAGGTAACGTGGATTACTATGTGTTATGGGGGGATTGGAGGACTAGCTATTATTTAATGTAAGTCTAGAAGTTAATTGATCAAATTCATGCATTTTTCGTGAATCCATTATAATACAAGACGGGAACTTCTTCATTTTAGGAGGATGCAAGAAGAGCTGAAACTACCGCTGTAGGTTTTCATTTTGTTCATATGGAAAACTTAGATTCATCTAGCGGCATGTCATGTGCAAATAGACATCTATCATTCTTGTAAAATACAAGTATAAATAATTTAAGGAAATGTGTGCTGTAAAAGGAAGTTATCTGAATATAAACACAGATAGTATTCACCTCTATTGTTATCTGACTTATGCATAGCTTGTTATAACTACAAGGGCTTAGTTACCACTTCTGCCACATCGGCGCCACCTGCGAGTTAATCAGTACTCAGAGCCGGGTTTTAACCATTTATATGTGATGTATAAGTTATTATGCGGGTATAAAGATCCGGAAGGGAATATTACTTATGATTATTGTTATACTCCATAAGACGCAACACTGTACTGGTGGCACCATCTTGGCCCACCTCTCCTCCACCAGATGTTGACCAGTATCAGTCGCACTGGAGGATTTATATATATATATAATATATATATATATATTATATATATATATGCTATATAATCTATATATAGACACTCAACTATTTATAGGTTATTTATTCATATTAATTGATGCATACACATATTTATGTATGAAGTGAGCTTCAGTCACCTCCTCAGCTGGGTTTACTGGTTGCCTAGGTAGTCTAATAGGTCAGACGCTCGCCCAAGAATGGCAGAAGTATAGGTTCCATTCACAGTCGCGGCATCACGAGCTAATGTCCCATATTTGCAATACCCCCATGAACTATGTGTATGAATATATATATATATATATATATATATATATATATCGTTGTGTGTGCTCTATAATCTATTATGGGAATTTAAACAAGGACGCTACGTCTGTTCAGTTCGCTATATTAATAATAATTATGCTTACCTACATGCTAAGATAGAGAGACAAGTAGTGTGGTATGAGTTGGCGGAGTGGCGGAGCGAGTGGCGTGTGACACCCCACACAGGGGGGAAATGAGTGGAGCATGCTGGGTAATTCCCCCCCCCTCCCCAGGGCAGTATACTACAGAGCTTATTACACATGATAACTGGCTTATCACAGTCCATATGTATATATTTATATGTATATATATTATATATTGATTGTGATATGCATGCATATGTGTGTATATTCATGTATGCATTTGGTCTTCTTTTAGTATAAGTTAAATAAATATACCTTCAGTAAATAACAGTAACTCCCTTGCTTGTATTTTCAAATGCGCTAATAACTAAATGTAGGCTATTGAATTAACTTAGCAGGTGACTTGTTCTTCGTTTTTTTAAGCCACCAAATGGAAATGCTTGTTATTTTTTGTATGCTGCATTGAGTGACTCCAGCAGCCTTCAGAACTCACTCAGTCTAGTTCTAACATGAGCTGCTCTCCTATTGACTCATACAGGAGGAAGCTGTGGAGAGGGCAAAGACGCTGGCTGTATGTATACATGGATGAACAATGTTCTTATTGCGCAGGCCTTACCTGCAATTTAGCTTTCTGTGTGCATTGGTAAACTCTTTTTGTCTTATATGAGATATATGTAGCTCTACACATACATTGATGGACTCAGTTTCTTTTTTTGGATACCATCTACGTTTTTTATTTTTGCGTGCTACCCAGACATGTTTTTTTATAATTATTGCGTGATACCCACATTTACCTGTTTATCTACCCTGAGTTACCTTTTTTTTCTTATTGCTGGCTAAGTGCATTTAACGACTGGTTAGACATTGACTGAGTAACTAGGTTTTTATATTGTTGTGCACTACCCACATTTTGTTATTTGTATACATTGAGGGATCTTTTTTTATATTATTGCGCGTTACCCGCATTTAGCTGTTTGTGAACATTGAGTAACTAGGGTTTTTTATTATTGTGCGATACCCACATTTAGCTGTTTGTTAACATTGAGTAACTAGGTTTTTTATTTTTGTGTGTTACCCGCATTTAGCTGTTTGTAAACACTGAATAACTAGGTTTTATATTATTGTGCGTTACCCGCATTTAGCTGTTTGTAAAAATTGAGTAGCTAGGTTTTTTATTTGTGTGCGTTACCTGCATTTAGCTGTTTGTAAACATTGAATAACTAGGTTTTTTTATTATTGTGCGTTACCTGCATTTAGCTGTTTGTAAACATTGAATAACTAGGTTTTTTATTATTGTGCGTTACCCGCATTTAGCTGTTTGCACACGTTGACTAATCTTTTTTTTATTTGTATGCTATCTGCATTTACCTGTTGGAAGACATTGAGTAATTCTTTTTCCTGATCTCGATAACTGCATTTAGCAGTATATATATATTGAATACAGTCTATATTTATTGAGTAACTATGGCCTATTTTTCTTGATTGAATGCCTACATATAGCTGTCGGTATGCAATGAGTAAAATAAAATTGCTTTATTGGACATTACCCGAATTCAGCCATCTGTTTACATTTAGGAGCCTTTTCTTTCCCCCCGCCAGACTACCTATATTTAGCTGCCTATCAACATCGACCCATATGCATGCAATTAATATCATGCATCCCGGTCCTAATTCTTCAGTGAGAGAAAGACACCATACATTTCGTAGATAATATAGGTCATAAGGAATTGAAGATAAATTAAGGGAGCTACCTCAGCTGCAGTATTTCATGATGCTAATGATGGCGGGAAACTGCTCATTGTGTTATATAATCTATCTGTGTAGGCCATATTGCATTGAGTGATTGTTTCATTGGATAAACACTATTTGTGCAGTTGTTTCAATTTATTTAAAATCCTAGTCAAGCGCCAAGACGGCTAAGGAGGCATCTGTATGTATATGAACCTAACAGAACTGTTTGTTGATTGGTTTTGGTGTGATTCTAGGAATTCGTAGAAGCTAAAGATGCATAATCCGATGAAAACATCACATTTTCCAAAGCAAACCTAGATTCGATCACATATATCCAAATTAAATAATGGTGCACCAATTAATCATATATTGCAGTTCAGTGCTATGCTGCTATGTTATCATGCAATGCTCGAATATGGGTAAGTAAAGCCCATGCCTAGCAATTCGGTGTGCACGCCGAAATTAGATTGGCCTATTTACACATCAAATGTTTCCAAAGATACCCCTTTAAAATAAAAGTAACTTTAACTAAAGGAAAATAGATGGTGACAATCAACCTGATGTATTTCTCTAAAAGAAATGTGGCAAACTTAAAACTATTGGATTATGCAACTTTAAGCATTGTTTCACTGTTGCTCACTAACTGAAACCTATTGCACCCAACAGGCTCTCTCATACCTACACACTAGAATGGCATTTAAATATATTTTTTTGTGTTTGTTTATTCTTAGCCTCTTTGGCATTTTACAGACATTCCACTTAGATTTGCAGAAAATATATCGATTTTACTTGCATCAAAGGACCTATTCATATTTTCCTTTCAGCTTGTTTAAATCTGTCAAAATATGAGCTTGGTAATATATGCTATTCATTTATGTTTCACTTTTAAAAAGGCATGTCCTCCTTAGCTTTAATAGGAATGCGAATGATATGGAATCAATTAGAAACTTCCCTATTTTACTCAAACAAATACCATAATACTGATAGCCAACATAGGTGCCATCCCTTTATGAATTCTTACGGAAAAAGCTTAAATATTATATGAATCCTACCACTATAATCCTAAATTGAAACACTTTTATTAGTTCGGTATTAAAAACCTTAATTAAGGTATCAAGAGATATACTTTTTTGTTGTTGGTAAATATGTTTATTCTGCTGAATAGGTCTTTTGTCAGTGCCGAAGCACTGGTCTTCCAGCCATTTTTCAATTTTATTCTGAATCACAATTAATATAGTAATATGTAGTAATTAACTAATTTGATGTAAGTCTGTGAAAGGTCGGTCTACTGTTCTAGATGTGTCATAATATTAATTACAATAAAGAATGAAATACCCATTCTTACAAAGAAAAACATGTCACTTAGCAATAAATGTAGCAATTATATGATACCTGTTGGCATATAATCAATTGTTAGTCTATTCATGCGAAGATCTTCGCTGTCCAAAAACCACATTGGTTATTTCGACTGCTTATTCCATTGGAGTTGTATTGTGTCTACTAACAAAGGATAAGCTGTGCTTAAGAATGATGTGTCTTCCTCGTGACTCCACTTCCCTAAAGGAACATTACCATAAACTATTTCCCTATTTTTATATCAGAATATATTGTCACAAATATCTATATTCATTTAATTCAAGGCAAATAGGTAGAGCATCATCTTGGAAATATCTAGATCAGTTTTAAAAGGATTTTCTGCCATTTTTGCTCTAGTACTTTTAATGGATGTTGATTGCTTGAACATTTAGAGAAAGAAGTCACCAATTTATATATATATGTGTATATATATATATTCATCGGTATATAACATGGATTCGTTGGTATATATATATATATATATATATAAAGTCAGGCTACGTGAAAAGAAGAGGGCGAGACGGGGGTTGGTGAACAGCCTAATTTATTTTATAAGGCTCTTGGCCGAGCAATAAACGCCCTACCTATACAAAGCTTAGAAGTAAAAATGGATGTGTAGTGGGAGGGGTAAGCGGCTACAGTGCACGCAGTAGAAGGTGGGGGGAGGGGCAGCAGCAAGGCACCGTACTGGCCCGCAGCAAATATTATAACATGCACAAGGAATAATTATCAAATCATAGCATCATAAATAATCATTATTATAAGATACATACATCTGCCAATTTATATTTATATAATAGATTATATCACATATATATATATATATATACATTGATGACTTCATTCTCTAAATGTTCAAGCAATCAACATCCAATAATAAGTACTAGAGCAAACATGGCAGAACATCCTTTTAAAACTAATCTAGATATTTCAAAGATAATGCTGTACTTATTTGTCTTGAATCAAATACATTGCACGAGAACGCCTCCATTATAATATTGCCACTTGTCTGCTATTTGCTGGGTGTGTCTAGACGGTGGCAGAGCGGGAGGCTTCAGAAGCCATGAAACAGGCTGCTAATGCGGCCCAACACGCCCTGGAACTGCAGGAGAAACTCATCCAAGTATGACCAGATAAACCTATACAGTCTACTAGCTAGTTAACCCCAAGGAGTCCATGCTAACAGTCTAACAACACCCCTCACCCACTTTTCAGTAGAGCATGTTGTTCAATTAAAGCTGCATAGTCCGATGAAAACATCAAATTTTCAAAACCAACACAATTATGTAAATTTGATTCTACATATCTAACTTGGATGCTGGTGCACTTATCAAGCATTTGTCACCACATAGAACAGAACACCAAGCCAATTTAACAGAATCTGTTACTGCAGAAGCTTATGGTGTCAGAGTTTTGGTGTGCTTGCCAAAATTAATTTAGCAGATTTGCGCTTCAAATATCTCAAAAGTTAGTCATTTAAAATAAAAGTTACTTCAAACTAAAGTAAGGTAGATTATAACGATCAACCTAATATATTTATCTCAGAAGATGACAGAAACTTAAAGTCATCGGACTATGCAACTTTAACCAACTTGCAAAGTTGTGCATATAGCTAACCTGTATTTAAAAGTTATAATACATTAACTTTCATGTACCCTAACATTTGACATGCTTTTGGCATCTTGAAGGAGGGCTTTTTTTTCCTTTTTTTTTTTTTAAATTTTAAAGTCAAATATTTTGTTGGGGTTTCCAGGGAAGAGATAGTATTCTACTAAGATAGATAAGTGGATACATTGGCTCATTGATCAAACTGCCTCGACCTTTCTCACGTGTACAGCTATTTTGTCCATCTGTGGGTATATTTGTTCAATTAAGGTTTGATTCTACCCGGTAACTAATTACACAATACACATACACGTGAACACCTGGGCGTAAAATAATACATTATCGAAAACCCTATTACTATGACTTGCATGTCGCCAACGACTGTCTTGCTTAGAGAGAGACCAGACGGGATGGTCGAATGAGTTAGAGCGTTCGTCTCCTGTGATGCTAGATCGTGGGGTCGTGGGTTCGAACCCTGGTCGAGTCAAACGAATGATACTTGTTGCTTCCTAGCTAGGCGCTCGGCATTATTAGGACAGGGCAAGGACTGGTGTGCTCAGTGTCAGGATAATGTGACTGAGTGTGATACCAGGTCATGGTGCCGGCGGCCTGGTTTCTCAGTGGGGCAGCACTATAAAGTCGCCATGAGTGCGCACTGTCACAAGTCGGTACCCGTCCTGATATGACCGTAGATGTTGCCAGGACGTAAAACAACAACAAACAAACAAGCTTAGAGAGAAGTGTGCCGCCTCACTGTGGCACAATGCACAACCTGCCACCCCGTAGACAATATGTGAGCTAGCCCATTTGCCCATTTGGGACAGAGTATTGTGATTCAAAGGGGTGGAAGGTTATCAGTGAATTATGATGCCAATTTGTATATAGACAGGGTGACGTCGCTGTGACATGACTTGTCCTTGGAATGACTCCGATTGGAAAAACAAAGCAGATGGGTATCGTCTTTCCTAGACATCAAAGAGTATTGCTTCAATTGAATTGAGAGCTTTCATCATTTTTAAACTGGCAAAACTTTCAAATTACTGGGTCTGAGCTTAGTATTGTTTTGTCAATGGGTGTGCCTGTCCAATGTTTCAAAGCATTGTAAATAAATAGGTAAATAGAACATACAGAATCCTAATCATAGAACATCTAAGATATGCCATAACATAGTTCCAAGAAATCTAAGATAGTACATAGACTAAATATAGGGGGTGTAAGCGATGTTAAATAAGTATGCTGCAGAATTTCAAATGACATCTCTGTATTACAGTGTCTAATTTGACTGGTTTCACATCTAAAGCACAGCCAGGTTTGGCTTCGACAGAACTGTCACACCGGCAAAGGCAATGAATACAGATCGCCGTGATGATGCCACTGTGTGTAGCCTCCATGGGCGCATAATTTCAAAATTGTGGTTGGATTGGCGGGAGGAGCCGACGCGCCACCCTGTGTGCGCGTCCCGAACTAGCTCACGTCTCATAGCACACTGTGCGGTTCCTTCGGCGGGGGAGCTCCTGACCAACACGCTCAAAATTATTGGAATATATAAGTAACTAAATAAACAAATAAATAGGTGCTACACGAGTTTAACTATAACACAGCCGTTAGTACTATCGATTATGCTTATTACTTATTTCTGTCAACCAGCCGAGGCGCATGCGCAGGGAATCTATGACGTAAACATAAACACTCAATATTTCTATATGCCCACCGGTAACTATCAGATGGCCTCATACAGAATGCGTTATGGGAACTGTCCCGGCATTTGAATCATTTCACCAGACTCTCACTAATTTAGCACATTAATCAATACGATAGTGAAATCATAGCAAAACAGTGCAAGTTCAAGAATTAACAACAAATGCCTAGCAGTAGCACTTAAGGTGGACGGACATCCTATTCAACTGTTATTGTCGAATACATTATGATATCATTGAATCAAATTAAGCTCATTTAAAATGAAGTAGAAAGTACCTTCACCACAAATGCTAATTCACCTAAAGAATGGCACAGGAGTAATTCCATTCCTAGAAAGCAATAAATAATAGCGCCAACCTGGATGTGAGCAGCAGTAGATTTCGTTATAACTTATTTAAATTATCCATATATATATATACGTCTATATATAAATGCCTATTTAAATTATCCATATATTGCATCTATATACTCTCCAACCGACCACCTCCACAGATCAACCAGTCCCCTGTATCGATCGCTTTATTTGGGTCCCAAACGATCGCCCATATAAAACCATTGTAACGATTAAAAAAACTCCCTAAGCTGATCACCTCCCTAAATGGACCATTTAAAGTCGGTCCCATGGTCGGTCAATTTAGAGAGGTTTTACTGTATATAGACGCAGGCGGGGCACTGTCATATACTTGTTTTATTCATATAAAATCGCAATCTCCTAAAGTTCCTTAATGAAATGGTTGTGTTTTCAGCTGTCGCATAGCAATGCTAGTCCAAAATCCAGCGTGAGGTCAGCATGTCGAAGGAATTCCTCACCGCTTGACATTCCCAAGGCAGTCACCTATGCCCTGGTGCTTATTGTGGATAATATATATGTAGTAACCATACCGCTCACATGTAACACCCGTAATGCTCACATGTAGCAACCATAATAGTAATACTCACATGTAGCAACTGTAATACTCACATGTAGCAACTGTGATACTCACATGTAGCAACAGCAATGTTTACATGTTACAACCATAATACTCACATTTAGCTCACATGTAACACCCGTAATGCTCACATGTAGCAACCATAATAGTAATACTCACATGTAGCAATTGTAATACTCACATGTAGCAACTGTAATACTCACATGTAGCAGCTGTGATACTCACATGTAGCAACAGCAATGTTTACATGTAACAACCATAATACTCACATTTATCTCACATGTAGCACCCGTAATGCTCACATGTAGCACCCGTTATGCTCACATGTAGCAACTGTAATACTCACATGTAGCAACCCCAATGCTCACATGTAGCAACTGTAATACTCACATGTAGCAACAGCAATGCTCACATGTAGCAACCATAATACTCACATTTAGCAACAGCAATGCTCACATGTAGCAACAGCAATGCTCACATGTAGCAACATCAATGCTCACATGTAGCAACAGCAATGCTCACATGTAGCAACCACAATGCTCACATGTAGCAACCGTAATACTCGCATGTAGCAACAGCAATGCTCACATGTAGCAACTGCAATGCTCACATGTAGCAACTGTAATACTCAGATGTAGCAACCGTAATATTCACATGTAGCAACTGCAATGCTCACATGTAGCAACCGCAATGCTCACATGTAGCAACCGTAATACTCACATGTAGTAACCGTGATACTCACACAGTAAAACCCATTCTTAATTATGCGAATTGTTAGTTCACCGAACTTACTTTGGACAGTTTGATGAACTATACACTGTTTCCTAATTGAGCCCTTAGTAAACCTTTAGTTCGCCAAACTTGGTCTGGACCGTTCATTTCCTATTTGAGTTCTACTGAGGTGTGAGCTTCATTTACGCATTAAGAAGTCTTAGACTGCGTAAACCAGCACCTAATATCAATATTCAATGTACCTAGACTACTCAGGGTCCAACCCTCTTATTATGCACATTGACTCATATTTACTTACTTAATTAATTAACCTATCAATATTGCTGTTGCGAATCTCCGACATTTACGTAACGCTTTCACATCATTTCACTACCCTAAATAACCCATGGCGCTTGAATATCTCAGTTCTGTATTTCCTCGATTCATAGCCAGGCAATAATTGGAAATTAGCCCTCCCTTCCACAGCCCCACCAATCCACTCAGTCCCATTCCACCCCAAGTCCTCCATCTCCATTCTCTACAACTACCCGCCATCCCCTCTCAAAATCCCGCTCCATTTCAACTGAATTTACTGGTAATTGAGAGTATCTGACTAGTGGAGGGTGTTTGGCGTACGATGTGGCTATTCTTGCTCTGTTTCCATGGGGAGGTGTTGGTAATTTTATGGAGGCGATTATTCTCATCGACACTGGGAGCGTCTAATCGAGGAAATATGGTAGTGGTTACTAATATTGCTGGCCTTACATACTGACAACTGGAGAACAGGCATGTTGCCAGCAAATGCCATTGTTCGCTCATTAAGTTAATACTAGTAACAAGGGTTGGGAAGAATAGCTGGGTTATTACAAATATACTTAATGTACTTGAATATATTTATACTCAATAATCAATTATGGGAATATAATCAAGGACAGTACCAACAGTTCTTCGTCTACTTATAAGCAGCTTATGATGCTGGCACATCTTGGCATCTTGGTAAGAGTAATGTCATATATATATAGACATTGTATATATGAAATTATTTATAACATTATATATATGACATTATATATATGACATTATGTACATGACATTTTATATATGACATTATATATAACAGTATATATATAACATTATAATTTATATATAACATATATATAACATTATATATATAAACTTATATATGATATATATAATATATATGACATATATATAATACATATATGACATTACTCTGACCATGTCCAAGATGTGGATTAAATAACTCTTGGAAACCTGTTTTAATTTAAAACATAGTTGTAATACCACAATGTCATCAACAATATAGTTCTCTTTTCGGTGTAAACATTTTTCTTTCATATATCCCAAAGACTCACAGTTTGTGCTTTGTTCTTTGTGGCCATATAAACGGTTAAATTCACGACTAGATTCAGATTATTGATAGTTTATTACGTCGGTTGAAATCTTGTAAAATATCACCTATTTAATTTACAAAAGGTGTTACATTATCGTCCTCAATATGGCAAGCAAACACCATATATAGTCATATGTGGTATATAACTATAACAATTAACATGTTAATTTACTTATATCAGATCAAAAATAGGGCTCAGAAATAATATAAGGAAAACAGAAATAGAAAATGGAATATGACTTTGTGTCGATTTAGGTAGTAATTAATCATTTATAATATGAAAATGTATATATCAGTATGTGATTATTAATTCTGGCGCTGTTAGACGGAACAGTCCAAACAGAAGGTGATCCTCGTCGAAAAGGAGACTAAGTCCAAAGCGCCATCTAGAGAGGTAAGAAAGAGGACAAAAAGACATCAGTCCTATAAGAGCTTTGGCATTTTAGATTAGTGCCTGTATAATATATTATGCTTTGTGATGTGGTCATGTATTGATTACGGATGTAGATAATATGGGATGCTTAAGTTAATATAATCTCGTTATGGAATTGGGAACTCTGTGATTATTGTCAATGCACTTTTATATCCTTCATTATATTGGAGACATTGTCAGATACCATATCAGTTTAAGATGAAAACAGTAATTTAAGTTGATTGAAAAAGCATTGCCTCATACATTACTAAACTATTTGTTTCAATCTTTCATTTGTAACTCTTTTAATTTCCATTCGGATTTGCATTTCTAATAATTCGAAATTCACTTTTAAGTTTGTGGAGTAGGCGCCACATCGATTCTCACCTTCAGTGTTACTTACATGTCATGCATTAGAGGAAAAACGGGAAGGAGCAAAGGCTGAAACTCGGAGTCGTAGATAACCCCAAATATCGCTCACGGACCAGAGTAAGTGGTGTTACCGAGAGTCGTCCATGTCGTGATCCAGTGCAAAGGTCTATGTGCATCTGATTTCATTATGATTCTCGTCTCAAGTCATCATGGATGTTCACTTGCAATGTGATCACCCCCTTTCCCTGAATATAGGTCCTATTGCAGTCTGCTTTCAACAGTTCTCATACTCATAGTGGCTTGCCATGATATGTTACCTTAATGTGATAGTCGCCCGCCCTTCCTTATCCCCCCCTCACCCCCCCAACCTCTGACAGAACTAAGTTAAAGTTGCATAGTCCGATGGTTTTCACTTTCTGTCATTTTTCTGAGATAAAGATATTACATTGATTGTTATAATCTGCCTTACTTTTAGTTTGAAGTAACTTTTATATTAAATAGCCACCCTCTGAGATATCTGAAGTGCAAACATGTCAAATTAATTTTGGCAAGCATGTCAAAGCTCTGATGCCATAGGCTTTTGAAGTAACATGTTCTATTAAATTGACTCAGTACTCCCATCTGTTTTGGCAAGAAATGCTTAATATGTGCAGTAGTATCTAAGTTTGATGTGTAGAATCAAATGTAGATAATGGTTTTGGTTTTGAAAATGTCATGCTTCATCGGACTATGCAGCCTCAAAGAGGTCCAGGCAACAATATACCTCTTTCAGTGTTTGTTTGTTGGTTGTTGTTTTACGTCCTAGCAACATCTAAGGGTATATCAGGATGGGTGCCGACTTGTGACAGTGTGCACTCATGGCAACTTTATAGTGCTGCCCCACTGGGAGACCAGGCTGCCAGCACCATGACCTGATTTCCCACTGAGGTCACATTATCCTGACACTGAGTCAACCAGTCCTTGTTCTATCCTAATAATGCCGAGTGCCTGGCTATGAAGCGACAAGTATCAATTTTGAAGTCATTGGTTTGACTCGACCAGGGTCTGAACCCACGAACCCGTGTGTTCAGTTCCCCCGATCTCCCAAAACAGGAGACGGACGCTCAACTTATTCAGCCATACCATCTGGTCTACCTTTTTCAGTAGAACATGCGCAATGAACCGCCACCCACAATGTTAGTTCTTGTCACGTTGGTGATGGAAATCTTCTATTGTACCTTTTTTCACCGGGCATGTTGCATAGCTTGATCCCAATTGCAATATTCGTTCTTGAAGTGAAGTCAGAGGGAGGTTTGGTGATGACTATTGATAATGGCCGCTAGCTTTTGGAGGTCAGGCTATTTTAGACTAGATTGTACTTGAATTGAATATTGAATTGATCTCTTTAAATTGTGATTTGGCTTTCTTCTTATTTAGCTAAGACTCCCTTAGTTGTGATCTAGCAGTATGTATTGTTTGTCCCTCATGCAATAACATTATGTATCCATGACAACCATGGTTCACCAGTTGGGTTATTCTATTCTCCGTGCTTAAAGTGACATTAAACCATGCTCTATGTTAAGTGTACTGGATATGGCTAAGTGTACTGGATACATCGACTTTGCACTCAAGCGAATCCTCCCCCGCATTGTGTGTTGAGAAGGCATTATTCAGGTGGCCCACAGAATGTCCCCCAAAATTAGCCAAGCAGAGACTGTTTTGTTGTGATACAGTGTTGTGCTTCCTGTCATTCTTAGATGGCATGTTTGATTACATTAAAAGGAGAGTTAAGATTTGTATAGATGAGAAGTATATGGATGGAGGTCATTCACTACCTGCTTTATTTAAATTGTCTGAAGGAGGAGAGTGGCTTTTGTGAGGTAAACCTGTCTCTATGTCCACTATAGAAGTTTAACTCCTTGTCCGCATAGTGGCATACTTTATACCCTGACCCCTCGCCTGTCCTCTCTATATCCACATACCATTGTCCTCATAGTTTAGATTTGTACAATTATGCATGGATGCATTCAATTGACACCGCACTAGTGACAAGAAACAAATGTGTTTGTCGGGGTTTTACGTCCTAGCAACATATATGGTTATATCAGCACGGCAAGAAACATCGTTTAATTAATGTATTATTCACCTTAGTCGTAGTGGGTCAGCATTTCACTTGATACACCATTGTTATAATGTAACTGCATGAGATACCTGCCTTATTCAGTCTAGAAATTCAGTGCAGTTATCTGATATGGTTAGCATGTGATCTATAGCGTTTATTGTTAATAACTAATAGAGACCGTAATTAGATGCAAATAAGAGTTTATATTTAATTATGCTGTGAATTATGTAAAGAAAAGTCATCAGGAAATCTAAATCACTGGAGCGTCACTAAAATATTGCCAACTACTATTTGAATTAGCCATTATGTTTTACATTTAAATGTGTGTAAGTTGCACTCACCCCACTGAGTGCACTATAGAGTCAGTACCTATTGCCATGGTAGTTGAAGCACACTCTCAATTCTGTTCCCCTCGCCCACATGCACACCTTGTCACACCTTCCCTTCTTTCCCTTTAGGAAAGTCGGGCTAGCCTCAAAAATAGCAAACTGGACACAAAACCCACCCGGACCATTACTGTGAAGGTAAACTAGCATTGCTACACTATCACTCACCCATGTAGGGGCTTGTAATGCTAAGATGTGCGGTTGTAGATCATTGTAGCTCATTGGTAGCTTGACGGTAAATAATTCTTGTCTTATGGCCCTGTCACACTACAACGCTTCTCACCGGCGCGCCGTCAGCATGCAAAATATCTTCTACATGTCGAGACACGCCCAACTTTTCGGCGGTTTGGGGAAAAAGTTTGGCGTCAGTGCGGCGCGTTATTCACGCGTGGCCAATGGGTGTCGACGCATGAGGGGGAAAAAAAAAAAAAGTTTGGCGCAACGTCTTCATATGACCTTAGATGTAGCTAGGACGTCAAACAACAAAGCAACAGTTTGGCGCAACATGTAAGAACGACCGTCACGCATGCGCGCCAACTGCCTAGCATTCGCATAACGTTATTCCAGTGCTGTC
Source organism: Branchipolynoe longqiensis (assembly GCA_030323885.1). Taxonomy (NCBI): domain Eukaryota; kingdom Metazoa; phylum Annelida; class Polychaeta; order Phyllodocida; family Polynoidae; genus Branchipolynoe; species Branchipolynoe longqiensis. The sequence goes on along the minus strand of CM059187.1, from coordinate 109,020,126 downwards.
GACGTCCTTCTGACGTCGCCATAATATTGGAACCCACGCGTTGATGCGCGTTGTGGATCGTCGCATTTTTTTTACATGCTTAAAACATTGAGTGACCAACTACGCGCGCCGCCGTCCTCTGGCGACTGTCGACGTCCAGGATAGTGTACTGATGTGTACCGACATTCGCATAACGTACCCCTAATGTTTCCCGATGTTTCGCCAAAAACTTACACACGTCGACGCGCGTTGGAGAGAAACGTCATAAGGAAGGTGGAAGTAAGCGTTAGTCATTGAAATTGTTGTGGAGTATTCCTCCAATTCTGCAATGAATGATTCGAAATCAATTTCAATGGCCGAATTGTATCAGTTACCACATTTTACGTGTAGTAATGCTTATTTAATATGCATCCTCCACTCCCCAAATAGAATGACTGTTTCCCCACATTATATACTTACTCGTTATATTTACAACCGATATAGTACCGTACACTATTTCGTTATATAGTACGGCATATAATACTCCAGAGTCGGTAACATGTCAATAATATGACACTTAGTAATATGTCAGTGAAAGGCACAAATGGTACCAATGCGTTGCTTGTCTTATTGGTTATATTCACTCCGCATGGATACCTATATATGGTTGATACATGAATCTCAGTTAACTCGATATAGCGGTCAATCCTTAATTACAGTCACTTTTGCTGAAATCCAAGTATGTATTTGTTTATACGCCAAATAGAGCCGCCTGCACTAACCGGCCTTCAAATGCATCAAATCTATTGAAGTTAGATATATAATTGACCATCTGGATAAGCAGTTTCACTCACTAATGTATATATATGTATATATATATGTATATATATGAGAGTCTTCACTAATTGTTTATTATAATCTGTTTCAGACTAAAAAGAGAGATGCAAAAGGTAATGTATAATAAACACACTGATGTGTATTCATTTAGTGTAATCATATCACACTGCATTAATTCCTGACATTACAAACACTGCAGACATTGGTGACATTGGTCTATATGTTTCCAGTATTAGACAAGACTGTGTCTAGCTACATAAACATAACTATATACATATATCTACCTATGTACTTACATAGCAGCACCACATGCCAAGGCCATGTCATACTACTCAGATTAGAAACTATAAGTATAACTAAGGTTGTAGAACCACTCATAACAACGCACTACGGAAACTATAATTAAGGTTGTAGAACCACTCACAAGTACTCACTGCAGAGAGTAGCTAAGGCTGTATAACCACTCACAACTACTCACTACAGAGACTAACTAAGGCTCTTGAACCACTCACAAATACTCACTACAGAGACTATAGCTAAGGCTGTATAACCACTCATAACAACGCACTACAGAGACTACAACTAAGGCAGTAGAACCACTGACAACTCCTCACTGCAGAGACTATAGCTAAGGCTGTATAACCACTCACAACGAGTCACTACAGAGACTATAACTAAGTCTGTAGAACCACTCACAACTACTCACTACAGATTCTATAACCAATGTTCTAGAACCACTCACAACTACTCACTACAGAAACTAGCTAAGGCCGTACAACCACTCACAACTACGCACTGCATCGACTATAGCTAGTAAGACTGTAGAACGCCTTAGAACCACTCACTGCAGACTATAACTAAGATTGTATAACCGATCATTACTACTCAGTAGAGACTATAACTAAGGCTGTAGAACCACTCACAACTACTCACTACAGAGACTATAACTAAGGCAGTAGAACGACCCACAACTACTCACTACAGAGACTATAACTAAGGCTGTAGAACCACTCACAACTACTCACAACGGGGACTATAGTTAAGGCTGTAGAACCACTCACAACTACTCACTACAGGGACTATAGTTAAGGCTGTAGAACCACTCACAACTACTCACTACAGGGACTATAGCTAAGGCTGTAGAACCACCCACATCTACTCACTACAGAGACCATAACCAATGCTGTAGAACCACTCACTACAGAGACTATAGCTCAGGTTGTAGAACCACTCACAACCACTCACTAAAGAGACTAACTAAGGCCGTAGAACCACTCACACCTACTCACTACAGAGACTAACTAAGGCCGTAGAACCATTCACAACTACTCACTACACAGACTAACTAAGGCCGTAGAACCACTCACAACTACTCACTACAGAGTCTATAACTAAGGCTGTAGAACTACTCACTAGAGAGACCATAACCAATGCTGTATAACCACTCACTACAGAGACTAGCTCAGGTTGTAGAACCACTCACAACTACTCATTACAGAGACTAACTAAGGCCGTAGAACCATTCACAACTACTCACTACAGAGACTAACTAAGGCCGTAGAACCACTCACAAATACGCACTGCAGCAACTATGGCTAAGATTATATAACCGCTCATTACTACTCAGTAGAGTCTATAACTAAGGCAGTAGAACCACTCATAACTACTCACTACAGAGACTATACGTATAACCAATGTTGTAGAACCACTCACAAGTACTCACTACAGAGACTATTACCAATGCAGTAGAACCATACACAACTACTCACTACAGAGTCTATGACTAAGGCTATTGAACTACTCACAACTACTCACTACAGAAACTATAAGTAAGGCTGTACACCCAGGCTGTCTGTCCACCTACAACTCACTACAGAGACATCAGATGTCGCCACCCTCGATGAAAGGCAAGGCGCCAGCAGGGGTCGCGCCGACACCACCTTGCAGGCCGTAAAGGAGGACCAATTTGACCCTAACCTTCCTCTCGACGACAAGGCGTGGGTAAGTGACCAATACCTGTAGCGCCATCTGGAATGTTCTTGCAATCTTTAGTGCAGCACTACTTTTTGGGTTTGTCCTGTTTTGCTGACACACAACTCGTATTGATATGGCTTTTCAATTACGCCCCCTGTTGGCCCTTTTTGCTTTCTGGTCTTAAAGTTGGATAGTCCGATAGTTTGGGGGTTTCTCTCACTTTTATTAGATAAATATAGTAGGTCAGTGTTATAATCTACCTCACCTTAGCTTGAAGTAACGTGTATTTTAACTGGCTAGCTTTTGAGGTATTTGAACTGCAAACATGGATAACTAATTTAGCAAGCTTGCAAAAACTCTGACCACATTGGCTTCAGCAGCAACAGGTTCTATTAAACTGACTATGCAGCAACTAATGCTTAATAAGTGCACAGGTAAATAAGTTAAATATATACAATCAATTTGTATAAGTCTTTTAGATTTGAAATGTTGATGCTTTAATCGGACTATGCCGCTTTAAGGTGCATGCCGTTAGTATCCGTGTTAGGTTTATTATAATTTATAGTGGATTACCACTCAGATTACTCTGAATGAGCGGTTTTGTTTTTAAAAAGAAATCTCTGAATCATGATTTCTCTGAGAAGATAAGATAGATAAACAGACATATATGAATGTTATGTTTTTATTGATGTGTACTTGACATACGTAGCGCTTCACTAATTACGTGTGTCAGATTCTTTGATAATACACCTACGATTACTCACACTAAAACAAATCGATGAGCCCAATATTAACTAGCGAAATCTTAAGGAATAAATGATGGTCTGTATATAATCAGAGAGCGTGTATATAAACAGATGAGAGAGACAACTCCCGCGAAAATCGGTAACACAGGCTACAGTGGCGTTCCTGGCGGTTAGTGTTGAACAAGCTTTGAGTTTGATGGTATGTGCAGTGCAAAACATTTGTTTTTATTCAAAATTAATAGAAATGCAGAAGCCTAACCGTATCAATTTAATATAATCCTTTTGGTAGACATGTTTTCTATATGTGTTCCAAGCGGTTTGTGTCTATCTCATGTGGTTTTAGTGATATTTCACTTTTTCTGTATGAAGATTGCTCACCGCCATTGACAATGCCTTGAGTTTGCCGTACGCGTAGTGAAAAACGTCAGTTTTATTCCAAATTAATAGAAATCCAGAACCCTAACCATATCAATTTAAGATAATCTTGTTGGTAAACATGTTTTCTATGTGTATTCCAATCAGTTTGTTTCTAGGTGTTGTAGTTTTAGAGATATTTAACGTTTTCTGTAGGAAGATTGCACACGACCATTGACAATGCCTTGAGTTTGCCGTACGCGTAGTGAAAAACGTCAGTTTTATTCCAAATTAATAGAAATCCAGAACCCTAACCATATCAGTTTAATATAATCTTGTTGGTAAACATGTTTTCTATGTGTATTCCAATCAGTTTGTTTCTAGGTGGTCCAGTTTCAGAGATATTTCACTTTTTCTGTACGAAGATTGCTCACGGCCATTGACAATGCCTTGAGTTTGACAGATGTGTCATATACTGTTCAACAACCACCACTTGGAGCGCCACAGTCAGCAGTTGTTACACGGTCTAGTATGGGAGTTGTCCCTCTCATCTGTTTATATACACGCTCTCTGATATAATACAAATTAATGGAATGTGGAAGTAAGCAATATAGGTGTATGCGGGTAATGCGTATCAATGACTTAAAGCGAAATTATAAATATATATATATCTTTATATATGTATAACTATGCCTATTTGTGCGTCTATATGAAAATCGATATATAATTATGGAGCTTTATTTCGACTTGGTTCAGTCAACCATATTTAGATGTTAAGCAGTTCACTGAACCATGACGTGTGTAACTTCCAGGCCACTGTGATACCCGTCCACATGGCGAGTCGCTTCGAGCAGTTCCGACGACAGGTAAGCAAATAAATAAATATAAACAATGTAGCAGTGACATCAACTCAGTATAGATAGTACTGTTAGGTACAGTATAGCATTAGAATTGTGAACATGACAGTTGACAGCTTCGATCTTTCCTCGGGCTTATTTGTTGAGGTTTTGCGTCCTGGCAACATCGAGGGTCATGCCCCTGTCACACTACGACGCTTCTCGCCGGCGACCGGTCAACGTGTGGTGTTTTTGGGCGATAATTAGTGAAATATCGAGACGTGCTGGGGGCGCGTTATGCGCGCGTCGGTACACGTCGGTACACGTCTTTGTCGCCGGCGAGTCGCCGACGAAAGTCGGCGCGCGTTATTGGTCGCTGAGTGTTTTGAACCTGTCCAAAACTTCCAACGCGCGGCAACGCGCGGGACGAAATGGGTAAGAACGCTAGGAGGACGTTAGGCGCGCGTCGCGCTGCGTTGGACGCGCCGGCATAACGTTATGGGAATGCTAGAAAGACGGCGCGCGCGCGGGAGGGTCGTTGCTCACGCGTCGCGCAAACTGGGCCATTTTTGTTTTACGCCCTACCAACATTTAAGGTTAAATGAAGACGTCGCGCCAAACTTTTTTTTTTTTTTTCCCCAGCGCGTATACACACGTTGGCGGCGCGCGCATAACGCGCCGCGCTGACGCGGATCTTTTCTCCCAAACCGCCGAAAAGTTTGACGTTTCTCGACGCGCAAGATTTTATTTCCAACGCTGACGGATCGCCGGGAGAAGCGTCGTAGTGTGACAGGGGCATCATATCAGGATGGGTACCAACTTATGACAGTGCACACTCATGGTGTCTGTATAGTGCTTCCCCACTGGCATATTTATGGCTGTCAGCATCATGACCTCATTTCCCACTTTAGTTCTTGCCCTATCCTAGTATAATGCTGAGCGCCTGAATACCCAGCAACAAAAATCATTTTTGTATGTCATTGGTTTGACTCAGCTGGGATTCGAACTCCCGACCTACCACACGGGAAGCCTGTGCTCTAGCCATTTGGAGACCGCGTCCGGTCCGCGCATCAGTGAACAAAAACCCCGACAAGGCGTATTGTACAGAAGGCTGGAGTACAACAAAATAAAAACAATATACTTGCACACACAAAAAGACACAAACTTTAAAAAAACTACTAAGATGTGGTAGTATATCGCTGAGGTCCCCTGGTGTGCCATTCAGCTATCACTAACAAGTTCATATAGGGTACAGAGATGTAGGAAAATACTTACATACAAACTGAGAATGCATGCGGTAGGTAGCTACACAACAACTGAAAGTGACAAAATAAGAGGAACCTTGAGACTATTATTGTCTATCGGAAAAAAGAAGTCATTAGACTTAACCGGTGTGGGCAGCATAAATACACCATCACAAAAATAAGGTTTCCCAACATTTGTTTTTTTCCACGGAGGAGAGTTAAGGCCGTCACATTACGGCGTATGGCGGGGGCGTATTGAAAACCTACGTAAGTCCTGCGAATGCCGGCCTATGATGACCTTTGGTGACCTATCGGGTGTTTTTTAGCGTATGTGTAACGTATGAGGAGCGTACGTGGAGCGTACGAGGAGCGTATGAGAGCGTACTGTGACATTTTTTGACAGTTTTGATTGGCATATGGAACCTATGCGTAGCGTATGCGTAGCGTATGCGTAGCGTATGCGTAGCGTATGCGTAGCGTATGCATAGCGTATGCGTAGCGTATGCATAGCGTATGAGCATATGAGTAGCGTATGAGTCAAGATCGATGTCGAGACCTATGGCATACGCTTTGAATACGCTGTACATACGCTGTGCACACGCTGTGCACACGCTAGGAGTATGCTCCCATACGTAACTCGTAGGCTATGCGTACGCTACATACGCTAGAGATACGCCGGTGACGCAAGTTGAGCGTATGCGTAACCTACGCCGGCGCACCCCTAGTGTACGAGGAGCGTACACCGGCGTACGAGGAGCGTACACCGACGTATGAGTAGCGTATGAACCATACGCTCCCATAGGTCGAGATTTTTTGAGCATGCACAAAAAAATTTGGACGGACGGACGGGAGAAAGCGTATGGCGGCGTACAACGGCATACGCCGGCATAGGCCGGCACATGACGGCCTATGCGTAGCGTATGCATAGCGTATGCGTAGCGTATGCGTAGCGTATGCGTAGCGTATGCGTAGCGTATGCGTAGCGTATGCGTAGCGTATGGCGGCGTATGCCGACGTATATGACGTAATGCGCCTACGCCGCCGTACGCTCCCGCAAAAAACCCTAATGTGACAGCCCCTTAAGTCTTTCATTCCCTTGAAATGTTCGTTTTCAGCGTTGAGACACTGGTCGTCTGGCCATGTGCACAATGTGCCCCCATCCTGATATGACCTTAGATGTTGCCAGGACGTAAAACTCCAACAACCAACCAAACACCAGACAGCATGGCCGAATGAGTTAGAGCGTCCATCTCCCATGTTGGTAGACCATGGGATCGTGGGTTCGAATGACTTAAAAACCAATGACTTAAAAATTTATACTTGTCACTTCCTAGCCAAGCGCTCGGCATTATTAGGATAGGGCAAGGACTGGTTAGCTCAGTGTCAGGATAATGTGACTGAGTGGGGTATCAGGTCATGGTCACCCAGTGGGGCAGCACTATAAAGTCACCATGAGTGCGCACTGTCACAAGTCGGTACCTGTCCTGATATGACCTTAGATGTTGCTAGGACATAAAACAACAACAAACCAACAACCAACCACCTATAATGTGTGTTGTTTGCACAATAATTACATTTTTTTTAACATTATTTTTGTTGTACTACTCTTATTTATTTTACTTTTTAATTCCAGTCACTCGGAAAGATCACGGCGCTCGAAGAGACGATCAATGTGACAATAAATCGAACAGTTCGGAAGATCAATAACCTAAAGTCACAGTTCAAAGAACACAAGGAGAAGTGGATATCGGTGAGTCGGGGTGATCGATTTGTTTCATTTTCATAGTGTAGTGGTCTGCACTGACCTCTCAGGCAAGTAACCACATAGACAGGTAGGCGTGGGGAGCATGTTGATATCAGGGAGCCTAGGTGGTGTAATGGTTAGCACACTGGCCCGGAATGCAAAGAGATGTGGGTTCGAGTCCCGCTCTAGGCACAATATTTCCCATTTTCATCACCCCCACGACACTGGTTGCCGTGATCAGGATCCTGTACAAGCTTTGCGCTGTATGGTTGTTGAACCTACCCTGTGTATGTATGTGTTAGTGCATTGCCTGTATGTATGTAATTGTAAGCATTACAAGACTTACAATTCCAGGGGGACGAGTGTAGTGGTCTGCACTGACCTCTCAGGCAAGTAACCACATAGACAGGTAGGCGTGGGGAGCATGTTGATATCAGGGAGCCTAGGTGGTGTAATGGTTAGCACACTGGCCCGGAATGCAAAGAGATGTGGGTTCGAGTCCCGCTCTAGGCACAGTATTTCCCATTTTCATCACCCCCACGACAATATCAAATGTGTAATAATTGTGTTGTATAGTTTAATATGCTAATATTATTTTGTCTGCCTGGTTTAGTTTCATGAGTCCTCACTAACCGGAACTGGCACCCACTACTTTTCCACGCATATTTTAACCGTGGATAGGTGGCGCCATCTACCGTACCAGTAGCGCCTGCCTCCTCACAAACGTCACTACTTGTCAGCTTTTGTTTAATAATGCTAATATTGTTAATAATATTAAGACCAATGAAATCAGTTAAAACTGCAATAGCAGTAATAACAGTAATAATATTAATAGCAATATGACGTCATTAAAACACCTTCTTATCCATAGATGAGATTTGCAATATGGGCAGTACCGTTTGTAAGTCCGTTATTAGTCATTACCTTACATGGTATGTTTATATATATATGTGTACATATATGTATATGTATGTATATATATGTATTATGTGTATACATATATATTTTAGATGTGTGTGCGTGGATGTATATGGATATATATGGATATATACACACATATATATATATATATATATATATGTGGGAGGTGCATGCCAAATTACCAGTATCCCTACCAATCGTATCGTGTTTTATGCCATATATTATTGATATAGCTCGTCATAGATAGTATAGTCATAGATAGTATAGTCATAGATAGTAAGCACTCTTAGCACACTGTGATCTTTGACCCCGCACCCCACCTCACCTTGCACGTTAATTCCCCCACCGCCCGCTAGGAGCGCAGCGTGCTGGCAGCGCAGGTAGAACAAGCTGACCACCACCGAGCCCAGGCCGAGCAGGAGGCGGACACGGCGCTCGGGCACCTGGAGGAGTTCATCAACGAGCAGGAGCAGATGGTAACAGTTTAAGAATGAAGGCGTTCTCTGTGGCGGGTGGCGTTTTCTGTGGCGGAGTGGTTAGAGTGTCTGACTTTTTTCTAGCTCAGACTCCTAATCTGAGGGTCGGCGGTTTGATTCCCCGTGCCCCCAGCTCTGCCAATTTGGATTTCCACCGCTGTGTATAACTTACAGCGTCATCAAAGGCCGGTTGCTCTCATACCATGTCTATGTGGTGTGGGAGGTTTAAAATCCCTTGGGTCGGTAAAAGTGTAGGCTTGGGCTTTCTATCGACCAGCAGTGGAGTGGGGAAGACCAGTCGTCTGTGACTGGGATTTCACCTGCTTGGGACAACTAATGTACCAAAAAAAATGAGAGACAAATAAGTGTTCACACTTCCTGTCTACCATTCGCTATATCGCTATATCTATGTGATTCATACATCAGGATATAAAGTCTTTATAATTGAAGAATAAAGCCTTTTTGAATCATGCATCAGGATATGGCGTATTTACAGTTGGAGAATGAAGCCTTTATTATTTATGCATCAGGATTTAGGGTATTTACAGTTGATGAATGAAGCCTTTGTGACAGGTATAGCATTGCGCTATAATACCAACTACCCCCTTCGTGTGACCAGACGGGATGGCCGAATGAGTTGAGCATCAGTCTTCCGTTTTCGGAGATCGTGGGATTGCAAACCACGGGTTCGAACCATGGTCGATTCAAACCAATGCCAGGCATTCAGCAGTATTAGGATAGGGCAAGGACTGGTTGGCTCAGTGTCAGGATAATGTGACTGAGTGGGATAGCAGGTCATGGTGCTGCTGGCCTGGTCTCCCAGAGGGGCAGCTGTGAGTGCGCAGTGCACTGTCACTAGTCAGTACCCTTCCTGATATGACCTTAGATGTTGCTAGGACATAAAACTCCAACAGCCAATCAACCAACCCCCCCTTCGTACACACCATGCCTGCAGGAGTCGGAGGAGGAGGCGCGGCGAGGAGACCTGGAGCAGCATGCCTCGGGCATGATGGCGTCCTCGGGAGCCGCCCACGCCCTGCTGGAGTGCCGCCTGGAGGACGAGGAAGCACTGGAGCGGAACCTGGTGGGGCAGACTGACGATGCCAAGGTAGGTCCACAAAATCAAGTAGCACAATAACAAACCAATGGAACACCTCAAGTTATGTAATCACTCTTATATAATGAGATAGTACAACCGCAAACCACCAGACGGGATGGCCGAGTGAGTTGAGCGTCCGTCTCCCGTTTTGGTAGATCGTGGGATTCGAACCCTGGTTGAGTCAAACTAATTAATTAAAAATTGATACTTGTTGCTTCCTAGCCAGGCGCTCGGCATTATTAGGATATGGCAAGGACTGGTTAGCTCAGTGTCAGGATAATGTAAGGTTGTGGTGCTGGCGGCCTGGTCTCCTAGTGGGGCAGCACTATAACGTCGCCATGAGTGCACACTGTCACAAGTCGGTACCCATCCTGATATGACCAGGATGTAAAACACTAACAACCAATCAACAACTGCAAACCAATGGAACACCTCGAATAGACGATTTCCAAAACCAACCCCGCAGTTTGAAAAACTATTGTTGTCCAGTAAGGTCTGTTGAAAAGGGCTTATAAGGAATTTCCACCACCAACCTGCCCTCCATTGGAATAAGTGATGTTGTGGGTGCCAGTGCACTGTGCACGGTCCACGGAAAAGGTCTAATGTGTTCTGTAATTAGTTTGAATATCGAGGCTAGCATGTGATGTCAGTTGCACAAAGCTTGTCGCATTATGTCATTTCCGAGAGATCAGTGTTAGTGTCCACCTAGCTCCTTAAGGTCTCTTGTGAAGGTGAAACACTTTGTAGCACTGTACACTGTTAGTGCAACATATACATATAGGACGGGGTGTTTTGTTTTATGTAAAACAGTGATTAGCAAAATTTGACTGCAGCCGAAATCAGAAACAACTGCAGTGCTAAGAACCTTTCCAAGTTTGGTTATCGATTCAATGTTCCTTATGAAAGTCTTCACTGTATATTCATGTATGAGTATTTACGACATCTTTATTTATTTCGCTGACTATGTAATATATCTATGATTCAATGTTTACCATAAGCACCCTTTCAAATTGACACAGGCAGAGCTATATCGGCTTGCCAGTGGAAAGTTATCTCCAAGTCCAGATAATCAGGTTAGTGGTCCTATTAGTTATTTAATTAAAGACCATCTAAAGAATAAGACATTCCTGAGGTGTGCGGGTAGGTTGTGTGTTGTGTGCATCTGTTTATTAATTAGACTGGTTAAGAGCAGTGATACATTACTGAACATGTGCATGCTTTAGCAGGCAATATATTGGATCAAGATAGAGCCCGGGTCGTACGTTGTGACGTCACGATGTGACGCTTTCCCATATGGTAACCTTTTCTTCAGGGGAAAGTATTGGTTCTTGGACAGGTTGGGCATTATCTCTGACATGATAACCATAGAACACATGTTGCGTGATGTAAACCACTTACAATTAATCGAACATCGTTTTATAATTTCGTTAGGTTGCCTTTAAGATTTGTAAAGATTTATTTCCACTCATATTAGTATCCTACATTTAATGGTTGTGAAGACTATCATTGTTTTCCTCCAATACTTTCCTTGTTTTAATTTTAAGCTATGATTCTGCCATGTATCTATCCTCATATATCGGTAAGACTATCTTCATTCCTCTTTAGTTTTGTCACTCCTAAAAATAACAATTATAAAGACTCCCACCTCCCTCTATGTGTCTACCCAAACCCACATTTCCCTTACTTACCATGCGCGCGCATAGTCTGGGGAGAAACCGGAAGTGTCCCCACCGCCCGCCGACCCCAACGCCTGGTTCCCGAGCTACAAGCAGTCCGTCTTGGATAGCATCAGCGGCATGCTCGACTCGGAGCAGGCGTACGCCGACAACCAGCAGAGGGCATTGCGCGCCGTGCGGCGGGTCCTTCTTGTGGACACCGCCCTTCCACTGTCCCCCAATACGCCCACCACGGAAGCGGAGGAGGCCGGCGCCGCCGGCGAATCAAACAGCGCAGCGGTGGCAGCAGAAGCAGCGGCGGCAGCTGTGCCGGAAGCAGCAGTAGCGCCCCCCGTGAGCATGCGCACTGCGTCGACGCTGGACGCGCTGCTGACGGCCCGGGAGGCGGGCCAGACGCGCGCCCTCTACACGCTGGCCTCACACCTGGCGCTGGAGGCGGAGCGCCTCGGGGTTGACCCGGCCAGCTTGTACCACGCCCTCGCCGGGCTGTACACGCAGTCCCTGAGCGAGCTGAAGGTGGACGAGGGCATGGTGTTCAGCGCGCCGAGCCACGAGCAGGTGGCAAGTGATAAGCTACGCAAAGTCTACCTGGTGCGTGGGTCTTCTTATGGCTGGCTTCGTCGTGCAACTCGCTGGCTTCCTCATCTGCAGTTCCAAGATGTTATTGAAGCTTCTACTTATGCATAGAACTCACATAGGATGCTATTACATGTAGTAGCATTACGTACAGTTGGCTACTTTCTCTGTCACATAGGATTGCTATTCTCACAATGCACTGGTTGACCCTTTCTCTGTCACACAGGCTTGCTCTTCTCACAATGCACTGGTTGACCCTTTCACTGTCACACAGGCTTGCTATACTCACAATGCACTGTTTGACCCTGTGGTGTCCATCTGTATATATAACATTGCGATTGTGTTATGAGAACACTAATGTTTTTCATATTGTAATTTCAATCAACCATGCAGCATATTGCATATATGTGCTCTATAATCTATTATGGGAATATAAACAAGGATACTACCTCAGTTCTATTCTATATATTAGTTATTACCTACTAAAAGTACTATCCTACTGTCATTTTTTTGGTCGATGTTTTTTCTCAACGCCTTAGTACTGGTCTTCTAACGGTAGTTTTGGTAGTTATTTACACACAATCTAATTTTTAAATGAGCATTTGTTCTAATTTCTCTAATTCCTAATGTTATTTCCTAATGTGGCTATTTCCTAATTATCTCACTTTCAATCCAAAGCTGCCTCAAATTAACCACATATAGCGTGTATGGCTACTAATGGTTAATATCGAGCCATCCGATTGTGTTGTTTCATCTCAGATACAAAACCACATTTTCTTCACATCCCAGAAAATATTGAGACACATAAGTCAGATGGAATTCAATCCCATTAATTAGTATTCAGATAGAGACATATCCGGTATTCAAATTTCTAGATGAGAAACTATTAAATATTTTCTGGCAAGATATTCTATCCGTTTATATGACTGTTAATTTGCGATTTCTAGTCTTACTTCTGATGATTGTTTCAACAGGTGGGTTAACACAATCGATAAACATTTATTTCCACTCATGTTAGTATCCTACATTTGAGGGTTGTGAAGACTATCATTGTTTTCTTCCAATACTTTCCTTGTTATAATTTTAAGCTATGATTCTACCGTGTATCTATCCTCATGTTCATTCAACGTGGCTGAAGTGTTGAAGTTGCATAGTCCGATGGTTTTGAGTTTCTCTCATTTTCTTAGATACATATATCAGGCTGATCATTATAACCTACCTTATTTTGTTTTGCAGTAACTTTTATTTTAAATGGCTAACTTTGGAGATATTTAAAGCGGAAACATGCCAAATTAATTTTGCTAAGCACACCAAAACTCTGACACCATAGGGTTATGCAATAACGGGTTCTATTAAATTGACTCAGTATGCCCTTCAATGTGGTGACACATGCTTAATTAGTGCATCAGGATCTAAGTTAGATGTGTAGAATTAAATCTAGGTGAGTGCTTAGGTTTTGAAAATTTGATGTTTCATTGGCTTCGGCAGTCGTCAGAGGAGATGGTAAGAGACGCCTCTGGACGCAGCCGCACGTCTCACCACAGGTCGGTGCTGGCCTCTCTCCGGACCTCGGCTGAGGAGCGAAGGTCAAGGTCACCCGCCATTTACTCCATCCGGTCCCAGAAGTCTGTGCTGTCAGACGCGGAGCTCGACGAGAATGTCGGTATGTTGGGTGTATATTGTATAGGTGTGTGTTCATGGATACGTATTTGTGTATGTGTTATGAAGGTATGTAAATATGTATGAATATATGTATGTGTGCATGAATATATGTATGAATGTATGTGGGTATGTATGCATGTACACATATATGTATGTAGGCATGTCTGTATATTCATGTATGTGTGATTGCATGTATGTATACATATATGTATTTATATCTGCAGATATTTATATAGGCATATGCATATATGTGTGCATGTGTTATGTATATGCACGTCATTATCATCATCATCATCATGCTGTCGGTCGCGATGCGACAAAGACTGCTTTCATTACTTGACTGCTGCTCTCCATTTAGCTCTCTGCTGTGAGAGTTGCGTCCATGAGTCGGTCTTAATGTCTCTCAGCTTCAGGTTTCTCTTGATGGTATCCTTGAACCAGAGACGAGGGCACCCTCTCTTACTGTAAGTGTAACCAGAAGACAGTTGAGAATAGAGGATCTGCTTTTGTAGCCTGTCTGATGACATCCTCATGAGGTGTCCAGTCCACCGGAGATTCTTTTTGATCAGAGTCTTCCATAGAGGGCAGCCCCCCCCCCCCCGTATACAGTATACAGCACCCCCCCCCCGTATATGTATACAGGTATGTGTGTGCTGGTGTGTGTGAATGCATACATAGATGAGTATATAAGTATAAATGCATCTACTAGATATGTATCTGTATATATGCAGATATATCTACAGATGCACAAGCATGTGTAGATGTGCAGCTATATCTACACATGCACGTGCATGTCTGTGCGTATATATAGCAGTATGTTTGTATACATGCAGGTATACATGCAGGTATATATACATGTACGTATGCATGAATGCCTACAGGTTTGTATGTGCATACATATGTATATGTAGGCCTAGATATGTAATTGAGGTATGTATTCAGGTGTGTATATATGGTTAACTGCACTTCTATAAACTGCATGCGCAAGGAATGTAAAACTTCAAAAACCACGAAATGTCCGTAAAGCCCCAGTCAGACCTCACCGGATTGAGGCACTGGCCAGAAACCGGACACTTTCCGGTGAAGTACGGTAATGTATGGTTTATATATGGTACCCATCCGGTGTGTCCGTTCTATTTCCGGTGGTGTCCGGCGGTGTCCGGTACAAGTTTTGAACATGTTCAAAACTTGTACCGGACAACGCCGGACAGACAGACGTGTACGGTTGGTGTCCGGTTTATGTCCGTTTTGTCCGTTTCATGTCCGTTACTCATCCGTTAGGTGTCCGTTTTGTATCCTGAAGAGTCCATTGACGGTGCTGCAGGAATTTGGTCTGTCGGTTTTTGGCGCGTCCGTGAACAGTCCGGTAGGTGTCCGGTTGGTGTACGGTTGGTGTCCGGTACGTCCGTTTGACATCCGTTTAACTATTCGTTAATGTCCGTTTAATGTCCGTTTAACGTCCGTTTAGCGTCCGTTTCATCTGGCGGCCATTGCAACAGTTTGACACCGGACACCACCGGACTAGACAATTCTTTGTTCGGTGGTGCCCAGTACTCAGTACGGTAAGGTCTGACTGGGCCTTAACTGTTCGGAGTTTTCTTTGCCATTCTCCGTGTTCTCTTTCAATATGACTCCTTCTCATCCGCCGTGCCCGTGAATGGAAGCAGTCTCTTGTCTGGTCTAAATTCATATCTTAGTACTCAAGCAATGTTCCATCGTTCCCATTTTCCAGACATCAAGGAGACACGTGACCTGGGAACTTCACCGATGAGCACAAGAAGCACGAATTCCAAGTACGGTTCTTTCCACTTACAGTTAGACTTCATTGGCATTCTAATTAAATTATCGGATAGTCATTTATCATAATAATGACTCAGTTAAAGTTGCATTCCGAAAGTTCTTAGTTTCTGCTATACTTTAAAGGTAGAAAGATATATCTGCTATAATCTACTCTACGTCAGTGAATAAAGATTTGTATTGATATCTTTGGAAATATGTGTATTCTGCTGATTAGGTCTTTTGTCAGTGCAGAAGCACTGGTCTTCCAGCCATTTTTCAATTCAGGGTTATTTACACAAAAGGTATATAGAATAATGGGCTAACTTTGGAAATATTTTAGGTGAAATTAATGCGAAATTAATTTGTTATGTGCACAAGGAAATGATAGACTTCAGCAGTGACAGGTTTTGTTTAAAACTGCATAGTCCGATGAAAACATCAAATTTTCAAAAACAAAGGGAGTATGTAGATTTGAACCTACATATCCAACTTAGATACTGGTGGTAAATTACATTTACCAATTTACCATGTACTATAGCGTATATTGCTACATAGAAGCGCATTCTAATTCAATTTAATGGAATATGTTACTGCTGAAGCCTATGGTGTAAGAGTTTTGGCAAGCATGCCAAAATTAAGTCTGTTTGTTTACACTTCAAATATCTCCTAAGTTACTCATTTTTAAGCAAAGTTACTTCAAACTAAAATATGGTAGATTATAACAATCAACTTAATTTATTTATCTGAGAAAATGGTAGAAACTCAAAATCATCAGACTATGCCACTTTAAGTGACATAGGATTCCCTTCTAAGTTATACAGTAACAAATGCTTAATGAGTGCACTACTAATACTATGTAAGTTGGATATATACGATGAAATCTAGGCAACTGTTTTCATTTCGCCAATTTAAGGGCGGTCATCGGACTATGCAGCTTTAATGAACAACATTTAGTCAATCATCATTTTATATTAAGCTTCGGGGACTCAAACCAGCCAATGTATGGCAGTATGAAAGGGAGGCAGAGTAAAACAAGTAAATATTGGCTCATCGTGAGCAGGGTGCTTATGTAGCAAAGAACCGTGAGGGGTACTCCCTCCCCTGTTTGAATGTTGACTGTATAGGGGCGTGGGTGGGGGTGGAAGTGGCAGGTGAAACATTGAGTTTACATATATGTTTTTATCTTCGATAAATAAATTACATGTGGCATGTGGTGTTCTCTGTGGCGGAGTGGTTAGAGTGTCTGACTTTTTTCTAGGTCAGACTCCTAATCTGAAGGTCGGTGGTTCGATTCCCCATACCCCCATCTCTGTCAATTTGGATTTCCACCGCTGTGTATAACTTACAGCGTCATCAAAGCCAGTTGCTCTCATACCATGTCTATGTGGTGTGGGAGGTTAAAAATCCCTTGGGTCGGTAAAAGTGTAGGCTCGGGCTTTCTATCGACAAACTGTCTAATGGTGAAAACAAGCCTATTCAGGCTTATCCATGATAGGCAGTATACATCTTCAACAACAACAGCAGTATAAATCTTCAACAACAACATTTACCAAAATGAAAATAAACCATAAAGATCGGGACTGAAAAACAGCTATCTACAAGCTGTCTACAGCTATCTACAAATTGGCCATAAATGCTGGTGAAGCACTATTGGCTGGGATACGGGTTTGCATTGTGATAACTAATATACCATGTCCAGTAAATGTGAATCGCTATTAACTTAGCCTGACCTGCTCTTGCAGGAGTCGCATTCACATGCACGAGAATCCCATTGTACAAGAGTACCTCCGGTGTTACGAGGGTATCCTGAACTTCAAAGACAAGCTGGCGCAATTCTTCTCAGACAAAGGTGAGTATTGGTCGCGAAAAAGTGAGAAAGAAAAAGAAATTAAACGATGGGGGTGACTTCTTAAATGAACTAAATATAGCTGGAATGTTAGTTCACGCTGGAAGATACACTCACTAGCTTCAGCGTAATACCTCCAATCCACATATATCGTTTGCTATTTATTTCACAACAGATGTAAATTTATACTTTTTTTTAAGTTGCATAGTCCGATGGTTTTGAATTTCGGTCATTTTTCTGAGATAAATATATTAAGTTGATTGTTATGATCTACCTTGTTTTGGTTTGTGGTAACTTATTTTAAGTGACTAACTTTGGAGATATTTGAAGTGCAAACATGCAATATTAATTTTGGCAAGCATGCAAACACTCTGACACCATAGGCTTATCCAGTAACAGGTCCTATTAAATTGACTTGATATGGCTTTCTATGTAGCAACAAATGGATGATAATTGAATCAATATCTAAGTGGGATAGGTAATATCAAATCTATGTAAGTGTTTTGATTTTGAAAATGTGATGCTCTATCGGACTATGCGACTTTAAACTCTCATTCCCTCTCTTACAGAGATGATGTCAGCGAGTGAGACCTTGAATGACCTTGAACCTGTCACCTTTGATGAGGGCGCCCAGGTTGAACCACAAATCTTACAGATGACGACCAGTGCCTTTAGAGGTAAGACTATGTATGCGATATTTAAACACACAAAAAAAAACTAAATTAAAATTCTCCCCTCGCAAATTGAAGCTAAATGCATGTATAATTTGCAATAGTATTGAGCTTCTAGTGATTTTCTGATTCATTTAAGAATATGCAGCCAATAGCTTAGGTAAATAGCTCACAGTGGTAAGTAGCCATTCCTTATAGTATGCTTTATTCCCCTGAGCAATAAGGGGCCAGCATTGTTGTGCTGGCATTCTGGCATTGGACACCCTTTCCACTGCATGTAAGTGGGGCTAGGGATTGTGTAGAGTTATTAGAAGAGGATTACTGTTTTCCTGAAAGTGACTTACATATCCATGTGCATCATTTAGTTATTGATCATAATTATATGCTTTAGAGTTGCTGTGATATTATTTAGACAAATATATCAGATTGATAATTATCGTCTATTTTACTTTAGTTTGGGGTAACGTGTCATTTTAAATGGTAAACTTTGTGAATATTTTAAGTGTAAATATTTGTCCTGTTCACACCGAAATAATGGACATCATCGGCTTCAGCAATGACAGGTGTTTTTTTGTTTTAAAATGTGATTCCTTCATTGGACTAGCTTTAATATAGTAAGGCAGCTTTAATATAGTATGCATTATCCATTTGTAGTTTTGGAAGAGTCTGCATCTCTCGTCAATGACGTCCTCAATGCCGAACGGGTAAGATAACATCAAAGTTGTATTACAACTATGCCTTAAACACACCACCTCCACATAGTAGTGATCAGATTTAATTGATTCCTTTAGCAATGTGACTGCATTCGTCAAGCACGGCGGGATGACAAGGCCTAGTGGGTAGGTCCCGCACTTCCCATGCGCGATGTCATGGGATCAATCTCCGGCCGAGTCAAACCAAAGACTTGCAAAGTTAACGCTCGTCGCTGCTTTCTAAGCATTACTATTAAACACGAAGGCTCAGACAGTGGATGGTTGGCTCAGTGTCAGGATAATGTGACTGGGTGGGATATCAGGTCATGGTGCCGGTAGGTAACACGGTATCCTAGTGGGCAGCACTGTAAAACCACCATGGGGACGCATTCTCACAAGTCAGTAACCGCCCTGATGTTGCCATGACGGAAAACCCCAATAACATAGCATAACCTGGCACGTTGTGCCCGAGATTCCTTTATGTTGCTTCTTTTTTTTCTTCTTTTGTTTGTAAACAACAAAACAGCAACACTAACCACGTACGCCCGTATGCATGGAGCAGTGTTAGCGGCGTGTGGTGTTATCGCTCTAACACAGGGTAGCTAACACCGGTTATCCGCGTCGTCGAGAACTATGTCAAGCCGTATGCATGGGCGCTTAAACGGTGAGTGTTAGCTAAACGTGAATGTATTTATAGATTTGGGAAATCCCTCGATTTGACAATATGAATAACGCCGCCGTTACGGCATCAGCGTTAATCTCGCTTCGATTTTAGGGTTAATTTAATGAAATTTCACGATTTGCCTGTTAAATATGATCGCATTGAATAGATTTGGGCCTAATATATTGCCGTCGATTCGGCGGCGACGGTGGCGGCCATTTCTATTTGACTTTGGACAATATGGATATCAACGTCGCTGCGGCGGCGGCAATTTGTTTACTTTACACTCGTCGATTCGAAAATATTAATATCGCAGCAGTTATGGCATCAGCGTTAATCTCGCTTCGGATTTAGGGTTAAATTGATCAAATTTCACTTATTGCGTATGTAATTCTGTTAAATATGATAGCATTGAGTAGATTTGGGTTCCATCCTGACACTAACACCGCTGTAAACCTGCTATGAGCAGAGTTAGAATTTCCGAGTTTAAACACTCGGTGTTAGGCCTAACACTGCTCCATGCATACCAACTTTTCGGCGCTAAACCAGAAATTCCGCCATAAACGCGGTTTGGCTCGCTAACACTGCTCCATGCATACAAACCCAGAAGAGAGTCACCGTGCAAGACAATAAACCACAAACTAATGACTAAAGCTGTTCAGCATAAAGACAAGTTCTATCATGCATTTATATGTTATGGACAGGGTAACTATACCATCATTCATTTAATTATGCTGCAAAGCCTGCCTCCCACATCAGCTTCGACCCTTCCGTGAGTACAATATGGTAGAACGTGTTACTTTCATTAAATGTGTACGATGTTTCTAAATGCGTAGGCTTCCTCTGAGCACACTGTGAGTTACACATGTGTGTATTCCAAGGCTGTGCCTGCGTGCTTATCTCAACACACGCGTTAAGTTCCGTGTAGTGAGTCCCACCCTTACTTTACAGCCACTTGTCGTGTAGTTGTTGGCCCGTATTCAAGTTCCTCCGTGGTAGCACAAATTATAAGTAAATGATCTGTTTACTGCAATCATTCTTCGCTAGCTAGCTTTGTGTTCTTTTCTTTTTATTCTTACTTTTTTGTCTTTTCTTTTTTTTTAGAAATCCCAATAATAAATATATAAATTATTGTAAATATTGTATATTATCTTCGTTGTAGAGCTGTTTTAATGCGAAATGTTCTCAACTATGATTTCTTTCTTTAAATAGATCCTGCTATTTAACGTGAAGCCTTCGTTATTTACATAGTGTTTGACTTCTGTAATCTGCTTGGTTATCTTCTCATGTAGTTCAATGTTAAATCTTTACATTTGAGTCCCACTGGATCATCGAAATTGCCTTTAAATTGTATGTGTTCAATTTGCTACGGTAAGCTTAACAAGACGCTTTCGACGTTTATCACTTCATCTCAAAATATGTATAGTGTAATTGCTATGCAAAAAATATTTGTGTAAGGAATCACGTGACTGGATCCCTAGGACAGCCATACAAATAAAGCCTAGTATTGTAAATGTCGAAATTGTATGGTAGTAATGTAGCATTAGGCTTCCATTAAAAGAATGAGATGCATTTTAGTTGAATCTGTCAGTGATTTCATTCAAACTGCATGTACTACATTAGATAAAAGATTCACCCGGTACTTGTAGTACACGGGTGAAGGACAACGTAGTGTAAATACGGGCGAAAATAGCTTTAGTATGGAACCTGAACTAGAAACTGTGGCTCCAGTATCAAATGGCTGCATATATTGCCACAGAGTTGGTGAAATGGGCGAGAATGCAAAAAGACAAGATGGCAGCCAGAGAACGCCGTCGATTTCACTTTTAAATCTGATTAAACTAGATATTATATTATATTTTTCAACTCAAAGGTAGCGGGCTATCAATAAGACATATGTAAAGAATAAATGTTGCTTCTTAGATTGTGAAATTAGGCTCTCATTTCGTTAACCCACTTTTTCAACCGTTTTTATATAGGGTTGGTATTCACCCATGTACCACCGAGTACGGGGTGAATACTTTATTTAGTACTACATTAGAGATGATCCTGGTGACATATGTAAGTGTGGGAAGGATTTTAAGTGCATGCCCTCTCCACCTCCAACCATTTAATTGTCAGTAGATTTTCTCTCCGCCTTCAACCTTTTAGTTGTAATTCTCTACACGCAGGAGTATCCCGTGTCCTCTCTCACCATGTCCTCTCGTGAACGCACGCGCATGCTCTCACCTCGCGAGACGTTCGAGCCGAGTCAGAGCGACGCCCGGCGGGCTTCAGCCAAATCAACTGGCCACTTCGAGACGGTCACCAAGGAGATGCTCATCTTGCGAGAGAGATGTGAAGAACTGTAAGCTTTATCAGTCCGGGTAGTAGGCTTCAAATACAGCGCAGTTGAAAGCCGAGAAACTAGCCTTTTATTTAGACATAGTACAGTTCTATATATTATATATTATATAGTACAATCAAAATGTTGTCCTGACACAGCAGGTGTCCAGTCATTAGAGTGTCAGTCAAATGAAACAGAAATAGTGTGTGATACGCAACGGAAGAAGAGAGAGGAGGCAGGGGTGGAAAAAAGACATTTTGTTTTCAGGAAAATTAAAATGTATCTAAATCAAGATATCAAATGACAACCAAAAGGATAAATGCATAAAGGTCAATCAAGGTATTAACTGACAACAAGGCAAGGATCAAAGCATAAATCAAAAATACAATGAATATCAGGTATAAAGTCCAGATGGTCAGGGATCAAGTGCAATGTTCTAGATCCATAGAGTCAGGTAGGAGAGAGCCCCGAAGAGCCCTCCGCCAAAAGAGGGGAGAGGGCTTGAGGGGTGCCAGCGGGCGCGAGGCAGGGGATATACGCCTTAATGTCCACGAGGTGAAAGTACAATCAGAGGCCAGGGTTTTAGGGGAAGTCGTTGTGGCAGGGTGTGACTCGGGTCAGACCGAGGTGGGCCACCTCGGATGCAAGGATTACGACCACTTTAGATAAATAGATAACAACATATATATAAATTGCCCGCAAATGGCAGGGGTTGCTGAAGACAGGTCCCACTGTAGTCAAGTTCGTCAGTGTCAAAAGACATACAAGTTCTAAGCAAGTAACAATTGCCACATGTTAACATATGGAAACGACTTTGAAATTAGAACAGCATCAACATATATTTTACGAACCTAAGGACCTAGTGGTAGCCATGGCCATATAATATATATTATAGTATGTGTACATCTATGTGCAAATTAAATATTATTTCACTAGATCAACTGTAGATGACGCCACCTTTCTTGAACAGTGAATTTCTACCCTCATTAGTTCTTATCATTGCCATCTATAAGATTTTGTCCACAGAGCATGTTGCATCGTTAGCTGCTACCCACTTCATTAGTTCTTGTCACTGCCATCAGAGGGCAGGTCTGTGGTGCAAAGCTTCTATAAGACGTTCACAAAGCATGCTGCACAGTGAACTGCTACCCACTACATTAGTTCTTGTCACATCCACAAGAGGGCAGGTTTGTGGTACAAAGCTTGTCTGGTGTTCTCTGTGGCGGAGTGGTTAGAGTGTCTGACTTTTTTCTACGTCAGACTCCTAATCTGAGGGTCGGCGCTTCGATTCCCCGTGCCCCCAGCTCTGCCAATTTGGATTTCCACCGCTGTGTATAACTTACAGCGTCATCAAAGGCCGGTTACTCTCATACCATGTCTATCTGGTGTGGGAGGTTAAAAATCCCTTGGCTCGGTAAAAGTGCAAGCTCGGGCTTTCTATCGACCAGCAATGGATTGGGGAAGACCAGTCATCTGTGACTGGGATTTCCCCTGCTTGGGACAACTAATGTACCAACAACAACAACAATGAGAGACAAATAAGTGTTCACACTTCCTGTCTACCATTCGCTATATCACTATAAGACGTTGTTCACAAAGCATGCTGCACAGTGAACTGATACCCACTACTAATTATTTCTTGTCACTTCCACCAGAGGGCAGGTTTGTGATGCCAAGCTTCTGTAAGACGTTGTTCACGGCATGCTGCATGGTGAGCTGTAGCCCACTCCAGTAGTTATTGCCACACCCACCAGAGGGCAGAGTTGTTGTTCGAAAGTTTTCTAAATCCCCTGTATGACCCTTTTCACAGAACATGCTGCACCCTGAGCAGCTACGCATATTAGCTCTTCTGCTGACCTCCGGGGGCGGGTTGGTGGTGAAAATCCTCGATAAAGTATAAGACCTTTTCCAGAAAGAAAGTTGAGCAGTCAGTGCATCACATCATTACTTTTTCCACAGACTTCAGTAGGAGCATTGGTTGTGGAAATCATATATTACACCACATTGGATTAACTTCTATTACCACAACTTACCACAGATTTAGTTTCAGAGTACAGATCCACAGAGGAAATAATATATTGGCAATGTAACATGGTCATAGTTAAAGGACTGTACAGTGTGTACATATGTATCGAATTGCACCATTTAATTTATAATCACAGACTACTTTTGTCTACCTTAATAGATAAATCTGCATGTAAACCTTAATCAGTTAATAGTATGTTTTGGCGCATAATTGCAGAAATGTAGTATTGCGAATTTGCTAATTAATATTACAACAAAGAATTTTGACAACTAAAAGAATTCATGAAATGAAGTGAGTGTGCCCTTTTCCTAATGCATCATGTTTCTATGGTTACAGCGAAGGGCGACTGATGAATGAAGGGAAGATACACCAAAATGAAATACAGTAAGTCACAAATACTCAGTCCAGTGCACCCTGGAGGGAAGCCCCGCCCCTCAAAGATCTTGAAGACTTGGCCAGGCTTTAAATCTTCATAGTCCGATAATACCATCAAATTATCGAAACCAAGACACTTATCTATATTTGATTCTACATATTCATCTTAGATACTGATGCACTTATTGCTGCTGAACAGAGTTAATTTAAAAGAAGCTATTACTGCTGATGCCATGTCCGAATTTTTATGCGCCATGCTAAAATTTCATTTGGTATGTTTGCTCTTCAAATATCTCCAGGGTTAGTCATTTAAAGTAAAAGTTACTTCAAAGTAAATTAAGATGGATTGATCAACCTGATATATGTATCACACAAAAATGACAATAACCCAAAATCAGCGGACTATGCAACTTTAATTCAGGACACGACACGGAACTACTTAGTATGGAATTTATTAATCTAGTAAGGAGAAGTCATACAGGTAAAGTACAAGGTGAGCGTCAATGGTATCAAGGTAGTGAGTCAGTCTGCAAGTAGGGTCGGTGGGGCGGTGAGAAAAGGCAGGAGGTGGTCTCGGGTCGGAGTCTGGAGGTGAAGTGCCGTCTGGAGAGGCGGGAGGGCACAAGTGACATTAATACAACCTGATGGAAAAGAACTAGTCATCATTGTTATTAAAATGACCAATTAACCAAAGCGTTGCTCCACTCATTTCAATACAAACCAACACCCATCTTCTTTCTGTTGCCAAACAGGGGCATTTCGAAGTCTAAGTCACGTGATAGCAACGTAGTCAGTCAACTTGTTTATATTTATGTGAGGTATAAAGTAATTATGCAAATATTATTATTATGTATGTAATGCTCCTGTCTTTTATTGGTCTTTTTCCGATACTGTTCCTGTAAACCTCCTTTGATATGCTCCTTGCTCCCATGGGTTACAGGAGGTTGGGTTGCGGCCTGGAGACCGGGAGGACTGCTGCCAAGCAGCTCCCCTAATTCCTCTCCTTTCCTCCAGGCGGCGCCTCACCCACCTCTCTAACGGCCCATTTCGCCAGCGATTTATTTCAATAAAATTAGAGGTAGGTCTTAAGGGCCAGCCAGAGTTATAGGCTCGATCCACACGAATCTGACTTGTCTCCTTTCTTCTGTTGTCTAATTGTTATGGAAGGAATTAATAATATGTGTGTTCTATTGCAGTCATAACACAGTTGTTATGATGGAGATGCAGAATACCATCAAGGGTCTGCGGCGGGAGCTGTCTACGGTTACAAAACGGGAAGTGGTCCAGGAAGTACAGGAGGTAACGTTGGGCAGTGAGCAATTAATTCATTGCCAACGATATAATATACCTTCACAATCTAAATAACAGGGGTATTTGATTCCAAATCGCACCTATCCACAGTTTTGCCAGCTGCATGATGCTATATCACTCATTAGAGTTTGGAGTGTTTCATTCTTCTTTTTGGGGGGTAAATAATCATTTTATTCAGCGAATAAATGTGTTTTTTTCAGTGCCGAGACACTGTCGGCCATATTATGTTATATTCATTGACGTTTATAATAGAGTCTAAAATCAACAAGAGTTTGATACAAACACAAATAGAATAGTGTTATTATCCAACAGCATTGAGAGATAACAGGGTGTAAATTTAATATTTTCAGTGTCAAAGTTAGGGTAACTTTGTCCTAGTGTACATGGTGAATATGAAGCTATTCTGTTAGTAGAATTTGATGAAGATTAAATCCCATACTTCGGTCCAGATTTCTTTTTGAAGTATATGATATTTGGTGTGGGTTCCTCATGTTATTGTTCAAACTAGTTCAGTGAACCCCTTTGGAAGAAATGGTATGCATGTATGGTCAAGTATTAATAGGTAATCTGCTTCATGATGATACACTTTTAGAAAGTATATATCAGCATTGTCTATTTATTAAAATGCAAATGTACTCTATTTCTTCCTGTTTTTACTTAATTATATTCTGCGTGTATTGTCCTTTTTTAAACCCTCTCAGCCTGCCTGTGAGTCTCCAGTGATGTTCACTCGCTTGGACTTGGAACGAAACTCCAAAACATTGAAAAGGGCCGTGAACGAAAAGCGCCTGCACACTGAAAGCTACAAGGTATGCGTGCTTAGGTGCTAAACTCTGCACATTGGGGGCCATGAACAGGAATGAAGTCAATTTGATATGGCCATTTCAAAATATATATCACCCGACATTAATGATGTAGTAGTCTCCACTGACCTCTCAGGTAAGGAACTGCACATCAAGGTAGGGGTGGATGGGGTGATTGCATTGGCGAGCCTAGGTAGTGTAGGTGGGTTCGAACCCTGCTCTAGGAGCAATATTTCCCATGATCATCACTCCTACGGCATTTATTAAATTAATGCTTATCTGGTGCCCGGTATTGTTAGGATAGAGCGAGAACTGGTTAACTCAGTGTCCGAATAATGCCACTGAGTCGGCTGACGCGGCATCATAGTCATGCAGCACTATAAATCCACGACGGAGAGCGTCACTTAGTAAGAAATCCATTGGTGGCACCACCGTACAATTATTCCTCAGTAAATAACGTGCAGTAAATGATGATGGTGGTGGTGGTGATGACAATGATGATGATACATCGATAACATCACAATACCCAGAACATAGCAATCGTTATTTATATTCACATAATAAAGTATGCGACACATATATATGAAGAGTTCAGGTGAAAAACTCCATAAACACTAATCCAAAATTGTTATTAGAATAAAAGATTTTTACAAGAAGGTAATTATAATTCTCACTAATTCCACATGTCTTGTGATTTAATGATTATGCAGCAATAAACCAAAAATAGGAATGTAACAAAATTAACTTTTTCAATGTTTGATTCCGATGTTTATCTCAATTTTTGGATCGACGTTTAAAGGGTTTTGCGCCTGAATTCTTCATATATTTAGTGTATATATATATATATATATATATATATATATATATATATATATATATATATATATATATATACAGTAAAACCTCCCTAACCGACCACCTCCACAGATCGACCACTCCACTATATCGATCGGTTTATTTGGGTCCCAACAATAATATTGTAACCATATTCTACCTCCCTAAACCGACCACCTCCCTAAATCGACCACTTAGAGTCGACCACTAATAAGACCTATTATATATATGAGAATCTGGCCGTAATTTGTTGTATGTTATTGGAACTCAGAGCGCGGTGAATACCATGAAGGAATATGTTGGTCTGCCAGCCAAGCGTTTCGTCCATCTTGTGCACAAGTATGTTCACCATCGTCAGATGAAGCAGATCGAAGGTAAGTAAGCCAAGAAAATTTATTTGGTGGGATTTGATTATTTCTTTTTTAATTCTGCGGAATGACACTTCTCAGCACTGCTGAGGGACTGGTCTTCCAGCTTTATAAGTTCACAGGTATTTCCCAACTTTGTTAACCTAGTTAGTACTTTTGTTTGTTGGGATTTTGTCCTTGCCACACCTAAGGCCTGGAAAGTCTTGACAAGTTTTGAATTTCTTTTGCCGCATTGATAAGCCTTTATTTTAACTTATTTTGGGTAATTAGTCTTGAAAAGCATTGAATTCCATTCAGCTGTCCCTACTGATCTAAAATAGTCCAAAATCACCATTCCCCACTGTTGTTTTTTTCCTGAGATCCACATGAAAATATTATTGACTTCCTATCAAAAACAGCGTTGAAAAGCCTCGAAATAGTCTTGAATTCCATATAAGTATGAACACTGATATCAGCTTAGTACGAAAACAATGAATGAGTAAGTGTCTCTCTTAAACCATTGTGGATGCTTCCTAGGTTGTTGGATAAAATTGCCAATTGATATTCATTTCTTGAATGTATTTCGAAATTCCAAGCAAAACAATGTTACATGAAGCCATGTTGATAACAGAATTAGGTTCTTCCTCCCAACAGATAACGTCAGTAAGAGCAAGAGTCTGAACGATGATGTCTTCATGGTTCTTGACAAGATGGAGGCACTACAGAACACGGTAGGTTATGTAAAGCTAAGATTCCACATGTGCAGTAGACGGTATGCGAATGTTAATGCAACAAAAAATGGAAAAGCATGTGAACGCATGGTGGTGCTTCCATATGTCCGGTTGCAAATGGAAATGGAAATGCATGGACGGCAAAGTGGATCGCTCAATGGACCGATCGGTGCAAATGCGAACGCATTCGCATTCGTATGCCACATACCGCCAGTATGGAATCTTGGCTTTAGACCCGACGCGAAATGGGAGCAATATAACCGGAACTACGTCATCCTTTACGTCTGTATGCTTAACATAAATTACGCAGTTATTGCCAGTTATGGTGGTTGAGGTTCGAGGGACTTGAATGGGTATACCGAATTCAATAACACATCCGATGAATACCGGACGCGGTAGTTGAATCGGTAAAGCGCATATTTCCCATGCGGAAGGTTAGAAGTTCGAATCCCGGTCTAGTAAAACTAATTACTTACAACGTAGATATTTGTCACTACCTAGCTTAGCCATCGGCATTACTAGGAAACGGCAGTGACTGGCCAGTGTAGTATCGCGATATGACTGAGTGGAAAATCAGGCCATGGTGTCCGATGGCCTGATTTCTCAATAGGGCAGTGCTAAAATACTTAGCATATAGAGGCAACAATAATTATTTGACTTGCTACAAAAAACAAAACAAAATTAATTACCACCATCGTAACATTGAAACCAAATATGTGGTTCCCAGTTTCAGAGAATGACCCATATATTAATTTAATTTGGGTGGACGGGGACTTTGGTACCTCGGAAGTCCCAGATTACACTATTGCTAATTATGCTAATTATGCTAATGATGCGCATGCACACTCGGTTCACCAGCGCGCTGAGAAGTGGGCCGACAAGATGAACTCACTGGCGATGGAGAGGATGCGGCTCGCCAGCCTCCTCATGGAAATGCTTGACAACATTGAGCGGCAGTCAGGCATATTCCTCATCAAGCCAATGTTCTCCTACAAGAGCAAGTAAGTATGCATATGAAAGGCTCAGGCGCAAAAAGCGACAAATCCAATTTTGTGGTTTTCTGTCAAATAGAATTTACTGTTGTGCTTTCTATCAATTTCACATTGAGTAGGGTATTATATGGGGGATGTGGCAGCTTCTGTGAAAATAAAACGGATACAACTATCAGAATGGGGGCAGCTTCAGCTCAAATGTGGTAGTTATGTTTTTATTTCGGCCCAGATGGCATTTGTCAGTTTTTGTGCCTGAACCCTTCAATTGTGTAGCTATGATTGCCTCAAACTGTCCGCTGATTATAGGCATATAAAGTTAGGCTACGCTCTGGAACACAAAGAACAACATGGGTATGGGTTGATCAACTTAATACTAGTCTCTGGCTAGGGTAACTGCCTAACCGGTTACAAAGCTTGAAAACCTGGTGTGAACTGGCCGAATAGTGAGGCGCAGGGCATGAACACACGGTGGCGCTGCAGTAGCAGACGGAGGGATCGATCCCATCAGGCCAATTAGGCCAAACCACCTTAATTTTCGTTGTACACGCGAATAATTTTCTGGGCAGTAATAATTAACACAATAATCGGAGATGAGCCGCTCCGCCTTTTTATACATTGATAAGTGATTATCCTATCTATAATTACTATGTGACTATAATCATATAGTCATATGGTAACTATGTGACTATAATCATATAGTCATATGGTAACTGTATAACTACAATCATATAGTCATATAGTAACTATATGACTATAAGGGCACAACACCAGAGGAAAGGAGGAGCAATGTTGGTACACTTGCTGTTCGGACCCTGCTTTGTCCACTCTCTTCTATATCCTCTAAAGCTCCCGGCCTCCTGATTTGATCTCAGAAAGTACTTCAGAGGGAGGTCCGGTTAGCTTTTCACCTTCTAACCTCTATCACGTGTGTGACTCCTCCTCGCCAACTTGTAACCACAGAGCTAGGAGTCATGATTCTTTGACTCAACTCTCCTCACTTCTCTTTCCTTCGAACTACCCTCTTCTTTTTTACCCAAGGACCGCGCTGCTCGAGCTCATCTTCCGTCGACAGCGGAAAATCAGCTAGGAGGAACACAACGCAACACAACACAACTACTGACAATTACCATCAGTCACAGGGAGAGCTTCAAGCGGGAGATGGACAGCGCTCTCGCACAATGGGAGGAGAAGGAAAGCCCAACACCAGATGAGGAATGGGCAGCGTTGCAGCAGGTTGTATACAACACAGCTAAAACTTATCTCGGCAAGCCAGACAGAAAACATCAGGACTGGTTCGACCCCAACAATCAGGAGCTACAGAATCTTATGAGCAGAAGAGACCAAGCCCACCAGAGAGTGTTGCAGACCAGGAACACTAGATCCACCACTGCAGCATACAAAGATTCCTGCAGATTGCTACAAAAATGCACCCGTGCATTGAAGTCAGACTGGTGGGAAATGAAGGCAGAGGAGCTGCAGAGAGCTGCAGACAGAAACAACATGAAGGGCTTCTACAGCGGACTGAAGGAAGTGTGGGGACCCGTGAAGAAGGGAGCTGTTCACCTGAAATCAACAGATGGAACGGAGACCTTTTCCGACAGCAAGAGAGTTGTGGCAAGATGGAGCGAACACTTCCAGAAGCTACTCAACGTCCCTGGTGACCTAGATCACGAAGCTCTCAACAACATCCAGCAGCGCATTACCAAAACATGCCTCGATGAGATTCCAACCATGGATGAGATGGCTAGAGCAATCGCCAGCCTGAAAGATGGCAAAGCACCTGGGGGTGATGGAATTCCTGCCGAGGTATGGAAGCATGGAGGAGACAATCTGCTCAAAAGACTGCACCAACTAATCACCAATGCCTGGGAGGAGGGTTCTGTACCCCAAGCATGGAAGGATGCCAGCATTGTAACCATCTACAAGAAAGGTGATCGAACAGACTGTGGGAACTATAGAGGAATCTCTCTTCTTTCCATAGCAGGGAAGATCTTCGCCAGGATCCTACTCAACAGACTATCTATTCACATAACACCTGGTGTAGTTCCAGAGTCACAGTGTGGCTTCAGAGGTAACCGGAGCACTGTGGATATGATATTTTGTCTCCGACAGCTACAAGAAAAGTGCATTGAGCAGGACCGACCACTGTATATGGTATTTGTCGATTTCACTAAGGCATTTGATACAGTCGGGAGGACCGGGCTATGGCAGCTACTGAGGAAGTACGGATGCCCAGAGAAGTTCACAACTATGATCGAGGCTCTACATACAGGAATGATGGCGAACGTTAGTGCTGGAGGGGAAGTCTCGGAATCGTTTGCGGTTACCAATGGGGTCAAGCAAGGTTGTGTACTGGCCCCCACGCTCTTCTCCATCTTCCTATCAGCAATGCTAGACGAGGCTTTCCGAGACATGGGGGATGGCATCTATATACAGTCCAGACAGAGCGCTGACCTATTCAATGTCGCACACTTCAGAGCGAAGACCAAGACTACTCAGATACTGGTGAGAGAGCTACTATTCGCAGATGACAGTGCACTGGTTGCCCACTCTGCTGAAGAGACCCAGAAAATAGTGGACGCTTTCTCCGATGCATCAAAGAAGTTTGGCCTGAAAATTAACATCAAGAAGACGGAGGTGCTGTACCAACCCAACTCTACAAGAACCCGAGAGGAGGAGATCATGGTTGACGGAAACAAGCTGAACTCTGTTCCGGAATTCACCTATCTCGGATGCACAATATCAAGTGATGGACGCATTGATGCTGAGATACAGAGGAGGATGGCCAAGGCTAGCGCATCTTTCGGCCGACTACGCCAGAGACTCTGGAACAACCACCATGTGTCCATTCGGGTCAAAGGTAAGATCTACCGTGCAATCGTGCTATCCACCCTACTATACGGAGCCGAGGCCTGGACAGTGTACAGACAGCAGGTGAAAAAGCTGCATGCCTTCATGATGCGACATCTGCGTTCAATCATGAGGCTAACCTGGAAGGCCAAAGTGACGAATAAGGAAATACTCGAACGGATGGGGCTGCCCTCTATGGAAGATCTTCTGATCAAAAAGAATCTCCGGTGGACTGGACACCTCATGAGGATGTCATCAGACAGGCTACCAAAGCAGATCCTCTATTCTCAACTGTCTTTTGGCTACAGAAAGAGAGGGCGCCCCCGTCTCCGGTTCAAAGATACCATCAAGAGAAACCTTAAGCTGAGAGACATTAAGACCGACTCATGGACACAACTCTCACAGCAGAGAGCTAAATGGAGAGCGGCAGTCAAGTAATGAAAGCAGTCTTTGTCGCATCGCGACCGACAGCATGATGATGATGACCTCTCTCCGAGTTAGCTC
This sequence comes from Branchipolynoe longqiensis, assembly GCA_030323885.1. Lineage (NCBI taxonomy): Eukaryota > Metazoa > Annelida > Polychaeta > Phyllodocida > Polynoidae > Branchipolynoe > Branchipolynoe longqiensis. Next base: position 108,987,275 of record CM059187.1, on the reverse strand, counting down.
AGACTAGGGGAGAGTCTTTGCTTGGGTGGCGTCCTTTCTTTTACTGCTGCACTTTCTTCTTCGCTGGAAACCATTCCTCCCCTTCCCTCCTCTCCTCCCCTATGGTGCCCGGACTCATGTCACCTCTATTAGTATTACCACTCTATGAAAGGATCTGTCTTTCGTTGCCACCGATTTATCGGTACCAGGACCTAATGCAGCAGTTTGTGTAGCCCCTAACTGTAAAGGTTACAAACCCCCCAATTCTCTTTCTCTGTTGATACTGTTGTTATTGGAAGACAACTTGAAATTGAATTTTCCTCGCCTAGAAAAATAGCTGTGCCAATGTTCTCAGATTTTCTTTTTAACGTTTTGATTCAAGTGTATTTTTTCCGCTGAATGCCCCGTGTTGTCTACATCTTACCTTGGTACTTGTATCATTGGGGTTTTTTTTAGCAGTCAATTCTTTTTTAACAATAAAATACTTAGCACTCAACCCTTAGTTTCCGGTCATTCTCTGAATCCCACTGACTCTGACCCTCGACCAACTGACTCTAACGGTCACTCGTGTCCCATATAAGTTCATGGGGGCTAAGGTTGCAAACCTTTTTCTGGCCATAAGTGAATTTGTGTAGCGACCACTTACCCTTCCTTCTACGAGAAGAGCTACCACTTCACGAGCTAGAGCTTGTATGGCAGTGGCACCGCCTTCCATGTGACCGCCGACGTGAGCGGCCATATGCAGAATGGCCGCCATCTTCCTCCTTATCCAATATGGCTGGTGCTAATTCATCCGGCACCTCACGCTGCACTGCTGCTCCCAACTGCACGCCTGCAGCTTCCCGAACGCACTCCTCGTCCTCCTCGTCCTTCCGGAGCCTCTCACGCTTCTCCTCCAGACGCTTCACCCGCTTCTTCAACTCCATTCGTTCAATGTCTCTCACTATGTCATGCGCACGCTCCTCCAAAGTTATGACTGAAACTCCAGCCACCAGCTCACCCACCTCCTCCTGCTTTACCGCCTTGCTTGACGTCTGGTAGTCCGGCATTGGCCTTTCCCATCCTTCTCCTGGGTAAAACGCACACATGTCTCTGCCTCCCCCGCACTATGTGTTACTCCACAACTCAAGCAGAAAGGCATATCAACGTACCAAGAACTAAGTTTAGACGACCGGTGGCGACTGCTAGGCGGATGGCATGAAGAGCACGCAGCCAAATGCGGGCATCAGTGCAGTGGGTCCAACCGTGAAGGAAAAAACAGGCGAGTGGGGCGAGTCAGGCGCTCCGCCAATGTATATATAGGCCAACGCAGGACCGCAGTACGGCCGGAGCAGGCTTGCAGCACACGGAGGAATAATAATAACATATCAATAGACCGTTTGCAATAAACATTCGTAATATATTTAAACAAGCATAATGTACTCTCCGCCCCCTATATTCGCATAACCCTTTATATGTCTTATATTTAATTTTTTACTTCAGTTACGTCCAGAACCCCTACTGCGGCACTGTCAGTAATTCTCACACGAGCATCAGAGGTAGGAAGGGCAACCTGAAGCAACACCCTAAGTCCTCAGGGCCTGTCTCCACACCCAGCTCACACCCACACGGAATGGTAGGTTACCCACATCATAAAGCTCTACCGGACGCGGTGATTGAATCGGTAGAGTGTAAGATTCCCGTGCGGAAGGTCGGGAGTTCGAATCCCAGTCGAGTCAAACCAATGACTTACAAATTTGATACTTCTCACTTCCTAGCTTGGCACTCGATATTAATAGGATAGGGCAAGGACTGGTTAGCTCAGTGTCAGGATAATGTGACTGAATGGGATATCAGATCATGGTGCTGGTGGCCTGATTTCCCAGTGGGACAGCACTATAAAGTCACCATGAGTACGCACTGTCACAAGTCAGTATTCGTTCTGATATGACCTTAGATGTTGCCATGACGTAAAACTCAAACAAACACCCCAATTGTTTTAATATAATTATTTCAAATGAAACTTGTATAGGCTGTCCAACTTGGTCTATTAATTAAACATTTCTTCTTGCATAAAACGATTGTGTATTTTGGTTACGAAAATGTGATGCTTTGATTGGACTATGCAACTTTATGTATGTACATAGTACGCTATGAAAACTTTGAAAAGTTTGGGTGACTACTTAATATTCCTCCTACAATTTACTTCAGTGCGATTTGTCTTAATCTGCTTATAAATTGTTGTATTTTCTATCCTCTTATTTGTATTGCAGCGGAAGATTTGTCTAGTACGTATTGTGTGAACTCTCTTTCCAGAATTGTTATTAGTTTTATCAAGCTGCTCCTGCAATCGTCGTGCTTTAAGGTCTAAAGCTACATAGTCTGATGAAATGATCAACTTTTCAAAATCAAACTACTTATTTAGATTTGATCCTGCATATCCAACTTAGATATTGAAGCATGTGTTTCTGCATTGAATGGAATACCAAGTCAATGTACTAAAAACATATTACTGCTGAAAATTAAGGCACCACAGTTTCTCAAACAGGATCATAAATATATGGAATAGTCTCCCACAAAATGTTATTAATGCTGGCTCAATAAATTCATTCAAGAACAGATTACAAAAAGCATGGGCTGATGATCCAGGGAAATTTGACCACATATTCACCACATCAATCAATCAATCAATAGTTCCATCCTCTAGTCGAGGGTTGGATGCAATGGTTCTCCACTTGTCCCGATGTTGTGCTGTTCTGATAGACTGTGAATAATTCAAGCCTGTCCACTGTGAAATATTTGTAAACCATGATGTTCTTGGTCTCCCTCTCCCTCTGCTGCCATTCACCGGTATATTGAACTCTGACGAATGATGTGGCCAAAATAAATAAGTTTCTTTGTCTGTATAGTGGCAAACAAGCTTTTGTTATTTTTAATTTTTCTGAGAACATCTTTGTTGGTGATCTTCTTTGTCCATGATATTTTCATCATCCTTCGATAAGTCCACATCTCAAATGCTGCTAAACGTTGGTACATTTTCTTAGAGATTGTCCATGTCTCTGCCCCATACATTAGAGTAGACCACACATAACACTGAAGAATACGCTTCCTTGTTTGTATTAATATCTTACTTGATGTTAACACTCTATACATTTTGGAGAATGTTGTTCGGGCTATTGTTATCCTTCTTTTAATTTCTTCCTCACATCTCCCATCATTTGTAATCTTTTGTCCGAGATATATGAATTCGGATACTTGTTCTATGTTTGTGCCATCTATGGTTATATTGACATTTGGTTTATCTGTCTTTTTACTTATAACCATTGTTTTGGTCTTCCTGGCATTCATCTTCATGTTGAATAGTATTCCAGCTTTATTGATTCTATTCACTATATCTTGTAGGTTTTTCTCACTGTCTGCTAGTATTACACTGTCATCGGCATATCTAAGATTGTTGACGTTCATGCCACCTATTGTCACTCCCTTGCAATCTTCAATGTGTCTGAAAATCATCTCTGTGTACAGGTTAAATAGACATGGTGACAATACACACCCCTGTCGAACTCCTCGTTTAATCATAACTTCATCCGATAGGCCCTGCTCCATTTTTATAAATGCACGTTGTGTCCAGTATAAGTTCACAATTAGTTTAATGTCTTTGCCATTGACACCAATATCTTGTAAACATTTGATTAACAGTTCATGATTGACTCGGTCGAAGGCCTTCTCATAGTCAATAAAGCAGGCATAAACATCCTGGTTCACTTCACAATAACGTTCACAAATCATTCTCATATTGAAAATCCCTTCACGTGTACCTCTTCCAGATATAAACCCACTTTGTACGTTACTGATTTGTTCTTCAATTTTCTGTCTGTTTCTCAGTAAAATTATTTTCAGGATCATCTTCAACATATGACTCATCAGGCTTAGTGTTCTGTACTCAGTACACAATGTTGGTTTTAGCTTCTTTGGGAGTCGTACAAATATGGATTCATTCATATTCAATGGTATAAATCCAGTCTCATAGATGTCAGTTACTAGCTTATGAATGATTTGAATCCCCACTTCATCTAGTCCTTTTATCATTTCTGATGATATCTGGTCACTTCCAGGAGCCTTACCTGCCTTTAGATCATTGATAGCCTTCTCATTCACCACATGCTACTAATTTATTCCTTGTGTTGCTAATTACTTGCACTCAAGCAAAAATCAGAGACAAATAAGTGTTCACACTTCTTGTCTACCAATCGCTATATCGCTATATGAAGTCTATGGTGTCAGAGTTTTGAAAATTATGCATGCTTGCCTTGCAAATATATTCAAAGTTTGTCATTTAAAATCAAAGTTATTTTTCTAAAAGAAAAAGAATCAATACTATCGGACTATGATAACTTTAATAACCCTAATTGTCAGACAGAAATTTAATGTTAGCACATTTGTTGGTGATGTTTGTACCTTGCGTCCAATAGATGGGTACTGAGGTAGTGAGTATTGTCTGTAGAATAGCAGTGTTGACTTATATAAGTACTTCTGGTTCCAGGTACTGACGAGGCTCTCTCTCTGCATCTCGGTCTCAATATATTTATACATTTGTTAATGTAATAACCAGGCTATTCTAGTGTTACAGTGGTACCCAATGGCAATTCTGATGTTAATAGGAGAACACAGTTTTCACCACTTGAATAGACCTACCTAGTCTTGATCCCGGGTGGACTTGTAAAGAGTGAGGAGATATTGGCACCATGCACCATTTATAAAGGGTTTCTAGCTTTTCAATGGCTCAATGAAAAGGTTTTTTAACAACTAAATTAAATCAACAACAAAACATCAAAACAACAAAGTCAACGACACCATTTAAAAAATTTAAACAGCAACACGTTGAAGGTTGTCTACCTAAGCATATATGGTGGATAAATCCTTATTTTACACGAGTTTATGTTAGTAAGAATTCACTTTACTGAAATGTGTATAATTGAAAAGTCATTTGGAGGTTGGACCCGACTATTTACTTATATATGTGAGTGGAGAAATAATCTCCACTTATAATATATAAGAGGAGATTATTTCTCGTGCGTAAAGGAGTCGTCTCCTTATGTAAGGGTATTTCACTTCAGGTAGATAGATCCTCACTCGAATGTGACCTAATTTGCATGCGGTCTAAGTAGGACGTCCACAGCGTTATAAAGGCCATCTTTCTCGTATCTGTGTTTGTGTGTTGTTGTTTTACGTCCTAGCAACATCTAAGGTCATATCAGAACGGGTACCGACTTGTGACAGTGTGCACTCATGGTGACTGTATAGTGCTGCCCCACTGGGAAATCAGGCTGGCGGCACCATGACCCAACATCCCACTCACTCACATTATCCTGACACTGAGCCAACCAGTCCTTGCCCTATCCTAATAATGCGGAGCGCCAGGCTAGGAAGTGACAAGTATCAATTTTATAAGTCATTGGTTTGACTCGACTGGGAACCGAAGTCCTGATCTCCTGCACGGTAGGCCCACGCTCTATCAATTAGGCCACCACACCCGGTTTCTCGTATCTGATTCGCTGATTTTATGTGGTTAACACTTATATTGTCGACGAGAGGTACAGTGCAGCTGTACACGCTACAAATCTAGTAGTGTTGCAGTTATTTATACAGCATGCAGCAGCATAATGCTAACTTTTTTCACATTTTATTATGCTAATAAATTGGAGGGAAATAATATATGTTGTTGCATATATTGATATATACTACCCATGAACTGCTAAGTATTCACTTCTTCAACAAATACAATATAATGCACCTAGGTTGTCGTCTAATGCAACCATCAGCCAACCAATCTGCTGAAAGATGACCTCGAGACACTCTATTAGCTCCTGCCCGGTGATAGGTACCTTGTCTGTTGCTAAGCAGACGATAACCGGTCTGCTAGCCACAGATCCGCACTGACTGCCTCGTTCTGGATGCAGGGCGCTGAATCGGTGTTTTGCGTGCCTCCCTCGTCACGTCCGGGCAACGCCGTGGACCAGCGGCAGATGGACGGCGCGTTCGTGCAGGCTCTGGGCGAGGACTACCTCATGGGGACATGGAACGTGAGTCTGAAGCCGAGATTCCGTTATATGTAACCTCAAACAGTCGAATATATATATATACAGTAAAACCTCTCTAAATCGACCGACCTTGGGACTTTAGGTGGTCCATTTAGGGAGGTGGTCGGTTTAGGGTGTTACAATACGGTTACAATGGTATTATTGGGACCCAAATAAAGCGATCGATATAGGGGAGTAGTCGATCTGTGGAGGTGGTCGGTTAGGGAGGTTTTACTGTATGTGTGTATATATATATATAAATCCGTCCTGCTGAGAGGGAGCGGTAGTGGTAGTGACCAGGCGCAGCTGGTATCATGCGGTCATGAGCTGCTCACAGGTGGCAGTGCAGTGGAGAATGAAGGAACTAACCTAGTCCTATGGTAGTAATAGCTTAGTGACATTAGGGTATAGAGTAAGTAAGGGAGAGAACTGCTAGGGGGTAGTGTCCTTGTTTATATTCCCATAATAGATTATAGAGCACATATATATATATATATATATATATAATACATATATATATATATATATATATATATATAATATATATCAAACAGTACAGTACAACCCCGTTAAACCAAGCTTGGTTAAACCAAACGATCGGTTAATCCAAACTTTTTTCAGTGGCCCGGCAAAATACTACCATTTATCATATAAAAAAGTTAGTGGGGTCTCAGATGACTTTATAACCACATGAAAGTTTGGTTTAATCATACCAGAAGTGGCCTGGGGTACGACAATTTTGTTTGGATTAACAGATAATTTGGATTAACCGACGTTGGTTTAACTGAATTTTTTATATGATAAATGGTAGTATTTTGCTGGATTAACCGATCGTTTGGTTTAACTGAGCTTGGTTTCACAGTGTTATACTGTTGGTTCTTTTGTTTGTTGTTGTTTTACGTCCTAGCAACATCTAAGGTCATATCAGGACGAAGGGTTATACTGCATATACATATAATATAATATTGCTGCCTGATGCTACATATAATTAAATTAAGAATATTTAAAGTTATTTATGATTAAATAAAGCATTATTTATAATTAAATTAAGCATATTTTTATTTTGTCTGCCACGCTTCAAATGAATAGATTCTTGAATCCCATTAATCATATATAAAAGGGAATTATTTAGAAAAGACCACATTGTTAAATATCAATTGTCGATACGCGCAAACACACACAAACAAACAACAACGTTTCTTTCGCAGCCAAGCACGTCCCAATCGCTGAATCGGCAATCTCTCTCTGAGGATAACCGCTTCTTGAGCTCTTCCTTCATGAACACCCCTCGGCTACTGGAGCTCGATATAAACCGCATGCTGATTGGTCAAAACCACATAAGGTAACTCTGCATGATAGCCAATCCCTGATTGGTCTAATGACATGTAATGATATGTGCTTTAGATGGTCACCTAAATGCAGCTACTGGGGATGCGCATATTTCGGAATTCTTGCTCGAGTAGAAATTGTGTTTGCTTTTTTTATAAACACATTATAATGTAATATGAATAAGCAATGCTTAGGACCGACCCACCGATATAACTACAGCAAAGTATTTTATGATTTTTTTTTTACTCCACTCGCGGTGTTCGATTTGAAATTCTATCAACTCGGGTGACCCGAATACGGCCGTCGTTTCCGCGAAGTAAACTATTAAGGGGTTAGGCCAATCGCTGTCATTCACCCTCTTTGCTGCGGAGCGAAGCTCGACGAGCGATTTCCGTTTCCGTTTGATGGATTTTTCTCGGTTTCTCAGTACGAGTTTACAAATGGCAGCGCCCATACAGTGCTATTTCCGTTTCCGTTTGCTGGATTTTGGTGAAGTCATGTTCAGTAAGAGTATTGTTTATGTATTTGTATATATATCTACATGCGTTAGTCTTAAGCCTCCCCGTGGGTGGGTCGGTATTATATATTTCCGAAGATAACCACGGCATAATAATTAATATGCTGTGGGATAAGGCTTGTAAATGATAGAAGATAAAGTGTTTCGAATAGGAATGTATATATGTATGCATGTATAAATATATATGCATATATATATATATATATATATATATATATATATATCCATGCATGTATATCCACTAATGTATTTAAGATGTATATATATATGCATGTGTATCGCCATTATGTTACCTACAATTCACTGACCAGAGGATATTTACCTGTTGCTAGGCAACCACAAGCCGCGGTTTCCCTCCTGTTGGTATTCTCCATATTCCTGAATGAGAAGGATGGTGACTATATAAAGTGTTTCCTTCATATACTACAGCTGTTTGTTAGGGTTTTGTGTCCTAGCAACATTTACGATTAGATACCGACTTGTGATAGCGCTCAATGATAGCGCTGCCCCACTGACGGACCGTGCCGATAGACCATGGCCTGATAACCCACTCAGTCACATTACCCTGATCCTGAGCAAACCAACCATTGCCCTATCCTAATAATACTGTTAACCAGGTTGTACTCGCACGGTTCAATTGGTTTGAGTCGGCGGGTTTTCCAGTCCACTAACTTACCCATGGAAAACCAGTACTATTACTGATTAGGCCAACGTGTACTATCTAAATGAGAATTATATTGTTGTATATTACGTTTTTTCGTTTTTTTCTATTTGCTTTTTTTGTGTACATTAGTTGATTAGGATATGTGGAGGATTTTTCAATCACTGATAATTAAGTCTTCCTCATTCCACTGCTCCTTTCCCTATCCCAGTAATGCCAAACGTCAGGATATGGAGCGATAAGTATCAATTTTTAAGTCATTGGTTTCAATCGGTCAGGGTTCGAAACCCCCGGGTTTCGCACCCCACAACCTGCCAAAACGCCATTAATAAGGGTTTACTGTTGTTGTCTTTTTAAAAAATCACATCGGCATTCGCTAACAACACCAGCATCTTTTTTTTCTCTCAAACCCATGATGTGGCACCTATCATCAGCTCTAAGGTGGACCCTGCAGTGCCGAGTGACGACCGACTGGTTAACGCGGCTCAGGGCAACCTCCGCTCCTACTTCACTGTCAGCAGGCCGAGCGGAAACATGCTGCCCCGGGTCGACACCCCAAAGGCCGGTGAGCATCGCCCACACACACTGCCCATACACCCGGCCTCAAAACCCACCCCGTGAAACCAGGAGCACTTGCTATCCGGACCGCACTTCGTCCACACCTCTCTCTATCTCCTCTCCGCTGGCCTTGCTCCTCCTTGATATGGTCCTTTGACTCAACTCTCATTTCTCTTTCCTAGACTCTACCCTTTCTATTTCTCCCAGGCATACTTCTCCCCCTGACCAGGGGAGTTGTGTGCTTGGGTGGGGGGCCCTGAACCTTTTTGTATCTCTCTCTTTGTTCTCGTTGCTGGAAGCACCGCTGCACCCATCTTTACCCGCCCTTCCTCTAAACCCTTGCTGCTGTCGACTGGATACAAGTGCTCAACTACCGCTGGACCGAAGAGATTCGGGGCCACCTCAACGCTTCGCCATTACAACGTTGTAAAGATGTCCCCAGCTTCTACAACCGTCCCTACTGAAGATTAATCTTCAACAAAATTTACATTACCATGGGAGAGATAGGGAGTGAACTGTCTTAGTATTATAGGGTCTTTGATATAGCCGAGTAAAACTATATGTAGGCCTATATATGAATATATTGTAAAACAAAAAGTTCCAAATATATGAGAAACTGGTGTGACTGACAATGGTCAACATTGGGTGGAGGCGAGGTGGGCCAAGGTGGCATCACCGGTACAGTGTTGCCTCTTATGGAGTATAACAATAATGATAATATAATAATAAGGAATATTGCCTTCCATTTCTTTATACTCGCATAATAGGTTATATTCCATATCCCATATATTCCATTACATTGTGGTACCGTAACAAAATAATTTATCACAAATAAGATTTGCACTACCGAATAATGAATACAAAGGCAGTGTATATTTCTGTATATATATATAAATATACATATATTACATATCTATTATATATGTGTGTGAAATTTCAGTTATGAACAATAAGGTCTTCATCCTTCCACCGCTCCTTGCCATATTCTTGTATTGCCATGCGCCAGGCCAGGTAGCAACAAAAATGAATTGTTCTAAGTCTTTGCTTTGACTCGGCCTGGAATTTACCCCCCCCCCCCCCCCCCCCCCCCCCCCTGTCCTCTTTCATTGGGAAGCGAGAACTCTACTCATTCTGCCATTCCCTCTAGTACACCGATATCCGGTATCTCACTGTATGTCATTCCTCCATCAGGCAACGGCCCGTTACAGGTAACGCGCTCTGCAGACAGTCCTCTCCGGGTGTTTTCGTCGACAGATGGCGGGGTAATGGCCACTTCCAGCAGCCCACCTCTACCTCCCATCACCACGCGCTCAGAAGCTCCAGGTAAGGACTTCCGGTTCCTGTCTGCCAGCGGAAACAAATGTTTTGGAATTCTCCAGCGAGGAGGGTAGATTGGCCTTGGCTTACATCTAGTACATGTCTAAGGAGAGGGCAAATCCATCGCGAGTTTCATGTTGTGTCCAATTAATATTCAATCAACACATGTATACACATACATTGTATGGAATGGGGTTATTTTCCTGGTTACTCTTGGTTATAACTTTAGATTTCTATAAGATATAGATTAACAACCAGATGCTAGTTTAATATAAACGATATGTTAAATTAATACACACATTATTAAGTGGATGTGCTGCTTGGATACTATTATAACATCAAATTAACAATACAATTAAGAATGTCCGAAATTAATATTTCACTTAACAGTCAAGTCAACTCCTTCAAACCTGTTTACTGCCTGTGGTTAATGAGCACTATGGGTGATTCTTCCAGAAGTCTCCGAGACAATATAAGATAGGGTGCTACCGGTAAGGATGGAGTTTGGATGTGGGTATACTCTTATCCCACCTTCCTATCAGAGCCCTCCCCACTTTGATACCACCTTTCTGTGTGCGAGCCTTCCACATACTCAATTATACATAGCCCGAACTCAATAGACCTTTTCCACAAAGCATGCACAGTGAGTGAGTTGCTACCCGCAACATTTTCCTACAGTTACCAGAATGTCAGTTTATGGCGGAAATCGTCTATAATGTAGTGTTGGACTGGACATTTTCCCACAAAGGATGATGGAGACTGAGTTGTAACACACAAAGAAAATTCTTCCACTGACGTTAAAGGATGGGTGTGTGGTGGAAATCGTCTATTAAGTCTGTGTTTGATAACACTAAGTTTATTTCACGTTGTTAATAGTGTTGCTCTCTTTGCGCCTACACCTTCCTACTTGCACTCCGCTGGGTGTCAAAGATGTCCAATCCAATGATTTTTACTACTTTTTTTGGGGCGGGGGGTCCATTAGTTGTTTAAGCAGGGGAAATTTCAGTTTGAGACGACTGGTCTTCCTCATTCCACTGCTGGTCGATAGAAAGCCCGAGCCTACACTTTTACCGACCCAAGGGATTTTTAACCTCCCACACCACATAGACATGGTATGAGAGCAACCGGCCTTTGATGATGCTTTAAGTTATATACAGCGGTGGAAATCCGAATTGGCAGAGCTGGTGGCACGGGGAATCGAACCGCCGACCCTCAGATTAGGAGTCTGACCTAGAAAAAAGTTAACCAGACCGTCACAGAGACAAAGAAAAAGATTTGTTTGCTACTTTATTGCACGTAGGATGAATTTTTATCGTAAATGTCTAATTTTAGATCTATTTAAATTGAAAACATGCGAAATAAACCTAGTGTGCCCACTGAAATGCTGCACATCACAACAGGCTGTGTCAGGTTTTTAATGAAATCGACTCAATTATATTCCTTCTAGATATCAATTAAAGCGTAATAAATGCACGCACCAGTATCTAACCTAGATATTTAGTGTCAAATGCAAGCAGGCAAGTGCTTTGATTTTGATAAATGTATGCTTTCATCGGATTATGCCACTTTAAGATGTTTCCCACGAGCTCTATGTGACTTTGTATTCATTGTGTTCTCTGCCTTTTCTAGCAACTCACCTGCAAGATTCTGGTGGTGGTGGTGAGCCTGTAGAGGTCGCCACTGGCTAACACTGTGTGCCTGTGTCTCAGCATTCTCCATCACCTTGACCCTCTTCATCACCTTCCTCTTCACAATCACCATTACTACCCAAGTTCTTCTTCACGTGTCGTCCATCTTGTTTTTGTGGTGGTTTTTTAAACACATTCCTGCTGTTCCCATTCCTTTTAATCCTCCCTATTCCGTCTACTAATTCAGCTCCCTCCTCTTTATCTTAATTTTAAATCCTCTTCCTTGCCCCTTATCTCATGCGCAACAACCCTCATCTCACCGCCGTGAGGCTCTTTTTCTTAATATTAAAAAAACATAATATCTCATCATTTCCCTTTACAATTTTGATTATTTAGATTGTTCCTATCTACATTATAGCGAGAGCCGATATATGTACTAGATATATCACTAGGCGCACTCAAATAGCATCTTTTTAATTGTAGTCAGTGAAAAAAAATAGCTAAAAAGAATTATAAAAGAAATATCCGTTATTTTTCTTTATAATTTGTTTATACAACCTATTTTCTCTTTTATAATTATCCTTACTGAGTATGAAAAAAAAAAAAGATGTTATTTGAGTTATCTAGTGGTGTGTATGGATGTATATTTATTATATTATATATCATTGTACATCTAGCCTCACAAGGTTACACCACCATTCTTATTTATTCAGATTTAATTATTACATATATATCCGACTCCAATGTGCAGTATATTGTAGAACCATGCACGTTAAGTAGTCATCCACCATTAGGTTCGTCATGCAGCATAATGACGCATATTCTGAAGGTTTTGAGTTTTTGTCAATTTCTTACATACAATTAAATGTATTATGTTGATCGTGGTTTGAAGTAAATTGTATTTTAAACGACTAACCTTTGAGATATTTGAAGTGCAAAGATGCTAAATTAATGTTGGCAAGCATGTAAAAACTCGGACACCATAGGATTCTGCAGTAACTGGTTCTATTAAATTGCCTTAGTATTCCATTCTATGCAGTACAAATGTTTGATAAGTGCACCAGTATCTAAGTTAGATATGACTAGACTGATATGTACAAGCAATCTAGGACTAGGTAGGCCTAATTGTCTTCAATTTTGATATTTTCATCGAACTATGCATCCACATATCGGATGAACAAAACTGCATAATTTAAATAGTTCCCGCGCTTTTTGTCACGTGCTCTATTGGTGTTTGTCTGCCCAGTGGCCTTTTACTCGTCCCGCGGCTCCCCTGGCTCTCCCCGGGTGCACACCCCTCCCTTCAGGCTGGTGCCACCGTCTACACCCGCCTCCGATTCACTCCCAGAGCCCTCAACAGAGGGCAGTTCGCGAAGCCACCATGCTGCCACCTAACGGGAAACAGACGCATACAACTGCCCCACTAACGGAACGCAGTGGAATTCGGGAGGAAATGACACGGTCCATGTAAATTTGCTGGGTTTTTTTTAAGGACGTTGAACACATTAAAGCATACAATGTATTTTTATTCGAAAACGTTATGAAGAGGAGAAACAGGTGGAATACTTTTAGACCTATGTCGATCAAGTAAAAATGCCACAACTTATTAGGCTACTGTTATATATTTCTGCTACCAATGCAAACCGTGATAGCCAAATATCTGTTCTTAAGCCGTGTTTACACGGGGAATTGTAAAGCGAATCAGGCAAAGCGATTTATATGAAGCGATGTAGTGGTGCATTTACACGGACCGAGTTTGAAAGTGTTTCGGCGCCAGGAACCAGCAGCCTTAGTTCTGCCTGTAGCCGGCGAGCACTGCTGTTTTACCCTATCGCCACCCGGGAACCAGCTGAATCGCTTCAAATAAACCACCTTGTGACCAGGTATTTATAAAGCGAATCATATGAAGCGAATCAGGCCTAATCCGCTTCAGCGGTGCGTTTACACGGCGAATGTAAGGCGAACTAGGCAAGGCGCATTATATGAGCCGTTTTAACTCGCCCGTGTAAACACGGCTTTAGATAGGTCAAGAAATTACTTGAAACTAAGGTGAATTCTCGCCTGAAAGTTATAGTATTATTCAGTCATAATCCGTTATTCACAACGTTTACCTCATTTGAATAATACCTTTGTGATAGGTTTTCTTTATAGATTATTAATTTATTCTAAAAATTGGATGTGTGATTATAATACCAATGCAAATCTTGTTAGGTGTGCATGATTGATACTCCTATTATATTAATTTGAATATGTAGGTGAATCTCGAATGTGCTTATGTAATTAAATAAAATGTGTGTACGTGATCCTGTGTTTATTTTCTCATCTAACAATCTATTTAGATTGCAATTTCAAAATTATATGTGCATTATGTTAGATAGTAGATCATGTCACATGCTTTAGTTTTTTAATCAAATGTGCATTTATCATTTTTAAAGTGATTATGAGATCGAATCAATCAGTTGAATATATTAGTCAGTTTAATTTCTTTAAATACAAGATCACACATTGATTATCAAATTAGCTTAGTGGATCGAAGACAATGTACATTGTCTTTGGTGCAATTACCGCCTATTTAATAAATAGTCGTGTCTATCACAGCCATCTACCTTAAGATTTTCAATTTGAGAATCCTAATACAAAACACCAGTTTGAAAAATAATATTTTAGTCAATCTCAAGAGTCAAGAAATTCAATAAATAAATGTCCCACCTCCTTACCACACATTTGAAATGTACAGACACATTTAAATCATCGCTTTGCAGCCAGGTCAAGTGTAAATTTAGACGAATTAGAATATTTTCTAAATATAAAAATATTAATTTAGACGAGAAAAAACCCCTCTAATAAGCACGTTATTAGGCGACCACCCGTTTTCGCTTAAAGCATAAGCATGTAATTATGCAACCACCCGTTTTTCGCCTCTACTGTGCTTAAGACATGAATTATACTGTTAATCTGAGTAAACTGCAAATAGTCATGATTTGAAAATTGTAATCTCGGACATCCATGATATTTATCTCCGAATTGTATAAATCGAAAGTAGCGCATATTTTCATATAAGGAAGACCTGAATTAGTTCGGCTCGTCTGCCCCGATTCATCAGTAGTATATATATGTATGCATTAGGTTCATAAAATTATTTGGTGCCACTTTAGCATGCAGTCTACCTGACCATTTACACTTCGCATGCAGTCACCTGCATTTTAATGCTAACTTTCAATTTGAGGAGGATACTGATGTGCGTGTTCATTGATGTAGACCGCACACTAAAGTAATACCAATTAGCTCTTTTCCACAAAACTCAGGTATGTCATTAAGAATGCTTTATACGGCACGAATACACCCCCCCCCCCCCACACGTCACATTATTAGCATTACAACCATTAACAGCTATACATAAAAGATGATTAATATGCCATATATATCACATCATATATAACAAAAATATGGATATACATAAGATATATATATACCGCACATCATATGTTACTACACTTAAAAGCATACACAGATCAAACTGCATGATCATACTCCAATGAAACAGGAGTAATATGCATATTGTCTACACATTGAGTTGTGTGTAAATATCGTGCTAAATGTCTATATAAAGGAAAACCCACTGTCCACATTCTTTTGTTCACATCCTCAAAACAATATAACAGAGCATCCAGTAGGTTTTCTTCTACAGTAGTACCTGTCTACAGCGACCCTTATCATCACCGAACAGCTGCCATGTGCGGACAGTTAATTTGTTTAATGTACAAAATGTTTCATTTTACTATCCCTATGATGACAGGACATCTGCTATATCAGGACAACACTGGTCTGGATGCATAGGTGTCTATTGAAGACACGTACTACTCTATTCGGTAACATTTGGACAGTTTGTTTTCGCAATAAGCTTATCTTGTGTGATAAGCCGACTAGACAAGTAGCAGGTAGACCGGGTTAATACTGTAGATTTCAACTTGATGCTGGTTCAGCAGAAGGCCTGGAGTCCAGTGATGGCGCGCCCAATAATCAACGCGTGGATATCGTGTGTGCCTGAAGAGAGCGCGATAGCAGTGTCACAATAAACACGATTCAAGGTCCAAGTTGTGCTGAAAATGCATTATCTATGGTGATACCCATTGCAATGACCGATGCCATACCACGTTTGATAAAACTAATATAGAACTGGCCAGTTCATTATCACCTTCATATATGCATTCATATTTCAGCCTCTACTACTTATTCAGATTTCCCCTGGTCCATATAGGGTAATACCTATTATTACACACTGATTTGGAGTTTACGGTAAGAGACCAGTATTGACCAAGGTTAAGCTGCGGTTGATACACATTTTTATTTTAAACAGCACCGATAAGGTGTTTATTTAGAGATCTGGTCACATGGTTTTACCATGTATTCCTAACATGAATATATGTAATGTATTTTATTGCAAAATCACACTTAGAATGGGCTACTTCCGCTCAAAACCTTTACGTCCTGGCAACATCTAAGGTCATATATCAGGACAAATAAATAGGAAAATACCTTCATAAGTGTTGACCGCCTCCAAGTTCAACATGTGTCGGATCACGTGGTACTCGTCACAGATGCCGTTACCACCCAGCATGTCGCGGGCCATCCGCGCGATGTCGAGAGACTTCCCACACGAGTTGCGCTTAATCAGCGAGATCATCTCTGGGGTGGCTCTGGAACAGAGCAGACAGCATGTAGCCGGTACATCAGGGCACTTTGAACCTATAAACACAAACTCCATATGGTCTTTGCCCTATATTTAAGTGGTCTGCAATGAAACTGTGCAAACAAATATTCGACATTAGATAAAATACCCCTTCTTTTATCATAAAGTTGATACACTAGTTTATAGTTAGATAAAAGATCCAGCTGTACTTGCAGTAAGGGTGAAAGCCAACCCATTAGAAAAAGTGGCGAAAATTATCTACATGCTGGGTAAATGAAATGAGTAGACAGATTATTAATTTAAAAAGCAAAATATATTCTTCACATATATCTTAATATTTACCCACTACTTTTAATTTGACAAATATAATAAAATATAATCAAACATGTAGCTTAATAGATTTTCAAACTGAAATCGACATTCTATGGTCGTCATCTTGTCATTTTGCATTCTCTCCCATTTCACCAACTCTGTGCCAATATAAGTAGCCATTCGATATTGAAAGCAGGGATTCCACTTCCTGTTCAATACTAACGCTATTTTCGCCTTTATATATACTACCGTTGTCATTCACCCCTACTGCATGTACGGGTGAATCTTTTTATCTAGTTTAGAGTGTGCCTCATCTCCCATTACCCCCGGTATGTAATGTTTAGCATCTCAGAAGTGACATCTATTAGTCTCTTCCACACACTGTGAGGCAAAGCCTTGAACTTCATGAACGAGGAGATACTACACATACAGCTCCTGGTCCTTGAGGTGCCCGACGTGGATGCAGGACTGCAGACCTAAGGAGATCTCCGTCAACATGTCCGCCATCTTCTTTTGCATCAGCTGGTTCTGGGCAAGCGGCCTCCTAAACTGGTGCCTGTGAAGTAACAAGTAAGAACAGTAAATTCACGGAAACTAAAAGATCCATACAGTTCACACTATACGGACGGTATCAAGTCTTCATGAACCTACAATCAAACCATCGCACCAATGTCTTAAAATCATTTATTTGAATTCTTGTCATAGATAGTGGTGCGGGAGGAAAAAAACCGGAAATCGACGGTGAGGTGTGCCATAATAGTAATACAGACCCATTAATGACAGCAGAATGTTCTCGAGGCAAACTGTCTTAAAATCAATTATTTATGTTTTAATTCTTTTCACATTATAAGGACGGTATCATAGCTTCATGTACCTATAATAAGTCCATTGTACATGTCTTAACTCATTTATTAATGTTTTCATACTATAAGAACAGTGTCATATCTCCATGGATCTATAATCAATCCGTCACAGTCATGTTTTAAAATCATTTATTAATGCTTTCATTCTGAAAGAGTATCATGAAGAGATTTCCAGATGGATCTCCTATTGTACACTGAGGAACACGTTTCCATCACGTACAACAAATTACACATAAACTATTTGCATAAAAGGAAACCAGAATGCTCCGAAGAGTAATAGCTGGACAGTTCGGTAAAAGGGTTTTGAATTGAGTTTAGCTTTTATGGGCTCTTGTATATGTTTGGTAAATACACTGTTTGGTAAATACACTACCTGTCTAATGTGTACTGCCTGGCGGCTTCTAGACAGAATTCTGCAGCACCCAGAACACCCCACGCAATGCCATAACGAGCGTTGTTTAGGCACCCAAATGGACCCTGGAAATAACAAATGGATGTGGATAAGTGACAGACTCTGGAGTGGTTTACTGTGGGGTGTTTATTTAAACCATATATTTAAAGTTCCATGGTCCGATGGTTTTGTATTTTTTTAATTCTCTGAGATAAATGTATTATATTGATTGTTTTAGCCTAACCTTTATTTCAAATGGTTAACTTTATAGATATTTCAAGTGAAACCATACCTAATTAATTTTGGCAAGCATGCCCAAATTCTGAAATCAGTCTTCAGCAGTAACAGGTTCTATTAAATTGGCGTAGGATCTCTTTCTATGCAGGAACACATGCTTAATAAGTGTATCAGTATCTAAATAAAATATGTAGGATCAAATATAAGTCAATATTTTGGTTTTGAAAAGGTTATGCTTTCATCGGATTATGCAGCTTTAAGTTGTTACGAGTGCAAGATATGACTGGATCACGAATCAATACACAGGACAAGATAAGAATTAGAGCTTCGCAAAAATGGTATAGACTATGTTCAACTGCCCATTACTTTTTTTTAAATTAAATAATATTGTATGGACCTCTTAAAACTATTATTATTATTGTGAGGCTAATATGTATGAGCACCTAAATACGAAACAAAATTATGACATGAGATGGTATTAAAAATGGGTATTGTGTTTGATCATCGTAAAATTGTGAGCTAGAATGGTTCAGATGGGTTAACACTTACTCCTGAAATAGTCTTATTATTGATGAGTCCTGATGTTAATGTTGGTGGAATATTACACAAAACAACGATTGTAATAAGAACAAAGCAATAACAAGAACAAATAATACTATTACTAATGATAATGTTTTTGTGTTTTACATCCTAGCAACAGCTAAGGACATGCCAGGACAGGTGCTGACTTAAACAGTGCACACTCATGGTGACTTTATAGTACTGCCCCACTGGCACCATACTGGCATACTGAGAAAACCAGTCCTTGTCCTATCCGAGTAATGCCTGGGAGTCCTGGGCTAGGTAGCAACATGATGATGATGATGATGATGATGATGAGGAGGAGGAGGAGGAGGAGGAGGAGTTGTTTGTTTGTTGTTGTTGTTTTACGTCCTAGCAACATCTAAGGTCATATCAGGACGGGTACCGACTTGTGACAGTGCGCACTCATGGCGACTTTATAGTGCTATCCCACTGGGAAACCAGGCCGCCGGCACCATGACCTGGTAGCCCACTCAGTCACATTATCCTGACACTGAGCACACCAGTCCTTGCCCTATCCTAATAATGCCGAGCGCCTGGCTAGGAAGCGACAAGTATCAATTTTAAAGTCATTGGTTTGACTCGACCGGGACTCGAACCCACGATCTACCAGCACGGGAGACGGAGGAGAAGGAGGAGGAGGAGAAGGAGGAGGAGGAGAGGGAGGAGGAGTAGGAGGAGGTGGACGTGATGTAGATGTAGGAATAAGGGTAGGTGCAGGGGAGTAGAAGTAGTTGATTAAATGGGTGAGAAGGGGGAGGGAGGGAGGGGGGGGGGGAATCGAACACTACCAACTCACAAGAAGAGAAAGCAACTCACGGCGAGCCCGGAGGCTTTGGGCAGCAGGTTCTCCTCTGGCACCTCGACGTCCTCCATCACTATTTGCCCGGTGATGCTGGCCCGCAGAGAAAACTTGCCTTCGATTTTGGGAGCCGACAGTCCCTTCATGCCCTTTTCCAGGATGAAGCCCTTAATGCTGTTGTCCTCCTTGTCGCTCTTCGCCCACACTATGAACACGTCGGCCACTGGCGAGTTGGTGATCCTGCACTGACCAATTCACCAAAGGTGCGCTTTGTTACTTAAAGTTGCATAGTTTTGAGCTTCTGTCATTTTCTAAGATGAATACATTGAATTGATTGTTATAATTTACCTTGAAGTAACTTTGATTTAAAAAGATTTTAACTATTGAGATCGTTTTTTAAGTGTAAACAGGCTAAATTAATGTCGGTATGCATGCCACAACTCTTGACACCATTGACTTCAGTAGTAACACGTTCTATTATATTGACTCAGTATACCCTTCTATGTGGCAACATATGCTTAATAAGTGCATCAATATCTAAGTTTGATATCTAGAAGCAAATTTAGGTGAGTGGTTTGCTTTTGAAAATTTGATGCTTCATCAGACTCAGCTTTAAGGATGAATAAAAACCAGCTATGGTATTAGTAATTTAGATGCCTGTTAAAGTTCCACAACCAGATGAAATCATATTTCCAAACTAAAACATCGATATGCATCTCCAACTTAGGTACTAGTGAAACCAATCATTTTCTCTGCCCCCCCTCCCCCATAAGAATGATAAAACGCACTGGATTTGACATGACCCAATTAAGATACCAATGGTATAGTGCACTTCGCTTTAACTGGTGTGCACGCTCAGATTATTTTGCATGCTTGGACTTCAAATATCTCCGTAGTTGGTAAATTTGTGTCATGGGGGTGATGAAAATGTGAACTATTACGCCTCGAGCGGGAATCGAAGCCACATCTCTTGCATTTCGACCCAGTGTGCTAACCATTACACCTAGGCTCCCTGATATCATCACCCTATCCACGCCTACCTGTCTATGTGGCCACCCACTGAGAGGTCAGTGCAGACTACTACATTATCATAGAAGTTTTTTAGTTTTTTTTGTGTGTGTGTTTTTTAAGGCTGTATTTATAAGCCTGGGTTTTCAGGCTTGTTTACAATGCTGGCCAGCTGTAGTGTTGGTGTTATCTTATCACACAGTAGCTGCTGATAAAGTATTTGATTGCCTGCATTTCAGTAGCAGATAGATAGTTGGTTGGTCTGGTTAGTAGCCTATGTTAATTCTTTTTAATTTTCTTGGCATATATGTGTTTTATTTTTGTCTACTCTTACTACTAGGCTAGCCTACTCCTATTTACATATCATAGAAGTTACTCTGAACTCAAATGTAGCAGTAAGTCACCATTATCAACCCAACACATTTAACGCAAACTATGAAAAGGAAAAAGATAAATACACTATACAACTTAAATAAAGATACTTTGTGAGTACTAGTTATCACTTTATATCTATTTGGTGAGCTGCTGTTAGAAACATCTGGTGCCATTTCCACGATGACCTAATTTAATTGATCTTATATCAAATCTACTCAAACGCTTCATTAACACTAACTGCTGGTGAACACAAAAAACAACAACAAAAACAACCAAAATGCATAGCCAAGCTCCACAGAGCTCGTCGGGCACTCAGTCTGATATTGTATCGCTATTCCATTGCATCTAACGCATATGATGGCATGTTCTAGGCTTACTAGCAACAATTATTAGTGGCCTACATATATTTAGTTGTTCAGTCTGATTATTAATGCAAGCATTTTCCTCACCTATTACCTCTCTGTGCTTTAATTAAATATACACTCGGCCCATTGCGACTGAAGGAAGAGATTTCGCCCACCCCACCCCATACCAACATATAATCATTGTACATCACTATATCATGATATCGCTGTTCATAAAGAAACTGGTCAACTACAAAACATGACACAGAAATCGGAGTTGACTGGTTCAAATATAATTAAAGTAGGCCTACTGACACCCATACCACCCACCCCCACCCCCGAAAAATAATAAATACAAATTCATCGGAAAATATACTTCCACTCATAATCTCAACTGATATAAGAAACTCTTTTTCATTTTCTGTTCAGATGGAATCACATTCAATCTGTGAGTGAGTGAGTGAGTGAGTGAGTGAGTGAGTGAAAATAAATGTGTAAAATAACCACAGCCAAAACTCAGTAAGTCGGGACTGGGGAAAAAAAAGGACTGTTCATAGAAATAACGATCTTTTTTGTGTTTAAAGAATGAGTTAAGCGCTAACTTCCCGTGTGATATGTCATGGGATTCGAACCTGCTACGGTTCAAATTCAGGCGAATCAAACCAATGACGTAAAATCTGATACTTGCTGCCTAGCTTGATGCTCAGCATTACTAAATATAGTTCATTGAGCAGTGGAATGAGGAAGGCCAATATCTGCGACTAAAATTTCCCCATCTAACATAAACGTGCAGTCCAATGATTTTGAGCTTGTTATTTTTCTTAGATAAAAATATTAAATTGATAGTTGTAATTGGTTTTTCTTTAGTTGAAGTAACTTAGTTTAAGTGGCTAACTTTAGAGATATTTGAAGTGCAAACATGTCAAATTAATTTTGACAAGCATAGTAACAGGTTCTATTACATCGAGTTAGTATTCCCTTCTGTATAGCTTAGACTTAGTATTCCCTTCTGTATAGCTTAGACTTAGTATTCCCTTCTGTATAGCTTAGACTTAGTATTCCCTTCTGTATAGCTAAGACTTAGTATTCCCTTCTGTATGGCGTAGACTTAGTATTCCCTTCTGTATAGCTTAGACTTAGTATTCCCTTCTGTATAGCTTAGACTTAGTATACTCTTCTGTATAGCTTAGACTTAGTATTCCCTTCCATGTAGCAAGAAATGCTTAATACGTGCATCAGTATCCAAATTAGATATGTAGAATAAACTCTAGATATTTCTTTTGGTTTTGAAAATTTGATATTTCGTCAGGTTAAGAAGCTTTAAGACATGCAATATATATATACAGTCAAACCTCTCTAACCGACCACCTCCACAGATCGACATCGATCGTTTTATTTGGGTCCCAAACGATCGCCCATACAATATCATTGCAATGATAAAAATAACTCCATAAACCGACCATCTCCCTAAATGGACCATTTATAGTCGGTCCCATGGTCGGTCGATTTAGAGAGATTTTACTGTATATATAAAAAAAAATTAAATATGTTTATTAAAAAAAAGGGGGAATGGGAAGAGGGAATAGGTTAAAATGTGTACTTGCCATGACTTTGTTCCATTGAGCGTGTAGGTCTTGCTGGACGGGTTGTACCTGGCCTTCGTCTCCATGCTGCCTGGGTCACTGCCGTGGTTAGGCTCGGTCAGGCCGAACGATCCGATCAGCTCACCTTTGGCTGCAACCCACAATACGCAACACGATGACTCAGCATTTCACCGATGGAAAATCCAACACTGGCGACTGAGATTTAAGTGGATAATACATCGTACTCTTGGTGCCTTACAGTTGACTTGACATACCTCCCCCGTTAAATCGTCTTTAATTAGGTTTATGAATCAACTTTAATAAAAAAAAACAATACCACTAATTACTAAATCATACGATCATTGTACAAAATCCTATCACACTATGTTTACTACTAGAATGACACACGCACACACAGAAAAACCGAAAAATAATTTTTTTTACTGACGAATACTATATCTAACCAATTTGAAGAATGATTAACATATAGAAATTTCCTAAATAAATTCTAATATGCATCATTTCCATGTTCAAAAACCATTATATATATCAGGGATGAACGTGGTCTCCGGGCAAAAAAAGCGGAAATACGGATATTCTCCCATAGGCTTAGCATTGTCAGGGAATCGCGGACAATTCCCGGAAGTTGGGTCTCATAAATATTGGTATACGCTGATAGTGCTGCGTCATTTGAATCATGTATTAGTATAGATCATATGCTGCAGAGTTTGAAGCATGTATAAATAGTATACGCTGCTAGTGCTGCGGCGTCTGCATCACGTATTAATATAGATTTATCTACGCTGATGGTGCTGCGGCATTAAACAACTATTACAGTATTAGCATACACTTATAGTGCTGCGACGTTTGAATTACGTATTAGTAGGAAAAATCCCGGAAATCCGCGAAATGGCGGAGATCTTTCATCCCTGATATATACTAGGACTAGATTCTTTTTTTAAAGTTTGGTAAATAAATCCATTTCTCTCCGATAAAATTTTAATATTCTGATATTTTGTCGGAAAATATATATTTGCATACGATGATCGAGATGCCACATGAAACGAAAGAAACAGACTGTGAAAATCGGAATGATTCCACACAAAAATCGAAATGATTTGTAGGTCTGGTAGAGGTCTAGATAAAGGATTCACCCGGTACTCGCAGTACACGGGTGAACAACAATAGTCTAAATACGGGCGAAAATAGCTTTAGTATGGAACAGAGAGTAGAATGCCTGCCTCCAGTATCAAATGGATACTTCTATAGGCACAGAGTTGGTGAAATGGGAGAGAATGCAAAAAAGACAAGATGGTGGCCGCAGAACGCCGTCGATTTCACTTTTAAATCTTATTAAACTAGATATTAAATTATTTTTTTCAACTCAAAGGTAGCGGGCTACCAATAAGACACATGTAAAGAATAATTGTTGCTTCTTAGATTGTGAAATTAGGCTCTCAATTCTTTGACCCGCATTTTCGACAGCTTTTACATAGGGTTGGTTTGCACCCCTACTGCAGCAGTACGGGGTGAATCTTGAATCTAGTAGAAGTCAAGCTTACCAGCTTCAGTTTTTGTTAGCAGCATTTTGTTATCAGCGCAGGATAATCTCACTTACCTAGACGTGGGATGTACTTGTTCTTCTGCTCTTCAGTCCCATACTCAGCAATGGGCCAAATGACGAGAGACGACTGCACGCTCATACTTGATCGATAAGCACTGTCAACTCTGTGACAGTGACAGCACGCAGTGTGTAGTTACAATGTGGCAAGTCGGTCACAACAGCACCAGAAAAGGGCAAATGTTCTAGTACCTAACACACTAAATCTTAAACACATTTATATGACACATAAGGCCAAATAAAAAATTCGAAATTGGTATTCATCCCCGCCTGTGCCTGGAAAATTGCACGCCCCTGAATTTTGTTTAATTCGCCTCCCCCCCCCCCAAAAGGAAAAACACACACCCTGTTAAATTATGAGGTTTGGTGGAGCGAGAAATGGACAGGGAAGTGGGGGTTAGGAATAGAAAGGGATTTGAAGGATTTGAAGGAGGGAACCGGGAAGGAGAGGAAGCAGGGTCGAGAGTAGAGGGCGAGCGAGGAGCCCAGTGAAATACTGAGAAAAATAGAAATCGTCCTATGTGTAATTTTGGCTATGTTTTGTGAGTTTCGCTGTCAGTTGAGACAAGTCTAACCACTTCAAAATTGGATCAGAGATGGTTTGGCCATTATTTGACATGGATCTGATCATTTTTGAATTTCGTGGAAATTTCAATGTAAGCATGTGAATGTGATTAACAAGACAGACAGAAGAGATACTACCAGCTTTTCACCATGAATATGGTCCTTGCTGCCGACATGGTGTTA
Source organism: Branchipolynoe longqiensis (assembly GCA_030323885.1). NCBI lineage: Eukaryota > Metazoa > Annelida > Polychaeta > Phyllodocida > Polynoidae > Branchipolynoe > Branchipolynoe longqiensis. Next base: position 108,961,672 of record CM059187.1, on the reverse strand, counting down.
AACCATCAGCAATCAATCAATCAGTTCCTAATATAGTACACTGGTCCGCCCAACAACCAGTACAGTGTTGGTGTTTGGTGTAGCTGTTCTTTAACGAATGGAGTGATGCTACGCAACTTGTTTAGCAGCTTGTCCCATTCATATTGCCATATTCCATTATGTATTGACCAAACAATAATGTCAGTTAATATTAATTTCCATGTACATACTAAGAAATAATAATATATCTAATAGAAGATGGTCATGATTGGTCCGTATCAAAATTATATAAGATACATTAACTTAATGTCTCACATATTCATTTACTAGTTAATTGTATTGTCGGATATATTCACATGTCTAACCATATTTTTCTACTACCTAAAACCTTATTACATTAAAGAGAAAATGTGTGACATAGTGTACAGGGTACACTGAAATCCCTGAAGTCAGGGGCACGTTCAGGGTACGCCTCAGAGTCGACTCCGTGATGTCTTTTTGGCCTATTTGCGTTCAGGGTACGCCTCGGAGACGTCTCGCTTTTCAGACAGGAGGCAAAAAGCGCCTCAGAAATGGCTGTCAAATTCAGTGGTTTCAGCCAAGCAGAGCTGTTCTTTTCAATTGCAAATGGCTGCCCATTAGGAGGGCTGCCATTTTCGAGGCACCCGACAGCTAAAGTCATTCAGACTAGCGCGACGTGCAGTATTTCTCCGAAGCATGCCTTGAACGCGGGCCAGGTTTCAACACTGCTTGTTGTGACTATATTATTGCTCATGCCTAACGTGCTTGGGTTTTATGTTCTATCAACATGTAAGGTTATATAAGAGCGGGATTTGAACTAAACAATTGCTGTCATATATATTGATATTTTGTGAACATTAATACCAAAAACCGCAGAAATCTGCGAAATCGTGGAGATCTTTCATCCCTGAGGCTGAGGATATATAACTTAGACTTTGGATGAAGGTCGTAAACTGATCACTAATATTCTCACCTCTCCAATTCTCTTGAGATAAGACCGTAGGTGACATACGATGTTCCAGGGCACCCGTAGCCTTTAGTTGTTGGTCCAAGTACTCCAAACTCGCCCAGCCCTGGCAACAGCTCCGGGTCAAAAGCTTAAATACAAAGATGTAAATTCAGCATGAAAAAAAAACAACGCTATCGTCACAATGCATTCTTTAAATTAGAGTATCGATTTTTTGCCCTGTTCTGTTCAAGATTTCTTCGCAAGGTCTGATATTTAGGATGTAATTCTTCAGTCGCTGTGTCGAATTTATTTATCTAGATGCTGTGATCTTCAGATCTATGAACCAAATTATTTGAACTGTATGCATTACAAAATAATCGCAATACATAATCACGATCCCCAAACATGTTGATACTCAGGCATTCTTTAAGTTAGAGTGGATGTCCTTTGAGGTTCTAGAAAATATGTACAAAAACCTATGTGCCACCCCAATATGGGGTCTTATATCCTAGGAACATCTCAGCTCATACCAGGACATATTTTGATTTGTGACAGTACGCACCATTTACCTCACTAAGATAAAGTGCTGCCAGCATCATGACCTAATACCCCACTCAGTCATATTATCCTGACACTAAATCACTCCTTACAATGTCCTAGTAATGCCGAGTACCACTACCAGGCTAGGTAGCAATAAGTATGAATTTCAGTGTCTAGTTTGACCTAGCTGGGAATTGATCCCACGACCTCCAGTGTTCTATCCAGTTGGCTTTAATGTCAAGGAATTCATTAATTGATTTAAACTACATACTGAACATTAATTATATAAATTGTGAGATGGCGTTCCAGATGATTTCGTGTACTGAGATGATTTAATCGGTTTTCATGCACGGTCTACAAGAACCTAGTTGAATTCACGTCAAAACTTACTTTCGTTTCGGTGTGCCATTAAGATCTTAGGCATGAGCTTGTCATCACAGTAATCTCGAAAAGAATCGCGCAGTATCTTCTCTTCTTCAGTGAGCTGAGTGTCGATGTTAAGAGCATCTCGCCAGTCAAACTTCGCTGTAATATAAGTTTTGGCCTTTTAACTGGTCACCACAGAATAAAACTTTGTGATCCTAAAGTACCTGGCGAAAACTAACGCGCTTCCCGATCACACATAGGCACACACACATGTAGTATGTACCTTTTTGTGGGATAAATTAAATACATGTAGTAACTTCTGCTTACATTCTATATGACATTGGTACTACTGTTGCCATATTGCCGAACTTGTGAGTAATAGAATTCCATTGTGCTATATGCTGAAAATTGTGTATTCAACAGTTATTGTATACCTTACTCCCTATACCATTTTTGTGTAAATAATCCCAAAAGAAATGGCTGGAAGACCAGTGTTTTGGCGCTGACAAAAGAACTTACTCAGCAGAATAAACCTATTTACCCCCAAAAAACATACTTAAAGTTACATGGTCCGATGAAATATAATTTTGTCAAAATTAAAACAACGACTTACATTTGATCCTATATATCCAACTTAGATACTGCTCATATTAGCTAATGATTTGGGACAGCATATATACAGAATAACCAGTGAATTTATAACCTCACCCCTTTGGACACTCACTTTGAAACACCCATTATGCAGGGAGGCCATTAACCAATTAGGCCAATCTCATGACCTCATCAGCATCCCCCCGACCAAGTAGGCCTACTATGCAGGGCCATAGAGGGGAAGAGGAAATGAGGTGGATGTTGCCCCTCCCCCTCCATGTTGGATATTCAATGCTGTTTGGTCAATTCTATAAATATAATTAATCAATTTGGGAAATGGGCTCTTTCGAAAAACATCCTCACCTTCTTTTAAACACCTTCGGCATATTGAAGTAGAAACGGGCTCAATGCAGAAGATAAAGGCTAAGAAATTAACGAATCCTCTCTCTCTGGATGACGACTAGCAAGTGACAGTTACATGCATTCAACATGATCCATGAGTAGTCAAGGTAATAGGATGCAGCAGGGTTGATCAGCAACCTATGGCAGGCCGATGTATGGTACCCGTTTCTTCATTATAATTAAACATGTTACCGTGCAACATATCCAATGCTCAGGCCCGGCTGAATCATAGAATGTGCAGTTTGGTAGGTAGTTGCATAGTTTGATGTTTGATGTTTTGAAATTTCTGCCATTGGGACGATGTCAATCATATACCGATGTCATTACACCCCCTCTATATACCACAAGTTACACACACGGATCTGCTTTATCCAACATGAATGTCACTGTCTCAGAAGGCAAAACATTTTTTTAATTGGCGATGGTCCTTTTGAAATAAAAATAAGGATCTGGCGGACGGTTTTTATTTTTATTTTTGACGTAGACGAAATACGTAACCAGACGCGATGGCCTAATGAGTTGAGGGTCCGCCTCCCGTTCTGGTAGGTTGTGGATTCAAAGTTCTGGGTTCGAACCCTGCCCGAGTTAAGGCAAGACAGTTTCTCAAACAGGATCATAAATATATGGAACAGTCTCCCACAAAATGTTATTGATGCCGAGTCAATAAATTCATTCAAGAACAGATTAGAAAAAGCATGGGCTGATGATCCAGGGAAATTTGACCCCTTATTCACCACATGCTACTAATTATTCCTTGTGTTGCATATTTACTTGCACTCAAGCAAAAATGAGAGACAAATAAGTGTTCACACTTCCTCTCTACCATTCGCTATATCGCTATATTTCGAGTAAAAAACCAATGACATAATAAAAATTGATACAACAGTTGAATTGTTGCTAGCCCGACGCATTTTAACAGTTAAAAAAAAAAAGATTTAACAAAATTCAGAGGCGGAAGATTTTGCAGGCACGGGCTAGGCCGATCACCATTTTTTTTCATTTTGTTTTTGGCCTAAGAAACACAATTATGAGTCAGTGTAATTTAGCGTGTACAGTAAAACCTCCCACCTCCACAGATTGACCACTCCCCTATACTTATATAATACTATATCGATCGCTTTATTTGGGTCCCAACAATACCACTGTGTCTGTAACCATATTCTAACTCCCTAAACCGACCACCTCCCTAAATGGACCACTTAAAGTCGGTCGATTTAGAGAGGTTTACGCTGGTCAAACTCAGCAACCAATCACATTAAAGCAAGAGAGGCACGCCTCCACGGGCACAGGTCTTTTACTAGGTCAAAGAAAAGGTTGTTCAGAATAGATCGAAACATATGCTGTACGCCACGTCTGATTTTGCTATGTGAACAAAAACATATAATAGCAGAGTATTGTCGCTATTCAAGAGATATAATACTTTTAATAGTAGTGTGTGCATGTTTGGTCATGAATACACACTACACAGTGAAAGGTCCAGTCAAATCGAACTTCAATCGCATGAGAAAAGTTTGTTTGTACAAAGCGGCGTAAGCCGTCTAAATGAACAATACGAGGTGTGCGGACATCATCGTAGAAGCCGGTGTGGCGGTCTCCGATGCCACAAGGCTGATATGCCAAATGTCGCTTCTGCGCATGCGTCAGAATCCAACAGCGTCGTCTGCGCATGCGTCAAAACTCAAAGGCCGTAATCGATTAACACGACCCGGGCGACTCGGGTCATCCGAGTCGTCAGAATTTCAAATCGAACACCGCGAGTGGAAGTCGTCATGAGTGCGCGCAGTTACAAATCGGTACCCGTCCTAATATGACCTTAGATGGTGCCAGGACATAAAACTCAAATCCTATTTTGCTGTACGTATATTTGTTATTAAAATAAATAATTACGCGGAGAACCGTATTCGATTATTCGACCCGAGTCTGCAGGATGTGCGCATGCGCCAAAAAGTGGCTCGGGTGATTGGCATATCAGCCTTGTGGCATCGGAGACCGCCACACCGGCTTAACAAATTGAACGGTTCATGGACAAACATTTCACCAAACCTGTCATACCTACCAGCTGAACTGCTCTGAGCTCTGCAAATCAGTGACAAGCCGCTCCTAACGGGTCTCAGTAATGCCCGTAACGCCATTTCAATACGATCTGGGGATATATTTTTCTTGGCTAAAGAAAAGAACAGTTTATACTTCTCCTAGGCTAATACAGAAGTCATTCTCTTATCTAAGTATTTGGGGTCATTACTGAGATACACCGGCCATAGTGAATGATTTTGCGCAGTCTAAACTTGGTTCTATCGAGATCTGGATGCGGCGTGCAGTCCATTAACGATCAGTGTTCCTAGGTTTATGCTGACACCTAACGAATAATTTTAGCAGTGGCTCTAAGTGTTCGCTTCTTTAAACTAGGTGGCGCCACGCGTATGAATACGTCTACGGAACAAATATGAAAATAAATATTTACTGAACGAGTAATAAAGAAAAGAGAAAACAGTTGGCAAAAGAACTCTATATATTTTATTGTGTACGGTAAATATTAAACTATTTTATTTGCCTCTTATGTACGAAGTGCTTTCAGCATTGTTTACGTAGAACCGCACTAAATGTTCATCATGGCGGACATGGCTGAGAAACTTTTGCTTCTGCTAGCAGAAAAGAATGGTTTTGACACACTAGAAGTAGCCAAAGAGTTTGGTGTCGAGCACCAGAAGATAGTAGGTGCGGTCAAAAGTCTCCAAGCTATAGAAAATGTAAGTAGCTCCTGTAGTTCTATTATCTGCAATACTGGACAGTTGTGTATCCCCAGTCCCAGATCAGGCAGATGATGAAATGCACGTGTCAGGTAGTACTACTATGTCTATACAACAAAAATGGTTACTGTATAGAAATGAAACTCATACCATTCTAAAGAGCATGAAATATGCTATTAAATGACATCAAGGTCATGCATATTGGTCTAATATTAAGAAAGTTATGAATTTCTATTTATTTAAAATTTCATGTTTTTTTGTCATGTAATTAAACTGAAATAAAGGGAATGGCCCAATGGGTGTGATCCTAAAAGTGCAAACTGAATGAAAAAAGTGCATAACTTCATTAGACTTCATGATATTCACATGATTTTTGTAATAGATTTTATAGAAGAAAAGGTCCATTTTAAGACTGCATCAAAGCCGGATTTTGTATTATTAATTATTTACTTAACTAATTAATTGATAATTAGTCTCAAAGAAACACAAAATATGCCAGAACTTGCTTAATTTACATGATATTTACAAGATTTTTGGAAATCTTTTGACATTTACAGAGACTGGATATGAAATAAAGGTTAATCAAAATTTACAATGTACCTGACTTGCTTTAAATTGGCTTGCTGACTTCCCTATTAATTACAAGTATATGGAAATCCCTTACAGTCAAGGTGCACATTCCCACATTCCAAATCAGAATTAACAGCTTTCGACGGATCAGATTGTGATAATAATTGGTAGACACTGAGAAAAGACATATATAATTACGTCTATATACTTTTTAGTTCCGTCCATAATGAATTTCAACCGATTTGAACACTTAGACTGCAGCAAAATTTAAACGATCACAGCATTCTAGAACAAAATCGCAACGACTAATCATGGGGATGTCCACATACCTATATATACAGTATTATACTAGTCTAGTATATGTACTGTGATCGTGTATTGTATACTAATACTATAGCGCCGCTAGCATTTGTATAGCAAAAGCGCATGGTACATTTAGCGTGAAGACAGCCTTAATGGCAATCTGTGACATGCGTGATAGTATCTCTCAGTGAAATGAAGTGATATTTCATTTCGTATCTCATGTAATCCACTGGCACTGTAAAATACAAGTCAATAAAATTAACTTAAATTATAACATAGTATGTTCACTCGAAAACAGTAAAAAGCAACTATTAAAATATCTATAATAATTGCCAGAATTATTACTATATATTCATAATAAGGATGGCTCCCACACTAATCTACTTGCAGGTGGTCAATGTTGAGCAGAGGACGAATATACATTGGGAGTTGACTGAAGAAGGCAAAAGTGTCGTGGCTAATGGTAGCCACGAAGCACTAGTCTACAATGCTATCCCACCTAATGGTGTGGCTAAAGAGGAACTCATGGTATGTCTATATTTTTTCTTCTTAAAGTTGCATAGTCCGATAAAAGCATCAACTTGTCAAAACCAAAACAATTACCTATATTCTATCCTACATATCTGACTTAGATATTGATGCATTTATTAAGGATTTGTTGCCACACAGAAGGGAATGCTGAGTTGATTGAATATAACCTGTTACTGCTGAAGCCCATGGTGTCAGAGGTTTGGCATGCTTGACAAAATTAATTTTGAAGGTTTGCACTTGAAATATCAACTAAGTTAGCCATTTAAAATGACAGTGGCTTCAAACTAAAGCAAGGTAGATTTATAACCATCAACCTAATATATATATCTGAGAAAATAACAGAAACTCAAAACCATCGGACTCTGCAACTTTAATTAAAACATAAATACTACAGCTGGTTTAACGTCATATAGATGAATAAGTGTGGTAATATCGGTTAGCCTATAAGTTTCTCTAGATTTCAAAACAGATTTTGCCTACATGGCTTTCTCTCAAGATTGAATTATTATGTCCGTTTAAAGATTCAACTGTCTGTATTTCTGATTTACAGAAGACGGTGCCGACTGCAAAGGTCGGGTTTAGCAAGGCGATGGCAGCTGGGTGGATCAGTATGGACAAGAATGCTGAAGGAGGACCTCGAATTTTCAAGAAGGTATGCCATTAACAGACATGCCCATTCCATTTATGTTGCCAGTTGATTTAGTCTCCCTGAGATTATTGCAATTAGAGGGATGCCAATCTTCAGGATATCTGACAAATCCAGGGATTCGTGTATTTAAAAAAAAACACTCAAGCAAACAAACAAAAACCACGCAAAAAAGTTGGTTCCAATTTCCCTCTTTCCTTTTTTATTTTTTTTTATTTATTTTTATTTTTTATGAGGGTGGGGAATATAGCTGTTCTGGAAAGTAAGCTTTGTTGACCTCACCTCCCCGCCCCACACACATCAAATTATTTTGCGTCTACCTACTCAGGTCAATCAGTGTGGGTACCTGCCAGCTCCTCACTACCAGAGACTTGCTCTATTACTAGTATTAGTGTTTTCGGGGTCGTGGATTATAGGCTAATTACTATGAAAACTATGGCTTCTGGGTTACTCTCAAGGTGTTATACTCACCTCAACAGCAATGGCTGTAGTAGCAGTAGTTAGGTTCAACTGTATTGTGTTGGGTTTCTAAGTGGACCCAGCATCATTTCCATGCAGGTTCTTAACATAGGCAGTTTTGCATTTAGGTCGAGAGCATTGAAGACCAAGTACAACAGTGTTTATGCATGATAGCTAACTTGAAGATAGATGAGGTAACCGACCAGCAAAAGAATGAATACCGGAAGAGGAAACTCATCGCAGAAGTGTAAGTAAATTGTTTTGTAGATTTGTTGTCGCAATGAAAGAGTTATATCGTTTAGCTCATTAACAGAAGCAAAGACTTATTTTTTAAGAGAGTGAATTAAAATGCAACGGTTGGGCTACCCCACGCTCCTGTTAAATTTACGATGGCGAAGATTGAGAATGACTGTCCTAATATGACCTTAGATGTTGCCAGGACGTACAGCTCCAACAACCAACCAGATATGGTATGGCCAACTGATAACTATTTAGTACCATTTTCAATACGTTGCCATATATTTTTTTTATTCTTTTAAATTTAAGATGGGGGGGAAAAACTTATTTAGGACTATTTTCAATTTTCGAACTGGTTTGTATAAATATCTAAACATAGCTAGCTATGCTAATCCGTTGCCATGTTATATTTGTATATGATAAAAACAGGAAAACCAACTACTTCTACGTGACGAAGGGATCAGCTTTCACCATCACTATTGAAAAGCCTGAGACGGAATTAACTGCGGAGATGCTTTCAACGTATGTTCTGCACTTTAAACACAGAAATATATTTGTATGTCATTTGTGAAGGGACCTTATCTTACTAATGCGCATTCTCATGAGTCCAGGTTATTAAATATAAGAATTTTCAGTTACTATGTAATGCACGTGTGAGCAATTAGTTGTGAAACTCAGCTGTGAAGACATCGATGATAATGAATATTACCATTTAGAAGTTTGTTTGTTTATTTGTTTATCAACCCCACAGCACAAAAAGTATACATCGACTATTGGGGGTCATTTAGAAGTATGGGGCATTTATTTGTTAAGCATGTCATTATTTACTTTGGTTTATCGAATAGTGAAGAAGGGTATCTAACAACCGACACACCTGTCTGGAATGCCTTTTCACTTATTCCCCCATATGTATAGTAGCTCCTTCTTCTACCAAACAACATAGTGAAATAAACTATCCAGCACGATATTGTGAAAACCTCTAAAAAGACATCAAGTTACCAAGTCAATAACTAGCAGTAGATCCTAAGAATGATGAAACAGTCCTGTTTTCCTTTTTGACCCAATATATTCTGAATAAGCAATTTTAAATGGAAAATCAAAAACTTTAAGAATTCCATTCCATCTCATGTGTTATCTATCAGTATGTTGTTACACATTATGGAACCCGTGCACTATCCATCACTTTGATTATCTTATCATCTTATATCCCGTACCAGATCTGTATGCACGACATGTAATAACTTTGTTTAAATTGTGGTTTATCTTGATGTTACTTGTTAAATTGTAATTTTACATGCCTGTGCTTCAAATATCTAAAAGGTTTACCATCTAAAATAAAAGTTACTTCAGACTAAATTAAGGTAGATTGTAACAATCAATTTAACATATTTATCTCATAAAAATGACAGAAACTCAAAACCATCGGACTATGCAACTTTAAGTACATTTGTTAGTTATTAGTTTGTAGAGATTCATTAACGTATACAAACAGAATATCCCCCCTCCCCTAGACCATATTCAGTGGTTAAATATAAATCAACTCAAATGTGTCCTTCAGTCCATGAGGTGTGCATCAATCACTTTCACTTCCGTTAGTGCATAACTCCCATATGATATCGGTGAATAAATGCGTAATATTGAGGCAGTGTAGGAAGCGCTTATATAAAGTTGTAGATATTGAAAGGACTTGTACTGTGTGTGGGCTTTTCCTCAGAGATTGTTTCTATTTTCTATGTGGTGTGGATAGTGGCAGCTGGAAGGAGAAGGAGTTCAAGTCGTACAACTTCAACGCCCTTGGGGTGATCCCTCCCAGCGGTCACCTTCACCCTCTCCTCAAGGTCAGGAAGGAGTACCGGCAGATCTTCCTCGAGATGGGGTAAGAATTGTTTTAATGTGTGGACTGGTAAGTACAGCCTTACTCTGAATATAATATGAATGAATGCTACTTTAGCATGCGGTCTACCGAAGTCTATCGCTAGCATGCAGTCTACATCAACGAACACCCACATCAGTATCCTCCTCAAATTGAAAGTTAGAGTTAGGGTTAAAGTGCAGGTAGACCGCACGCTAGAGTGTAAATGGCCAGGTAGATCGCACGCTAAAGTGGCACCAATAAATCTGTTGGTGTGCGAGTGTGTGGGTGGAAGGTGGGGGGAGGGGGGTGATTGTCTTTTAGAGCTTTTCTTTCTTTTCTTTTCTCTCACTCTTTCTCTTTTTCTCTCTCTTTTTCTCTCTTTTTCTCTCTTTTTCTTTCTTTTTCTCTCTCTTTCTCGCTCTTTCTCTCTCTCTCTCGCTATCTCTGTCTCGCTATCTCTGTCTCGCTCTCTCTGTCTCTGCATATTTCCAAGCCTCTCCTTCTCGCACCTCTCCCTTTCTCTCACTCTACCCACGTCCTTATCTTTGGTGACAGACGGGACGGCATAGTAGTTGAAATGTCTGATCAAGTCAAGCCCACGTTCAAAATAGATACTTGTCACTTCCTCATCTGGCCTTAGGATAGGGTAGTGACTGGTTGGCGTAGTGTAATAAGACTGAGTGGGATATCACGTCAGCGTACTAGTGTCATGGTATGGTAGTGGAACAGCACTGTAACGTTACTGCATGTGTACTGCTCTAAGTGGTGCCCATCATAATATAACCAATTGTATTCACGAGCGAAATATTTAGATTTTCAGAATGTCAATTACAATTATCATGGTACTAATAATGACTGTTCAGATCATATGATTCTCTGGAAAACTAGACACATGTGTATAGTAGGGCACTCTCTGGCCAATATTAGCTGTGACGACACATATTTCTTGTGTGTAGGGTAATCTCTAAGTGATATTAAAGTTGCATAGTACAATGGTTTTGATTTTCTGTCATTTTCTTAGATAAATATACTGAGTTGATTGTTATATAATCTACCTTACTTTAGTTTGAAGTAACTTGTTTTAAATGGCTAACTTATGTGATATTTGAAGTGCAAACATGTAAAATTAGTTTGGAAAGCACATCAAAACTACACCATAGGCTTTAGTAGTAACAGGTTCTATAAAATTGAGTCAGTATCCCCTTCTATGTGGCAACAAATGCTTAATAAATGCATCAATATCTAAATTAGATATGTACAATCAAATCTAGATAATTGTTTTGGTTTTGAAAATGTGATGCTCCATCGGACTATGCAGTTTTAAGACGGCAAATTAAAGTAGCCTAAATAAAAATGTCGTCATGTTTATGGTTGTTGTGCTACAGCAGTTTCCAGGGCCTTATTGTGTATTCTGCTTTTCCCGCAGTTTCTCTGAAATGCCGACAAACAACTACATCGAAAGTAGCTTCTGGAACTTTGACGCCCTTTTCCAGCCTCAGCAGCATCCTGCCCGTGATGCGCATGACACTTTCTTCATTTCCGGTAATTATTTCCCCGCTGTGGATGCACCGAAAAGCTGCAACACCAACAAGTTTAAAATGACTATTATCATCAACTCAAACTATACCTCATCTCATCATATCCACTTATCTTCTATGAAATCTACATCTTGTAACATGGAGGTTGTAAATATGTCATGCCATGTCTTTATTATACAACGTTTTAAATGCCGTCTGCTTGCTTGTAAGGGCGCTCTGTTACATCTACATTATTTATATTCATATATTTTTCATCTGATACTTATATGCCACTAGAAGATGTACCTTATTGTAGGAGTGACATTTAATGTAACTACTTCTTCTGCAATCATAACAAATTATTAACTGGATAATCATCCAATAATGTCAATTAAAAAATAATTAACAGCCACCAACATTAAACAAAAATTTGAGATTAGTATCTTTAGGAAAGTATGTCAAGTTTAGATATTTCAATTGGGACCAGCTATTTGGTTGTGCTTCAAATATTTGTGTCTGCTTTCTTTTTCTTTTGACTCCCGTAGAACCGGCGACGGCTCGCGAATTCCCACGTGACTATCTGGAACGTGTGAAGAAAGTGCATTCACATGGAGGGTATGGCTCACAGGGGTAAGTGTCAATCTATTGTTGACAGATATGGATTTACATAAGCGTAGGACCATACGTGGTGGCCGAATCGGTAGAACACAGGCTTCCTGTGCAGAAGGTAGGAAGTTTGAATCCCAACCGAGTCAACCCAATAACTTATCAAATTGATACTCTTCACTACCTAGCCTGGCACTCAGCATTAATAAGGACTGGTTAGCAAGGACTGGTTAGCACAGTATCAGAATAATGTGACTGTGGGAGATCAGATTATGGTGCCGGTGGCCTGGTCTCCCAGTGGGGCAGCACTATAAACTCACTGTTCCAAGTCGGTGCCTGTATTGATATGCCCTTAAATGTTGCTAGGACAAAAGAACAAACCAAGCAAACATAATAAGTGTAGTGTCGTGAGGTTGATAAAATGGGAAATATTGAGCCTAGAACATGATTCGCACGCAAACCTTTTACATTCTGGGCTAGTGTGCTAACAGTTACACCACCTAGGCCTCTGATGTCATCATCCTACCCACGGTCTACTGTTTATATAGCTCCGTGCCTGAGAGCTCAGTGCAGACTACCACAGTAGACATGTAGTAGTTACAACCAACTTCTTTCTACCCAACACAATCCAAATGCCATTTATCTAAAATTATCGCCTAATCTATACCAAATCACCCAATAAATTTGGAACCCATTTGGCCTAGAATATTTCATGTATATACTTCTTCGCTGAAAGACCTGTCTCCTGGTGCTGAAATATGAACTATTTCGGTGTATAAACCAGTTTCTGTATTAAAACAAAAACGTTGCTAAAATTAACAGCCAGGAGGCGTGACTGTTGAAGCAACGGCGAGCTGTCGCAGTTTCCTCCCATCAGATGGCGCCACGAACCTATGGGACACCACTGGTATATGCTGGGCCCCATGGCAGGGGAATACGACGGGCTGCCGGCTGCTAGCGCCACCTGGTATCTAATTCTGGAATTAGCTACCAATGAAATTATTTCTACGATATTTCAAAGAGACCTGCTCATTGCGTCATATCTTAAAGGCACCCAACATACACAATTTGCTCAATGCTGTAATTGATGAGCGTACAAACTATTATCATATCTACTAATCTATCCTGCCTGATGCTCTTCACACACATACCCACACCTACTATGCATGTGTGTGGCTTCTTGCATGTGACACCAGTACATATTGCTTCTAGAACCAGACGGGGTTGGCCAAATCGGTAGAGCGCAAACTTCCCTTGTGGAAGGTCGGGACTTCGAATCCCGGCCAAGTCAAACCAATGACTTATTAAATTTATACTTGTTCCTACCTAGCCTGGTGGTAAGCATTAATAGGATAGGGAAAGGAGTGGTTAGAACAGTATCAAGATAATGTGACTGTGGGATATCTGGTCATGGTTTTGGTGGTCTGGACTCCCAGTAGGGCAGCACTATAAAGTTGCTATGAGTGAGCACTATCCCAAATCGATACCCGTCTTAATATGACTTTAGGTGTTGCAAGGACATAAAATTAAATTAAAAAAGACAACAAAAACAAGCTACACATGTGGAAATAGGGGTGTTTCTAGTTCTAATACTGGGTCGTCTATTTGCCAGGTACCAGTACGACTGGTCGGAGGCGGAGGCTGCAAAGAACCTACTGCGCACACACACAACGGCCGTCAGCGCAAGGATGCTGTACAAACTGGCACAAGAGGTAAGTAAGCATGCAGATTATGTGTACACACAGCACTGTTCTGCAGAACAGGACGCGATGGCCGAATCGGTAGAGCGCGGGCCTCGCGTGCGGGAGATCAGGAGTTCGGTTCCTGGTCAAATGAAGCCAATGACTTATAAAATTGATACTTGTCACTTCCTAGCCTGGTGCTTGGAATTAATAGGATCGGGAAAGAACTGGTTAGCTCACTGTCAGGATAATGTGACTGAGTGGGATATCAACTCATGGTGCTGCAGGCAGATTTCCCAGTGGGGAAGACCTATTAAGTCGTCATGAGTGCGCACTGTCACAAATCGGTACACATCCTGATATGACCTTCGATGTTGCAAGGACATAAAACTCCAACAATCAACCAACTTTAAAGTTGGATAATCCGGTGGATTTAAGTTTATATTCTTTACATACACATATTAGGTTAATCGTTATAATCTATTTTACTTTATTGTCGAGTAAACCTTTGTTGTAAATGACTAACTTTTCAGACAGTTGAAGAGGAAACATGCAAGATCATTTTGGTGTGTACACAGAAATTCCGGACATCATAAGCTTGTATGACTAGCAATATAGGGTATGCACCGACGTCACGCTAAGCGGAAGTGCGGCCATTGCGGCGATAGTAACCACAATAATAAAACACTGTCACAGTGCAAACTCAATGGCTATGAGCAATCTTCCTCCAGAAAAGTTTAAATATCTCTAAAACCACACCACCTAGAAACAAACTGATTGGAATACACATAGAAAACATGTTTACCAAAAAGATTATATTAAATTGATATGGTTAGGGTTATGGATTTCTATTAAATTTGAATAAAACTGGCGTTTTGCACTGCGCGTACCGGCATACTCAATCGAGTCAATGCATTGTCAATGGCAGTGAGCAATCTTCAGACAGAAAAAGTTAAATATCTCTAAAACTACAACACCTAGAAACAAACTGATTGGAATACCCATAGAAAACATGTTTACCAAAAAGATTATATTAAATTGATACCGTTAGGATTCTGGATTTCTATTAATTTTGAATAAAACTGACGTTTTGCACTGCGCGTACTGGCAAACTCAATGCATTGCCAATGATCGCGAGCAATCTTCATACAGAAAAAGTTAAATATCTCTAAAACTACACCACCTAGAAACAAATCGTTTGGTACATATATAGAAAACATATTCAATGAATAGATTATATTAAATTTATACGGTTAGGGTTCTGGATTTCTATTAATTTTGAATGAAATAGACGTTTTGCACTGCGCGTACAGGCAAACTCTATGGGTTGTTTACTGTTTGATATGGCCGCGCATCCGGTTGATTACATCACATGAATACCCTATATTGTGACAGGTTCCCATGGCGTAAAAATCACCATCGATCAATTGTCAATCAATTATCAATCACCTATCAGTCACGTATCAAGCATTCGGGGTCTATTAAGTTGACTTAATATTCCGTCTATGCAGTAGTGACTGTTCCATAAGTACATGAGTGTCTAAGCTAGATATGTAGGATCAAATACAGGGAAGTGTTTTAGGTTAGAACGTTTTATAGATTCAGTAGGTTGTGCTAGATTGAGAGGTGTCATTCTTGTTTGTTTGTTTATTTATTTATATATATATATATATATTTGGAATATGTCTTCTTTTGCCTCCCCAGACCCACTTTCCTTTATTAAGGAAATTGCATTCCCCCTCCTCCCTCACCCCAAATTACAATTTCTTTTAAATTATTAATCCAATTCGTCACTATTATGCCAATTAGCAGGTTACATTTCATACTAATGTATGCTATCTAAAACTGTTCTGCTTCACTCTGGTCGGTATTTAGAATTGTTGTATAATAGGTGTGGTTAAATCTCATCTTTTGTTAATATTGTTTTAAATACGGTTTTTCATTTTTTTAAGCCAAGCCTTTTAGCATCTCTGATTAATCTTTTCTGTCGCTTACATCATACTAGTAGTTTCGAATAGTGTCGCTAATTTGATGAGCCTTATTTGCTCCTTGTGCCCCCCCCCCGACCCCCATCCCATTGTTTTATTTTATATAAGTATCCTGGTGGTGATTTCTCAGGACAATGACGGAGCCGGCTGGAGGGTGGCAATATGACAACAGGATGGGAGAGTGGAGTTGGGGGGGGGGGGTGTACCTGTGCGTGCCCATTGTGACGAGATAAATGACATGAAAGAAATATCACTTTCCTGTCACTAGGCGGTAGGAAAAAGCCAACCACCCTTTGATATGCGTAGGCGATAATGCCATTCGTTTTTTTACTCCTAGAAACTAACATCGCCAGTAATTTCCCCTCAGGACATAAAAAGTCCGATGATGCCTTTAATGTTGCATTCAACTTTTTTTTTTTTCTATCTCCCCCCCTCCCCGCCTCAAAATGCTCGGTGTCACAATTGACAGCGAAACCACTGAGACAATTGCCATAATTTTAGACAGGTGTCCTTTTATGTGGATAGGAATACTACAGAACAGAATGAGGAGGAAAGGTAACGCGCGCACGCGCGCACACACACGCACGCACACACGCACGCACGCACACATACACAAACAAATAACGGTGAGGGAGGAAGAGGGATGGTGGTTATTTCCCTCCCTGTGAGAAATGGTCACGAGGGAGGACGGTGGCTTACAGAGAGAGCGTAAGCAACGGTCCAGGGCGGGGAATGAACGGGAGGCCGCCATTGCGCTGCTGGGTGCGTAGTTCTACAGGAGTCCGGCAGGTGGCGCGCCCAGGTGTCGTCTGCCGCAGTGCCGGCGACATAGGGCCCGTCTGTGAGTACCATATGTTACACAATACAGTGAAATACGCCAGCTAGCCTGGTGGAGTCTAGATGATTTTGAACCTACTGGTTATTTATTGAACAGAAGGACACATACGCCATGTTTAAATCAGACGAGAATGCTTGATCAGTGCGCAGGTTTTTTTTCTTTCTTTTAAGAGACAAGCTCCTTTCAGACTGGCAGACGAGATTTCCTACTCCCTGTTCTGACGTCATACTCTGCTTACTTCTAACCAGTCTGATCTAGTTCGCATTCCCCCCGCTAACTAACTAGTCTTTCCTGTGATCTATCTTTGGAAACGTGGTCTAATTCTGTTGAACAATTTCCGAAAAGTCCACCCGTAATAAATTGACCTAGTTAAAATGAGATGGTAGGGAGAAGGGGGATGGGGTTAGGCGCTTCACTCGTTTGACAGAGGAGCGGGACATAGCTCAGCCAGTAGCTTGTCCACCTGTGAAGTTCTCGGTCATCCGATCGATCCTTCTCAGTGGACTCATTTGCAGCTTGGGCTATTTTCCGTTCCAACCAGTGGTCCACAACTGGTTTATCAAAGGCTGTGGTATGTGCTGTTCTGTCTGTGGGAAAATGCATATAAGCATATAAAAGACCCCTTGCTGCTTATCAGAAAAATTAGCCTATGTGGTGGCAGTGGGTTTCCTCCAAAGAAATATGTTAGAATGACCATATGTTTGACATCCAATAGCAGATGATACAATAAAGAAAATGAATGTGTTCTAGATATGTCATTAATTAAAGCAAGCCTTACTTTACAATTGTTTGAGAGGGTCTTGCTCTATGCCTTTGAAGGTCCAGATGTTTTGAGGAGAATATTTATTTTTAAGTGGTGTGCTGAATTTCTCGACTTTGGTTGAGGAGGGAGATGGAAGTGTTCAGTGAACGCCGGTGTAGCCATCGGCGCGTACAAAGTTAGGTACATGTAGTGGCTTCGTACAACTTCACAAGATACAATAAAAAGGTTTCGTACAAGGTACCGCAAACTCATACACAAATTACGGAAACTTAATATGTACCACACCACCATATCGATACTTGTAAGAAGGTTTACTCACGTAATAGGTTACACAGCAAATTTAATTGCATTTAAAGTTGCATCGTCCAAAGAAAACATCAAATTTTCTAAATCAAATCACTTATCTTGATTTGATTCTATATATCCAACTTATATACTGGGGTAGTTATTAAGCCCTTACTGCTGCATCGAAGTCAATTTAATAGAACATGTCACCGCTTAAACTTATGATGTCCAATAATTTGGTGTGCACACCAAAATTACTTTCCATGTCTCTCTCTACTTCAACTGTATCTCCAAGTTAACCTTTAAAACAAAAGTTATGTTATTTGAAACTAAAGTGAAATAGATTATATTATAATCATCAACCTACTATATTTATCTTTTAACAAAATTATGGCAGGAACTGAAAACCATCGGGTAATGCAAATGTAAGCCCACAATTTGTGAGGAGGGGTGGGTGGCTGATTAATTTGTAAGTGAGTCAGGTGACGAGTGTTGAGTGGTGGGCTCTTATTAAGCCTACTCGGCACAGTCCACTTATGTGCTGATTGCCAGAACACCCTGGCTCGTGTAACGACGAACAATGGTCCACAACTTCGACGGCTGTAGATTGGATTAAGTCGGCAGTCGGCCTTATGCAATGCCGGCTGTTGTTGAGAGTGGTCCCAGGGGTCGATGTGGTGTATTAAGTGGTCACCAATACTTAGGCCCGCCTCACACTCACTGACTGCCTGCCGACTGAACAGTCTCATGTAGCAGTCACACTACGACGACAAGCGGCGACGACAGCTCTGCGACAGCGACTTCCGGTGTCGCGCAGGTGTCGCCGCGACACCTCCAGTTTCTCCTTACTTTCTCGACTGTCGCCGGGTTGTCGTAGTTGTTTTGGACATGTTGAAAAACTTCGACGACAGCCGAATTTGCGGCACTGTCGCGGCACTGTCGTCTTGTCGTTAAGCTGTAGTTGCTTCTCTCTCCATGTATGTGTCTGTGTGTGTCTGTGTGTGTCTGTGTCTATGTGTGTGTCTATGTGTGTGTGTGTGTCTGTGTCTGTGTCTCTGTGTGTGCCTCACTCTCACTCTCAGTCTGACTCTCACTCTCACTCTCAGTCTGACTCTCACTCTCAGTCTGACTCTCACTCTCAGTCTGACTCTCACTCTCAATCTGACTCTCACTCTCAGTCTAACTCTCAGTCTCACTCTCACTCTCAGTCTGACTCTCACTCTCACTCTGACTCTCAGAGACACACAGAAACACAGAGACACACAGAGAAACAGAGTGAGAGTCAGACTGAGAGTCAGAGTGAGAGTCAGACTGAGAGTCAAAGTCAGAGTCAGACTGAGAGTGAGAGTGAGGCACACACAGAGACACAGACACACACACAGACACAGACACAGACACATACACACACACAGACACACACACACAGACACACACACACATAGACACACATAGACACAGACACACAGAGACACAGACACACACATAGAGACACACACAGAGACACAGACACACACACACAGACACACACATAGACCCACATAGGCACAGACACACATAGACACAGACACACACATAGAGACACACACAGAGACACACACAGAGTCAGACACACAGACACTATCGTCTGGATGTCGTCCGATTGTCGTCCAATTTAGCCCGAATTTGCATATGTCGTCGTGATTTCTCAAAATTCCAGCCGCCGGGCTGTCGTCCTCCCATTGTCGTCGTAGTGTGACTGCTACATCAGGTCGGGCTATATCGCTGGTCGCCGACTGCAGTTTCACTAGATTGTAACACTAACAGGGATGAAATATAATCTGAATTTTCACTTATATACCCTGACATTGACGGGGCGCGCTGGCCGAATCGGTACAGCGCAGGCCTCGCATGCTTGAGATCGGGAGTTCGCTTCATGGTCGAGTCAAATCAGTGACGTATAAAATTGATACTTGTTGCTTCCTTGTCTGGCGCTCAGCATTAATAGGATAGGGCAAGGACTGGTTAGCTCAGTGATAGGATAATGTGACTGAGTGGGATATTGGGTCATGTTGCCAGTGGCCTGATTTCCCAGTGGGGCAGCACTATAAAGTCACCATGAGTGTGCACTGCCACAAGTCGGTACCCATCCTGATATGACCACAGATGTTGCCAGGACATAAAATTCCAACAACGAACCAATCAGCATGACATTAGTTAGGTCCGACAGGGGTTAACTCCTACAGCCAGCCTTAACAGCAATGCGCCTCCCCTCAGTCTGACCGGAAGTGATGGGTCTCACTCAAACCATGAGCACCTCACGAGTGGTTCGCTCAAATATTGGGCTTATTTCTTGGAGTGAGGATGGGTGGCGGAGGGGGGCACTCCTGTCCAATATGGGAACACATAAAACGACGCCGCTCACCCATGCGCCATCTCTTAAGCTCTCTGATATTGGAAGCCCCGACCATTAGTCTCAATGGGGGAGGGGGGGATCATAACGGGTTGATTTTTTTTTTAATTCAAAATATTTCACCCTAGGGACGTGGAGTAAAAGTCGCACAAAGGCAATGCAATGGTCCAGGATTAAATTAATTTTACGTACAAATGATACATATATAAATATGTACACATGCAGTCGTGACCAGATGGGATGGCCAAATGAGTTGAGCATCCGTCTCTCGGTTTGGTAGATCGTGGGATTCGAACCCACAAGTTCGAACCCTGGTCGAGTCAAACCAATGACATGAGAATTTGTACCTGTCACTTCCTAGCCAGGCGCTCAGCATTATTAGGATAGGGCAAGGGTTGGTTGGCTCAGTGTCATGATAATGTGACTGATTGGGATATCAGGTCATGGCGCTGGCAGCCAGTAGGGCAGCACTATAAAATCGCCATGAATGCGCATTGTCACAAGTCGGTACCCGTCCTGATATGACCTTAAATGTTGCCATGACATAAAACTCCACACACACACACACACACACACACACACACACACACACACACACACACACACACACACACACACACACACACACACACACACTGTCATACACCCATAATACATACATACATACATACATACATACATACATACATACATACATACATACATACATACATACATACATACATACATACATACATACGTACGTACGTACGTACGTACATACATACATACATACATACATACATACATACATACATACATACATATACACACACACACGCACGCACACACACACACACATACACACACTTTATCCACACAACAAAATAACGCGTAGAACATGTGAGATGCGAACTCCGGGAGCGGGGTGTGGGTATTGGCGGAGGGGGGACTGGTGCGGGCATTGGCAGAGTGGGGAGTGAGAAGAAAGCTAGAATTAGCGGCCGGCAGAAAGGCACTCATCTGCGGTAGAAGGCAAAGCGTGGGCGGAAGCGGAAGCTGGGCGAGGAAGACCTGCGATGGTCTGTGGAGGTGGCGCCCTGCCATTGCTTCCACCCCGAGGTGTGGCCGCCTCACCCCGGGACCGAGACCGGGGCCGGGACTGAGCCCGTTGCCGGTCGGAGTGCAGCCCGACGACATTCCGCCAGTACAGCCCGCCGAGTCTGAGACTGGGCAGGGTTACTTATATAAATACCGATACGACTGAGATCCAACCATTGGTGTCTGCCCAGCTACCAGGCGTGGAGTACACTATATACACTGTACATATACTGTATACACTGTATACACTATACATTGTATACACTGTATACACTGTGATATTTGTCTACATAGCGAATGTATGCACAAGACTTTGGTTCAGTGACTAATGTACCCAACTATGATATTTGTCTACATAGCGAATGTATGCACAAGACTTTGGTTCAGTGACTAATGTACCCAACTATGATATTTGTCTACATAGCGAATGTATGCACAAGACATTGGTTCAGTGACTAATGTACCCAACTATGATATTTGTCTACATAGTGAATGTATGCACAAGACTATGGTTCGGTGACTAATCTATCCAACTATGATATTTGTCTACATAGCGAATGTATGCACAAGACTTTGGTTCAGTGACTAATCTATCCAACTATGATATTTGTCTACATAGTGAATGTATGCACAAGATTTTGGTTCAGTGACTAATCTACCAACTATGATATTTGTCTACATAGCGAATATATGCACAAGACTTTGGTTCAGTGACTAATCTATCCAACTATGATATTTGTCTACAAAGCAAATGTATGTACAAGACTTCGGTTCAGTGACTAATCTACCCAACTACGATATTTGTCTATTTCAACAAATTGAAGGCCTAGAAACAGAAACAAAAGTATGAACAAATGTGCCGTGCCTAGTTGCAGTTGTGATGCTGAGTCGGCATCTTCAATAGTTCAGTGTGGAATTAATACAACAGCTCTTTCAGCAATCAAGAAAGGCTTGAAATTTGGCTAGAACTTGAAGTGATCACTCCATTTGTAAATATATTTAATTAATTAATATATAAACATGGACTGGTTTCTAGATTCATTCAGGCATTCAAACTATAGTGTGAAAACTGGACTGGTTTCTAACTGAAATTGAATAAATAATGCGTATCTTTATAGATTTATTCAAGCATTCAAACCGTAGTGTGAAAACTATCCCAAATGAATCAGGTTATTGCCGTGTCAAACACGTAGTTTTGCCCATTGATCTATTCTAATTTCTAGTATGTTGTCATTATTGAACAGTGAAAGTGATTACAAACATATGTAAGACTGCTTAGCCTGCTGGGGAAGGTGAGAGGTTTGGTGGGTGGAGGGGTGGCGACTTTTCTATGATTGTTTGGTTGTATGCTGTTGAGGCTGTTTACCCGTATGTGCCCTTGTCAAGCGGGCTCTTCCTCTAGGTCGACATTTTGATGGAGATAGGTCCCTTCCCTCTCCCTCCCCTCATCTCCACCGTGTATTGTGAAGGTGGGTACAACTCGCCTGGTGACAAGCAGGTAGGCGCGTAAACAGGTGACTGTTATTTCAGAGCGCCCCATGTTGATCAGACTATTGTCAACAACTCAAGCAAATGGAATAATGGGGGAGACGGTGGAGTTACTCTTTTTATATACTACTGATATGAGGGACTTATGACAGTGCACAGTCATGGCGACTTGCACCTTGGTTGACATATCAAGCTGTATATATATGTGTATATATGTGTGTATAAATATATATATATATTATTTCCATCTTCAAATATGCAACATAGACAGGCACTGGCTCGTCATTATCTTGTATTTATGCCAGAGAAAGATTATTTGCGAGTTTCTACGGGAATGTTGTTCTACAAAATTCAACTATCGATTAGAGGAAACTCTCTTTAAAATATTCAACTACTCTCCTCTCCTCTCCTCTCCTCTCCTCTCCTCTCCTCTCCTCTCCTCTCCTCTCCTCTCCTCTTCTCTCCTCTCCTCTCTTCTAATCTTTACGTGACACTCTCTCCTCCCCATTCTCATCTCATTGCTCCTCACTCACTCATTCTTCCACTCACTCACTCACTCACTCATCCACTCACTCACTCACCCATCCACTCACTCTTCTTTCTCATCTCCAATCTCTAGTATTTATTAATCTCCAAGAACTTGCGCTAAATTGTAACACAACATTTCATCAATTTAGCAGTTCTTTGTAAAAAAAATTGTTTACCCCCCCACCCCCAAACAAAACCGACAACAAAACCAAAAAACACAAGTAGTTAATGCTTGTTTAATGCACTTTCTTTTAGACAAACGGAAATTGCAAACAAGCGGTAACAAAACGGCTCCCGGAACCTGACCTCCAGCCCCAATTTAACTTGCACATAACACCTGTTAGGCCGGCAGTTAATCCCTCAAATAAATCCGTTAAATTTTTTATGCGCGCGCCTGCGCACTGCCCACTGCGCTGTGCCCCCACTGCGCAGCCTCAACAGTGTTCGTTGCGATGGCGCGACTTTTAATTGGCGGAGCCGAGCCAGAGATGGGTGGGCGTTTGGCGACCGACCGCCGCCGCAGTTCCCCCAAAGGCCCCCAGGGGGCAGGGCTGGTGCTCGCGCGTCCCCGTCTGCCGCAGCGCCACCTCGGGCCATCATTTATTTACCCTCAATCAGACGTCGTCCTGTTCGGGGCCGTTAGGTGTGCTAACCGCGCGTCGACTGTGTTGATGTTGTTATCTGAAACGACCAGAGTTCTGAGGCTGTGGCCATGTGAATGCCCCTCCACATCTTGCCCACTTCTCCCCGGAATAGTGCATTGGCCAGACCCACCAAATTCAGCTCGTTACTACCACTTAGGGTGTGTGTGTGTGGGGGGGGGGGGGGGGGGGGGGGGGCAAATGCTCACTATAATTTTCCATGGTCCGTATGGGGCCTGGAAAGTCTTGAAAAGTCTTGAACTTCATTTGGCTCATTATTCTAATCGTGATATATATCATATTTGATGTCCAAACATATACTAATCTTAAATATATTGAATATAGGATTATACTACAAATCTTACCAACCTGAAGATCTTCCTCATCTTGGTCAGACTCCTCACCCTCCTCGATTTCATAATGCTGAAAATTTGGGTGGGAGTTCTGGGGATACGATACTTGAAAGACAAGCTCCAAAATCGATGGACAGACATGACTTTAACAATGTTTTTAAAACCCATTAACATTCAAAATCACCAATTAAATGCCCATAATCCCTAACATAGTAGACCCAGTACTCATTCCTTCGATTAGTGGCTATTCCACAGTTAGAGGTGGGAAGGAAATTCTACCAAGCTCGTCTCTGCCTCGCAATCAAGCTCAAGCTAACTTTAACTGTCTATCTCACGTGGCTTACATGATTGCTTAGCGCATTAATTTCTGCGGATGTTCCTGGCGGTTCGTGGGGTGAGTGAGTTTGTACTAGCTTCCAACCAGCAGACGCCGTACTTCTAAGCCGGTGTGGCGGTTTCAGCGTGTTCCCGTGCTCAGCCGTGTCCCGTTGCTTCTGCGCATGCGCGGATTTCGCATCAACTCGGGTCACCCGAGCCACTTATTGGCACATCCTACAAACTCGGGTCGAATAATCGAATACGCTTCTCTGCGCTCGGGTGGACAATTTTTTTTTTTTTTTTAATAACCGATGAAACTACAGCAAAATAGCATTTAAAGTATTTTATGATGGCCTAGTTTACCTATATTTCCATTTAATTAATCTAAGTTATTCTTTTTTTGCACATGGCACGTGTATTTGTCGACTCCACTCGCCGTGTTCTATTTGAAATTCTGACGACTCGGATGACCCCAGTCGCCCGGGTAGTGTTAATCGATTACTGCCACGCTTAGTAGATTCTGACGCATGCGCAGAAGCGAGGTACACGTCTGAGCACGGGAACGCGCTGAAACCGCCACACCGGTGTACAGCGTTTCGTGTGGCGCCCTCTTTAGGCAACTCCCGGCGTTAATCCACCCTATAGTGGCTCACCTCATCCTCGCTCATTCCGCACCACAATGAAACCACCAGACAACCCTTCCCCTTTCCTCCCCTCCCCTCCTCCCTCCCCTTCCGCGTCTCCCTCCCCTTCCCCATCTCCCTCCCCTTCACTTCCTCTCTCCCCTTCCCCTCCTCTCTCCCCTTCACTTCCTCTCTCCCCTTCCCCTCCTCTCTCCCCTTCCCCTCTTCTCTCCCCTTCCCCATCTCTCCCCGTCCCATCCTCTCTCCCCTTCACTTCCTCTCTCCCCTTCCCCTCCCCTTCCCCTTCACTTCCTCTCTCCCCTTCACTTCCTCTCTCCCCTTCACTTCCTCTCTCCCCTTCCCCTCTCTCCCCTTCACTTCCTCTCTCCCCTTCACTTCCTCTCTCCCCTTCACTTCCTCTCCCCTTCCCCTCCTCTCTCCCCTTCACTTCCTCTCTCCCCTTCCCCTCCTCTCTCCCCTTCACTTCCTCTCTCCTCCCCTTCCCTTCCTCCTCTCCCCTTCCCCATCCTCTCTCCCTTCACTTCCTCTCCCTTCCCTCCTCCCTCCCCTTCACTTCCTCTCTCCCCTTCCCCATCTCTCCCCGTCCCCTCCTCTCTCCCCTTCACTTCCTCTCTTCCCTTCCCCTCTTCTCTCCCCTTCCCCATCTCTCCCCACCCCCTCCTCTCTCCCCTTCCCCATCTCTCCCCTTCCCCATCTCTCGCCTTCCCCTCCTCCCTCCCCTTCCCTCCCTCCCTCCCCTTCTCCTTCCTCTTCCTATTCCACTTCCTATTCCCCCTTCCACTCCCCATTCCCTTCCTATTCCCCTTATCCATCCCCATCTATTCCCCATCCATTCCCCATCCATTCACCCCTCCGTCCTTCCCACCCCCTTTGCCAGTGAAGGTGCCTTTGGTATTAGCTACTGCCTCGGTTCATGGCTGTCAGACGACAATTCCCCACCCATCCACCCACACTTTACACAACAAACAGCTGGGCGTTAGGTAGTCCGACTTCGCGTGTCGACAAATCAGATACATTTTTCACGAACCAAATCTCGACCCAGTATTCAGAGGATGCACACTTGCATGCCCTTTCTATTGATTTCCGATATCAATTACACGGAGAGAAAATGGCATGTCGGCAACTTTAGCCATAGGCCGGGATTAACTTTGTGTCATGAGTTTTTTCTGAAGATGAATATAAATGGAATGACATTTCTTCCATCAAACCTTTCGCGATTCCAGATTTATTTACAAAAAAAGTTTGTTTTATTGAACGACTCCTCTAGAGCACATTGATATTTATCATCGGCTATTGGATGTCAAACATATTGTCATTCTGACATATTTCTTTGAAGGAAACCTGCTGCCGCCACATAGGCTACTCTTTCCGATACGCAGCAAGGGGTCTTTTATATGCACTTTCCCACAGACAGGACAGCACATACCATATCCTTTGATGAACCAGTTGTGGACAACTGGTTGGAACCGAAACTAGCCCAAACTTCAAATGTGTCCACTGAGCACGAGATTTATTTACAATGCAATGACCGAATAGAAAAGTAACTTAAAAATTGTGTGATTTATATATAAAGAGACTAACACAGTGCAGACAGACACAGTAAGTAAAACATACCCATATGCTTTGCTTAGTGGATCCGTTGTAATTAAGAATATATTACTTCCATTCTAAATTTAATAATGCAATTCGTCACTGCCCCCTGGGGACCACTTCCCAAGGCCCGGTTCGTGCCGCGTACAATTCGGCCAGGTAGGAGTACACAGGTTCGACGTAAACCCACTGTGTTGTCCGCCTAACATTTACTCTTCCTGCTTCCGGTCTGTCCGTGGTGTTCAGCAGACATTGCCCGATATGAGGTTTTCAGCCTGAGTGACATTGCATAGTTCGATGGTTTTGTATTTCTATCATTTCCTGAGATAACTACGTGAGGTTGATTGTTATAATCTACCTTACTTTTGTTTGAAGTAACTTTTATTTTAAATGGCCAACTTTTGAGATGTTTGAAGTGCAAACATACCAAATTGATTTTGGCAAGAACGCCAAAACTTTGACACCACAGGCTTCAGTAGCAAATGGTTTAGTTTAAATTACCTCAGTATTCCCGTCTAAGTGTCGACAAGTGCTTAATAAATGCACCAGTATCTAAATGAGATATGAAGAATCAAATCGATATAATTATTTTGGTTTTGAAAATTTGATGCTTTATCCGACTTTAAGTCACTTTGAAACATTAGACAGTTAAATCAATTAAAATATATAATTTCTAAGTATTTAAAAAAAAAAAGAAGCAAATAATCAGCTATAGACAATTACCAAAGCGTGGCTATTCCAATATTGGTTGCTCTCCCCCCCCCCCCCCCCCCCCACACACACACACCAACACACGCACAACACCTCCCCGCCGACGGGGCATTGCAAGGCAAATCACATTTTCATTTACTCAGTTAAAGGTGTAGTAACGTGACCAATTTAACTTTACTTATTCAACATTATTATGATCAGTTGTGACAACTGTTACATTCTGCAGCTTGAAACTCCGATTTTATGGGAATTATTTAGGGCCCAAATATGGTCTAAGGATTTCTATGGGCGAGGTGTGGCTATTAGTGTCATTCAGCACTAGTAATAACCCTCCTCAGCTGTTAGAGTAAACATGGCGTACTTAGTAGCTTTGGAAGATTATGCAAACCCTACTGCCATTTCAATCAATTTGAAGCCTTTTGAGTATGCCTTGTGACCTAATGTACGTCCATCCTTCTCTTCCTGGTGTGACGTCATAGAATTGCTAATAATAGCCATGGGGTACAGGCCAGAAAAAATTGTGTTTCTTTGTTTTACAACAATTTCACGGCAGTGGAATTCCTGCGTTGGTCTTTAGGTGGAGTTTCTATGTTTTGTAGTGGGAGTAGCCTTGATAATGAACCCTGGGGCATCTTCCTTTCGTCATGGATGGCTGCTTCCACTTGACCTACATGGGCTTGATCAGGAATGATGCATGTCCTGCCGATTGGTGCTGAACCACTATTTGTCCTATCCAGACGAGGTAGTGACAACGGGCTTTGCTTGAGACGCCCACAGCCTTTCACATGGGAAGCGGGCGCGGTGCGAGTATTGTTAGCACACAGATATGGTCATACACATTCAAAGTTATGTATATCGGTCACTGTCCTGAAAACTGGCCAGAAGCGTCACATGGGGAGTTAAAATCTAATATTTAAATTTTTTACATTTTTTGGTTGCAAATGAAAGCTGGAAATCTCCCCTTTACATCTATGTAAAATATAAATTGATGAGATAAAAAATGAAGGTGCAGTCCATGATTAAGCTATGCCTTATGGCAGTATAACATGTGTGTCACACGTGTAACACATGTTTAGGACACCACACAGTCTGTTTAATAAAAATCTAATCAGAATTAATTAATACCATACTTAGAAGCATATTAATCATGCATTAATATACAGAAATATGTAGTGCTTATATTGTTTAAAAAAAAGTAATTCTCAAATATGCTTTATTCACTGAATAATTAGTGTACAATATTTGTGTGGCATCCAGACACCACTGGTTACATGTGTGACGGAAATTTGTAATGTTATTTCTGAAGACTGCAACATTTTTTTTTTTTAAATTTAAGCATGGATACATGTTAATAAATACTTCCTTTTTGATTTGCGAACTGTTTTGTTTGATATATCAATGCAATACAAGATGTTAATAAGGATTCAACCACGTCCCATATGTCATGTTACAAATGTCTGACTGTAAAATGGGGTTTTTTGGTACAAAAACACTTCATAACTAAAAGGA
The DNA here is from genome assembly GCA_030323885.1 of Branchipolynoe longqiensis. Lineage (NCBI taxonomy): Eukaryota > Metazoa > Annelida > Polychaeta > Phyllodocida > Polynoidae > Branchipolynoe > Branchipolynoe longqiensis. The sequence goes on along the minus strand of CM059187.1, from coordinate 108,932,546 downwards.
CCAAAGTTGCACACAGTTTATTTTATTTCCCTTATTTCTTTCATCAAATCTGAACATGAATATGAAAAGTGCAAAAAATAAGTAGGAAGGTTTTTATTGATGTTTTAAAATCCCATCCCATGCTGACCAGTTTTCAGGAGAGTGACCCATATATATAGGAGCCGAGTTATGTGTTTATATAAGCAGGACTAGATTTGTCGGTGTATATAAAGAGTATTATATATGTGTGTGTGTATGGCAATGTGTGTGTGTGGGTGTGTGTGACCTATCTTAATGTAGTAATATGGTTGGTAACATCACCTGATACTAACAATGGCAGCAGGCCCACCCACACAGCTATTCTAGATGTTTAGCGAGAAAACGAATAATGGTCACTACCTAGCCTGACACTACTAGAATAGGACATTGGTTGGATGACTCAGTGTCAGGATAATGTGACTGAGTGGGATACCGAGTCATGGCGGTAGCAACACAGTATCTCAGTTGGGTGCTATTGTCAAGTCAACATTAGTGCGTGCTGTCCCTGTCCGAATATGACTGCGGATGCCCCTCGGTCTGAACCCTGGTCGAGTCAAACCAATGACTTAAAAATTGTCACTTCCTAGCCAGGAGCTCGGCATTATTAGCAGAGAGCAAGGACTAGTTGGCTTAGTGTCAGGACAATGTGACTGCGTAGGATATCAGGTGTGGTGCTGGTGGCCTGATCTCTCGGTGGGGCAGCACTATAACGTCACCATGAGTGCGTACAACCATATATATGTATGTGTATATATGTAAAGATATATATATATATATATATACTTATGGGGCCGAGGTGGTGGTGCTGATTGCATTAAAAAGGGAGGTACTTTGCAGTGGAGCAGCCTCATGAGTGGAGAGAAAGTGTCGGCTCCTGGCCGTGTCTGAGATGTGGAGGACTTAATGAGGTAATGCCGACAGTGACTGCGGGAAGGGCAGGCCTCAGCCGAGGTAGGTGAGGAGAGAAGGTCGCAACGGGGACATTCACTCTCCCCTGCTCTCCTCACTCTTCTCCCTCTCCCCGACTCTATACTCCCTCTCCCCATCTCCCTTTCTCTTCCCTAGTCTCTCTCCACTTCCCTACCTTCCTCTCCCCCTCTCTCCCTCTCCTCTCTCCCTCTCGTCCCTCTTTTCACGCTCTCCTTCCATCTATCCCTCCCTCCCTCCCTCCCTCCCTCCCTCCCTCCCTCCCTCCCTCCCTCCCTCCCTCCCTCCCTCCCTCCCTCCCTCCTTCCTTCCCTCCCTCCCTCCCTCCCTCCCCCCCTCCCTCCCTCCCTCCCTCCCTCCCCCCCTCCCTCCCTCCCCCTCCCTCCCTCCCTCCCATCCCTCAAGGCCGACCTCCCATTTCCCCCGTTCCGTCAGTATACTCGTCATCACGGGACATGCACATGGTAAACGCAACCATTGAAATGCAATACTATGGCAAAGCCTTATTCAATTTAGCCACTTTGTTGTTTCTTCTAGTGTTCCTGCCTTGGACTAGGTCTTATAAAGTTCCTATTAATGAATGCAATTTTACTATTTCCATGTATATATATTTTTTCTGTTATAGTCTCCCATACAATCACCATATCCACCACCAGCATCACCTCCACCATCATCACTACCACCACCCACCACCACCACCACCACACATACGCACACCACTAGCATCAGCTCACCACCACAAAACCACATAATGCACATATGACCAAATTGCACCTTGATTAGAAAGCTCTCTCATGGTAAATGTGCATTCATCAAGGCCCAGTGGGGTTTTTACTTATGGCCCTGTCACACTACGATGTAACGCACCAGCGTAGGGACAACGTGAAAATAAATTCCACCACCTCCACCTCACACCGTCTGCCAGGAAAAGGAAAAGGAAAAGGCAAGCGGAGGGTGCGGAAGTTCGACTGCACTCTGCCTGCAGACGAGGAGGAGGTGCTGCTTGACTTTCTCCATGACACCCCGGTCATTTGGAACGTCAAGTTGACGGACTATCGGAGGACCGACAAAAAAGAAAAGCTGTGGGAGGAACAGGCCCAGAAGATGGGGAGAACCGACATAAATCCATGTGGGACAGCAACACCAGGCTGCATAAAAAGAAGAGCGGACTGAAAGGGAGCAGTGGATCCTGGACAAGTTCGGCTTCCTCAGCTCAGTCATGCGGCACTGGCCAGAGCCCTGCAGAAGTGTAACTACTATATTTTTTCATTTGCATTCATGTGGATATTAATTTCAATTTTTTAAATTTAATTATTTATTTATTTCCTTTAGACCTCATTGTGGACAAATCATTTTAAATAGTTGATGGCATTTTAATATGCAAGCATGTGGATTTATTTATTATTGCCCTCATTGTGCATAAATGATTGTATATATTTAATGGCATTATTGTATGCAATCATGTGGATTCATTTATTATTGCCCTCATTAAAGTCATGTTGTTTTGTATTCATTGTACTTATGTTGCTTTATTATTTTGTCTTGCAGGTGTTGGCTGCCACTGACACAGCGCGAGGCGATCTGGGGGCTGCAGAGACTGCCTGTGCGGAGCGGCAGATCGGGATGCAGCCCCCCAACAACGACCCCTACCCGAGGCAACGGGAACCAGTCGACGACGGAGGAGGACCTGCTTGATGTCTTGAAGCAATGCATCGATGCCTCGGGCGATGTGTTGGACTGCCTAAGCATGCACACGACCCAGAGGACGGCCTTCTCAAACTACGTGCAGGACTGTGTATCCACTCTATCGCACGTCTAACGTCGGCGTAACATGAGTGTAACGTCATTCCAACGCAACTGCATCACGTCGAGCTACGTCAAAAGTTTTGGACATGTCGAAAACCTTGGCGCGCGCTGCCGTAACTCGACGTAACCTGACGTATCTCAACGTAACTCGAAGTCTGCCTAATGTATGCATGATGTAACTCGATGTACCTCAACGTGATGACCAAAATTCACATACATCTGCTCACGTTAGCTCGTTACATCGTAGTGTGACGACCAGACGGGATGGCCGAATGAGTTAGAGCGTCCGTCTCCCGTGTTGGTAGATCGTGGGGTCGTGGGTTCGAACCCTGGTTGAGTCAAACCAATGACTTTAAAATTGATACTTGTTGCTTCCTAGCCTGGCGCTCGGTATTATTAGCATAGGACAAGGACTGGTTGGCGCAGTGTCAGGATAATATGACTGAGTGGGATATCAGGTCATGGTGCTGGTGGCCTGGTATTCCAGTGGGGCAGCACTATAAAGTCGCATGAGTGCGCACTGTCACAAGTTGGTACCCATCCTGATATGACCTCAGATGTTGCTAGGACGTAAAACAACAACAAACAAACGAACAATCGTAGTGTGACAGGCCTATAACGTTGCCTTTTACACAAATTACAGTTGGCACTTGCTGCGTGACGGGGGTGGGTGGGGTGGGGTTTAATGGTGGTTATTGCTGACAGAGGGAATCATAATATGTGTGCTCATATCGATCCAACTCTCCCTTCCTCTTCTCCTGCCCACTTCTCCCTTCCCCTTCCCCTTCCCCCTTCGGGAGTTCGGTTCCCGGTCGAGTCAAACTAACAACTTATAAAATTTATAATTGTCGCTTCCTAGCCAGGTGCTCAGCCTTATTAGGATATGGAAAGGACTGGTTAGCTCAGTGTCAGGATAATGTGACTTAGTGGGATATCAGTTGGGCAGCACTATGAAGTCGCTATGAGTGTGCACTGTTATAAGTCGGTACCCATCCTGATATGACCTTAAATGTTGCCGGGACATAAAACTATTCACACTTGATGCAGGGTGTTGTCAGGCAGTTGGGCTGGTTAAATCTTGGCATATCCCTTGCCGAGGCGCCACTGTGTGGGGTGGAACGGCTCCATTGTATCAGGTTCGGTTCGTGTAGGAGGCGACGCCCACACCTGTACCACGTGACACTATCAGATGTTCACAGGGTGACACTGGCCATGTGACGCTGTGTATGTGTATGCGTGTAGTCTTGTGTTGTGTTAGATTGTGTTGTGCCCATTGAACAGCGAACATGGCCAATGTACAGCACTGGGCATGCGCAAACTTCAAAAGCTCGTGGCACCGTATTTGGCAAGTTTGTATGTCCGAAGCACAATGGCCATTTTAACCACATTCAGGGTAGTGTGTACACATTGAATTATTGATTAGTTCGTACTTGTTATAGTGTGCACTCATGGCGACTTTATAGTGCTGCCCCACTGGGAGACCAGGCCACCAGCACCATGACCTGATATCCAATCCAGTCACATTATCCTGATACTGAATCAAACGGTCTATGCCCTGTTCTAATAATCCCGAGCGCCTGGCTAGGAATTGACAAGTATCAATTTTTAAGTCATTGGTTTGACTCGACCAGGGTTCGAACCTGTGCTTTTGAATCCCACGATCTCCCAAAACGAGAGATGGACGCTCAACCCATCCGTCCAAAATAAATTTGGAGAAAAGAGGAAAACATGACAAAATAGAAAATTTAAATTAAATTAAATTAAAAATAATAATTAAGCATGTTGGCAAGGCTAACATGCGTAATTTGCAAACGAGGCTGTTCTATTTCTGTCTTCCTCACTTTGCACCTCTCTCTTGCCTGTCATTCTGCACCTGCGGCTCTACCACTCGACTTCTCTTCCCCACCCTCCCTCCCACCCTCTTCCTGGGGGGGGGGGGGGGGGGGGGGTGAGCGCTGATTAACCTCTCCTCATCCAGTTGAACACTTAGACGGATCCGATCATCACTGCACTGAAGCCCCTGACGGCACTTGGACTCCTGGGTCTCTGTCACACACTTGATTAGCCTCACAGGCCCTGATTGATAATTACTATTTCTTATTTAATAAACTGTTCAAAGTTTATCTTCATCTTATCTCTCTTGTCCGAGTGAAGCGAATTATAATAATATTATTAATTTAATTTAATTAAAATAATAGTCCCAAGAATTCAGCCAGTTTGTTTTGAGGTGCTCTTCTTCCTAGGTCAGCCATGTCCATCATGTTGACTCCTTTAATTAATAGTGTGCCCTACACCACCCAGCAATACTCCCATATACAATACTGCAAGTCAATAATGACCGATTAGGAGCGCTATCTGCATTAATGCATCTTCACACCACGATGCCGCCAGCAACTATGCATCCTCACATTTGATCTAGTTCACGCATAAAAAGATTATTAATAAAAGATGGGGGGTGGGAGGTTGTGTCACGGCGGTGACCTCTGGAAACATGTTAATGTGGGTGATTGGGGGGGGGGGGCGATAAGTTCACACGAATGCATGGCTCAACTAATAGCTCTAATGCTCAAAGAATCAGAACTTGTGAATCGTCCGCGGTAAACTTCTATATCTGGATATGAGTCAATTGGACTTCCACTGGCTCTTTGTAATCCGACATTAGTACATTAGTAGAAATGGTGGTGAGAACTGTTGTTAACTGTATCGATTGGGATATAACTAAAGCTAGGATTCCATATACGCAGTATGTGAATGCGACATTAAATGCAAAACATGTGAAGACAATAGATTCTATTCTATGTGTCCGACTGCAAATGCGATTTGTGTATAAGCAAATTGGATCGTTCCATATAGCGATACACATTTGCATTTGTATACCACATATACGGAATCCTAGCTTTATAAGTGCTAAATAAAGCTAAGATTCCATACACGCGGCATGCAGTATGTGAATGTGACAACAAAAATTAGAAAAGCATATAAACGAACGGTGGTGCTTCCATATGTCCAGATGCGAATGCGACAAAGTGGATCGATCAATGGACTGATCGGTTTGAATGGCATGCCGCATACTGCGTATATGGAATTTTAGCTTTGAAGTTGCATAGACCGATAAAAGCATCAAATTTTCAAAACGAAAACAATTACCTAGATTTGATTCTACATATCTAACTTAGATATTGATGGACTTATTAAGCATTTGTTGCCACACAAAAGGGAATGCTGAGTCGATTGAATATAACCTCTTACTGCTGAAGCCAATTTTCAATGTTTGCATTTCAAATATCCTTAAGTGATTTTATAGCAAAATTACTTCAAACTAACATAAGGTAGATTATAACGATCAATCTAATATATTTATCTCAGAAAATAACAGAAACTCAAAACCATCGGACTATGCAAGTTTAAGCTCTGGGGGCATTATTCGCCACGCCTTCCCTGGTGTCGCCACTGGACGCTCAGATCCGAGTGTATGCCGGGGCGGTGGGCGGGCCCGTCTAAGTGACGTCATCACGCATACAACAGTGTGTGGGTGGACGATGCTAGTGCGCTCTTTTCGATCCAGTCCCAATGTGTGCGGACTTCCATCAGTGCACTTTCACTTCATCGAACAGCTTTAGTAACATATTGTGAACGATATGGGGTTTGCAGCCTGAGGGTCTCTCGAGGAGGACCAGTCGGGATGGCCGAATGAGTTAGAGCGTCCGTCTCCCGTGTTGGTAGATCGTGGGTTTAGAACCCTGGTCGAGTCAAACCAATGACATAAAAATGTATACTTGTTGCTTCCTAGCCTGACGCTTGGCCTTATTAGGATCGGGCAAGGACTGGTTGGCTCAGTGTCAGAATAATGTGACTGAGTGGGATACCAGGTCATGGTGCTGGCGGCCTGGTCTTCCAGTGGGGCAGCACTATAAAGTTGCCATGAGTGGGCACTGTCACAAGTCGGTACCCATCCTGATATGACCTTAAATGTTGCTAGCATACCTGCCAACTATTACGATTTTGGCGGAATAATTACGATTTTTTTATTCTCATTCCGCCCTACGAATTATAAACATATTATTCCGCTTTTTAGGCTGGTAATAATTTCTTTAATAATGTGCCTAAAATGTCTCTGAAAATGCACCAGAATGCACCATTTTTTATGTATTTTTCAAATTTTTCTGGGGGGCATGCCCCCGGACCCCCCTAGAAAGCTGCACGCCTCGCTTCGCTCGGATGGATTTCTATTATTAGGATTTTCGTTTAACAAAAGTTGGCAGGTATGTTAGGACGTAAAACAAACAAACACAAAAATCTCTCGGGGAGTATTGTAAAGTTGTGTGAGCCATGTCTCCTATCCATAAACTATATGTTAGAAAAAAGATATGTGATACCAATGCACTTCAAGCTGTGCTGATATAACATGAAATGTAGGTGTCGGCAGTCTCTTTATACATATATATAGCAAGTGGACCAGTATCTAAGTTGGGTATATAGGATCTAACCTAGGTAAATGTTGTGATTTGCTTTGATTTAAAATGGATGCAGGTTCACAAAATAGGGCTGGTGTTCAGGTACCACCACGCCGGTGATAATCTCCATTCTCAGCAAGTGTACGGCAGGCATTAGTTGAGAACAGGTACGATTTACAGGCTGTTGTTATGCATTCTGTGCACATATCTGTTTACTAGTTTTAACAATGACATCTCAAGTTCGCCTGTTGGGACATCATCGAAATCCGACACCGGTTCATGTCAAGGGAAAGCCTGGAGTGCAGGTTGCATAAATCAGTCAGCTCATGTGACACTGGATGGACAGGCATGAGTAATGGGCAGAGTGAGTAGAGGGGGTAGAGGGCGAGATGCATATGCAGTGTGGAGATTCTTCTCCCTTCTCCCACTGAAACAGTGAAAGGAGGCGGAGGATAGATGGGATGGCCTAATGTGTTGAGCAGCTGCTTCCCGTATGGCAGGTCGTCAAAAGTGAAACCTGGCCAAGTCAGACAAATCAGTGTCACACACTTGTTGCTACCGTAGCCAGCTAGCATGGCACTGGGACACAGCAAGGGGCAGTGGAATGAGGAAGATCAGTTGTCCGCGATTGAAATTTTCCCTGTTCAACGACTATAATATATATATATATATCATATATTTTACCTCAGTACTATGCCTCTGGCTACTCATAGTCCAGGGAGAAGGAAGCACATCCGGGTCCAGCAATTAACATATTCAACTCACATATTCAACTCACAACAGGACGTTTGTGAGCAGCTCAGGCAGTTTTTCTACATTAACTACAAAACCAACAAGGTCAGTATTTTACTAACTGGATATGTTGGTTTAGTTCATCTTAGCATTCACGTACAAAGTTGAAAAAATCTTTTCCTTAAGTTATTACTGTTTTACAGCTTAATTACGATCACATTCTTAATGATTGTTAGAACAATGCTTCTATTGTTTGGTTGTTTAATTTGCTGCCCATTGCCGAATGGAGATGTTTGGCAGGAGCCATTTACATCGATAGGATTTATTCCTGGGTTTCTTTAAGATTCCCCAATTAAGTATTTCGATAAGGCTTCAGCTTCCAAGCCAGAGGAAGGGGCCAAAGGCAGTCGTTCAGCTGGAATGACGGGAACAGACCCTTCAAGAGGGAGTTCAATTACCAGAAGCCCTTCCCCCGCCCAGGGACCAAAGAGAAGTGGCAATGTAAACACCAGTAAGCATATTTAAAGCGGGGAACCTCACTAATTGCCTACCGGAATGGAATAATATTACGGAGAATTTAGCTATCCTTAGTTTAGCGGAAGGAGTAAGAATACCCTTGATTGAAGAACCTATTCAAGATAGCATACCCCCTTCCCTTGCCGATTTCATGGTTCAGAACTCGAGGCGTTAGATGATCAGGTCCTTAAATTCTGTGAAAAGGGCATCATAGAACCAGCACTACATGTGGCTGGGGAATTCATATCTAATATTTTTTGAGACCCAAACCAAATGGAGATGTAAGACTAATTCTAAATCGAACTTTGTTTAACAAATTAGTAGAATACAAACATTTCAAAATGTTTTCATTAGACACAGCTAGAGACTAAGTAACACAAGACTCCTGGCTAGCCAGTGTGGATCTCAGAGATGCATACTATACAGCACCAATCTATAAACTTGATTGTATATATCTCAGGTTTTGTTGGAACGATGAACTGTATGAGTTCACATGCATGCCTAATGGACTAGCTTGCGCTCCATGCATTTTCACAAGATTACATAAACCAATATTTTCCGAGATGGCTAGGGAAGGACATATAATGTTTCCTTATTGATGACTCATTTATTGTTGCACAAAAACAACAGTGTCAGACAGCAGTAGACAAATTATATGAGACATTTAAGAAATTAGGATTCTACATACATGAAACTAAATCAGTATTAACACCAACAAAGAAGTTAAAGTTTCTGGGATTCTTTTTTGACACCACAAAAATGACTATTTCATTACATATGTTGATGAGGCAACATCGTTAATTCGCAGGCGAGGCTAGTCGAACTCTCACATGACCTGCCCTCCCCACATGACCCTCCCTCACTGCTTTCCTCACTTCCGTCCTCGCTCTCGGCCAAGCTACAACAAATTCCACTACCGACACAGATACGCCCACTTTCAACACTCTACCACAGCCATGCGTTTGGGCCGGCTGCCGCTCCGCCCCCAGCTGCGCCGCGCCTCACTCAGGTGGGCAGCACGAGCTCTGGCGCCTCACGCTCATAGGCATAACACGAACGTGGACAGGTCTTCTCTCCTGCTTGCCGATAACACGCAAGTCACACAAGTAGTAATGACGGAGTTGAACACTCTGCTTGAGTTACAAAGGGAGGCATTACAGGTCACCGCGGACCTAGCACCCAGAGTAAATGCAATTGAAAAAGTGGTAGCATTTCCCAAGCCACTCCTCCCACCGTCACCGGCACTTGTACAGCCAACAGCTCCCGAGGAACAGGTGCTACCAGCAGTGCAGGTGCACTACGACCGCCATACTCGGCCACGACTACTGGATTTAAATCCGCACACAGAAGCGCTACAAGACCAGCACCCGGCCCCACCGTTCTATCTAGCAGAAATGCTAGACACGCCAGACAGAGCAGTCCAAGAAGCACGCCCAGTGTAACCGGTGGAGGACCGGGCCCACCATGCAGCAGCCGCAATAGCCGACCTACTGATGGACACAGCGTCGACGTTCAAAAAACCCAAAGGTAACCAGTTCTTACCACTCCTGTACATCACTAGGGGAGAGGCGTTTAAAGCCATAGGTATGGGAGAGGCCACATGGCCGGAGTATTTTGAGGAGTTAAGAATGCTAGCAGCATTGGCTAACCTTCCACCTACTTGGTTTAACCATATCATTAACCACGAAAGAGAACTTGCCCATATGGCTATGCTACGGGAGTGGACGACATGTAGACTTTGGTCAGAGAAACTTTTCAAGCAAATAGCAGACGGTTGGCTTCCCCGAGGCCGGGAAGACGAGTTGGCCATTAAAGATGTGCAGCGCGAAATCAGCACTGCAGCCAGCACTACACACCTCGCCCAGCCGCAGCAGGCACCCTTCCGCCACTTCAACGCAACCAATTAACTTCAGATATGAGTACAACAAGGAGACCGATGGGCGGCCATGTAATAATTGGAACTGGGGAAGGGAGTGCGGGTTTGCTGCTACTCATGTTTCGGCACCGGCCAAGTTTCTGCATAACTGCGCCTATCGCCTTAAAAAGCTTCACGTTCACAGGGAATAAGATTGCTTGAAGCGGTGTGCCTTCCATGCCAAGAAAGCAACAGGCGAAAAGGCTGTCGCATCTGGGGCCTCTGTAAGTCTCCCTCCCATTCATTTTATTAGCTACCAAGATACAAAAAACCCACCGGCGCCCCTTCTACACCTGGTCACGGCCCCACAACCAGCCATGCCCCCCAGCAACCTGTGTCCACTCTCAATACCGTCACATGCCACCACCAGCGCACCCCCCTCCCACTTAGCATACGCCCACACAAGCCACCAATTACAATCAAAACACCATGTAGACAAGCATATACAAATGACACCCTCTCCTCCTTCGGGACACGCCACAACGTGCACCGCTCTTGACACAAACATTGCGGCACAACAAACATATCACACGATTATGTCACAACACGAAACAACTGGGAACACAATAGTGTGCACAGAGTCTAAACCCACACATCACAGTTTCGCTTGTTTGGTCACCATTCCGACCCACTCAGACGCCCGGGTTACGACCCCTCCCACCCTCCCCTTCCAGTTACACCACTTCCCAACTCTGAAAATACTGTCGTCTCTCCTGCTTCGATACACTTGCCGATGCCACTACAACAGCCACACGAATATGTTTCCACTGATTTGCACACATTGCCAATTGAAATAGAGTTTGATTGTTTTGATATGAGTTCTTATGCCTCTCATCTATTTACAGATCCAGCTCATGACAAGCAGTTTGTAGCGCCAAAGCCGCATTAATACAGACCAACAGTAGACACATTCTGGCCGTTTGTAGCTCATTCACTGTTCACCAAAAATGATCGTTTTGTACATATTTATCAAGCAGTTAGAGCATCGGCTCTCCCAAATTACATTAATACTAGGCAGCCTATCACTTCGGGCTAAACATCCCAGCCTGGCGCGCAGCGCTCGCGGACTATCCCGATAAGCAGGTACTAGAGTTTCTCGAGTTTGGCTGGCCTATAGACTATGCTTCTAAATTTACACCTACCCCAATGTTGAAAAATCATACCACTAATGCTGACTCAGATCCACATATTATCCGTTTCATAACTAAAGAATGTGCCTGCTCCGCCATGTTAGGTCCATTTAACGAAGCCCACTTATGACCCGCCCTAAGAAACACAGATGTCAGAAGAGTCATTGTGGTCCTTAGTTTTCCCCTAGCTCAGAGCGTGAACGCGGGCATAGCTAAGGGTTATTATCAAGGCCTTCCATTCACATTCTCTCTCCCATCCGTGACCACCCTCATCGATCAGCTGGTGAAGACATGTAAGGGTTCCTGGCTATGGTCGGCAGACCTAGTCCGAGCCTACAGACAATTAAGAGTGCCCACTTTCCACACCACTTCTCTGCATTATGCTCAACAACAAGTATTACATAGACTTAGCTCCACCGTTCGGCTGCCGCACCCCCACCCTAGCTTGCAGTCGGACGACTTGGGCAGTCGTGTGGCTGCTAAGAAGACAGGGTTTTTATTCCCTCTGTTACCTCGACGATTTCGTTGGGGTGGAACCAACAAAAAAGAGAGTGGAAGCTTATCAAAGTTTCCTTGAATTGACACGAGACCTCGGTCTCACGTTGGCTCCGGAGTAATGGACGCCCCCGGCTACAAACTTGACCTTGCTAGGTTTCTCCGTGGGCGCGTCTGAGATGATTGTCACACTGCCTCAAGAAAAGATTGATGAGGTACTCCAGGTTTGCACAGACTGGAAGGACAAAAGATTAGCTTCCCATAAACAGTTCCAGAGTTTAGCCGGCAAGCTTCAACATTTAACGAAGTGTGTAAATTCTGCCACAAGGTTCATGAACAGAGTTCTACATGCACTGAGTCACGCACCCACCGTGGGCTTCCACCCTTTTTCCCCTGAGATACTTAAGGACTTAGACTGGTTCCTGAAATTTGCCTCCCCCCTTTACAACATCATCCTTCTTGCAGCACCCCTCCCTCCACCCTGGGAAATAGAGTGTGACTCCACTCTTATTAGCAGGAGGTGCTTTCTCTCCAATAGCTTGCTATTCAGTACCATACCCAATAGAGATCACTGAGAAGCTCACTTCCATCACATAACTTGAGGCATTCAATCTCGTCCTGGCACTCTCTTCCCTCCGACCCACACAATTTCACAAGTCTACCTGGCTTTCTGCACAAATCATGATGTCGACCCGGTCCGACCCTCACTCTGTGACATAATGTCTTTCTTGATATATGTTACCACGCGGCTTAGAGCCCCTTGGTCCGTGTTCAACTATTTTAGTTCTGGTAGGCCCTGCTCACCTGTTCGAGACTGAGCAAATACGCATATTAAAGAGGGGCATAAAGAAGAACGCGCAACACCTGGTTAAAAGAGCTTCTCCCTTGTCTCCACCTGACCTGGCACGCTTACTCTGTTTCTTCTTCAGTCTTGGGCCGGAAGCTGCAGTCTTCGCTGCGCCTCTCCTCATTGGCTATTTGACACTAGTAAGGCAGGCTCATTTAGTCTCCTGTTCCCTTCACGATAGGGCCCCACACCCTGATGTTCTACATAAAATTCTCCCTGGAATATGAGTAGCAAGAGGGTAGTACCGAGGTAAAATAGTATAGTTATACTAGTCTTACCTGGTGCAGATGATAGATAACTGGTGTTTTCTCGAGGTACTAGCCTCGGATAGTCATGGGTCAGGGCCCGCCCACCCTACCCTACCACAACTATCACATTTGCTTGTGCCAAAACAAAAACACTAAAGTATCTATATAATATTGAGATAATGTTTTATCTGATTAAGTATGTAAAAGATGCTGGACCAGGATGTGCTTCCTTCTCCCTGACCCACGGCTATTCGAGGCTAGTACCTCGGGAAAACACCAGTTATCCATCATCTGTACCAGGTAAGCCTCGTATAACTATACTATTTTACCTCGCTCTATATATATATATATATAGATATATATATATATATATATATATATATATATATATATATATTTATATATATATATATATATATATATATATATATATATATATATATATATATATATATATATAATAAAACCTCTGTATACTGACCCCTCCACAGATCGACCACTCCCCTATATCGATCACTTTATATGGGTTCCAACAATACCATTGTAAGGATATTTTAACGCTCTTAACCGACAACCTCCCTAAGTGGACCACTTAAAGTCGGTCCCATGGTCGGTCGATTTAGAGAGGTTTTACTGTGTATGCATACATACTCGCGCACATACATACACACTCACACACACACACACGCACACACACTCACACACACACACACCCTATGCGCACATTTCCGGTGCAATCTAATAGCGCGGTTCACATGGAATGTGCATAATAAACACTTAGTCGCCCCACCCATGTGGAGAGACATTCACAGTAATTGGCGATCATCTTCCGAATGCCTCCTCTGATTGCTTCTCCCGGGCCACCATCGCCGGTGGCACTCTTTCTAAGTTCGTGGAATGCTTCCCAGGCTAATACATAGCCCGGTGCAAAAAGAATATCTCCCCCAGCATGCCTCAGGCACTTCACCACCTGGGGAGACCACTTTTTTTTCTCCTCCATCTTTTGTTGTTGTTATTAACCTCTACGTAGCACAGCCAAGGAACGGACCGAAGAGGGTATTATGTGTGTGGGTGTGTGTGTGTGTGTGTCCCCCCCCCCCCCGCTCCCTCCCCCCCCCCCCCCGAAAAACTTGTCATCCGTCCAAAGGGCAGGATTAATTCACTTTACTTGAAGTATATGTTTTTTTGTTGGTATTGTTGTTATTATTATATAGTAATAACACCATGATATAATAATATTTAAAGTAACACTAACATAATAATACAATAACAATGGCATAATGTAATAGGAACATAATATAATAATAACTACACTAACAACTGGAAGATATATATTATGCGATATCGAATTTACTGTATGTCAATTTCAGTGCACACAACATATGTTATATCTCTCGATTTCTGAAGTAGACTAGGTGATTATTTGAGTATATTGCGCCCGCTACCTTTCACATAGGAGGTCATGAGATCAATCCCAGGTGGAGTCAAACCAAAGATTTCTTCTTAAATTAACGATTGTCGCTATATTTTCTTTTGGCGTTAGGCATTAGTAGGGTAGGGCAACCCTGGTTGGGTTCAGTGTTAGGATAATGTGACATACTGACAATGACATGAATCCCCAGTGAGGCAGCACTATAAAGACATTATGAATGTAACATAGTCCGGTTAGAACATCAAATTTTTTAAACCAAACCAATTATCTAGATTTGATTCTACATATCTCACTTAAATACTGATGCACTTAGTAAATATTTGTCACCACATAGAAGGGAATACTGAGACAATTTAATAGAACCTGTTTCTGCAGAAGCCTAGGGTGTCAGAATTTTGGCATGGTTGCCAAAATTAAGTTGGCATGTTTGCACTGCAAATATCTCAAAAGTTAGCCATGTAAAATAAAAGTTACTTCAAAGTAAAGTAAGGTAGATTATAACAATCAACC
The DNA here is from genome assembly GCA_030323885.1 of Branchipolynoe longqiensis. Classification (NCBI taxonomy): domain Eukaryota; kingdom Metazoa; phylum Annelida; class Polychaeta; order Phyllodocida; family Polynoidae; genus Branchipolynoe; species Branchipolynoe longqiensis. The sequence continues at coordinate 108,917,516 of CM059187.1, read as the reverse complement.
TAATATGTAAATATCTCAGAAAATTACAGAAACTCAAAACCATCGAACTATGCAACTTTAAGATATAGTGGATATCCACGTCAAGAATACCAGTTAACATCAAGTGACCAGTTCATTAATATTCACCCAGTGCAACAATAAACATTTAAAAAGATAACAATTATCTAGGAGATAAATCTAGGGTTTAATCGGAATGTGCAACTTTAATCTTTAAGTCCTTTCTTTTTCATCCTTCTCCAAGAAAGTAAACAGGAGAGTTATCAAAGAGCTGGTCATTCATTTTGCGTGTACAACAGCAACAACTGCTTTGAATGGCTGCGGAATCTCTAAAGCTGCTGCGGAACTCGTGGAATGAGATGTATCGGGCACTTGTTAATTGTATCTTTAATTGCTCTTTTTGTGTGTGCAGTTCCTGCTCATTTATGATAAGAATAACTCATCGGTGGTGACATTTTAGACCAGTTGGCTCAATGCAAATAACTTGAGCTAATCAGGGCACGAGGAACATGCCTGCCGCTCAGAGAAAATCGTCCGAACCGAGCAGCAAGGCTGACGGTGCGGAAAAATGGTGAGGTGTCCCGAATGCATGGCTAATAGAGTGGTTGAGTAATAGTGTTTTTGAGGGCTTCTATTCATCCCTCCCTCCCTCCCTCCCTCCCTTCCTCCCTCCCTTCCTCCCTCCCTCCCTCCCTCCCTCCCTCCCTCCCTCCCTACCTCCCTCCCTCCCCCCCTCCCTCCCTCCATCCCTCCCTCCCCCCTCCCTCCCGTCCTTCCTTCCTTCATTCTTTCCTTCCTCCCCTCTGCCCGTCTCTCTCTCTCTCTCTCTCTCTCTCTCTCTCTCTCTCTCTCTCTCTCTCTCTCTCTCTCTCTCTCTCTCTTCTCTCCCCTTTTCATCCCTGTCCCTTCCTCTCCTCTTCCTCTCTCCCTTCCTCCCCTCCTCTCTCCTCCTCTCCCTTCCCCTCTCCCCTCTCCCCTCTCCCCTCTCCCCTCTCTCGCCTTTTTATTAAGATAGTCTCCGATAAACCAGTCTGCAGGGATGGACGATCTCCCCATTCTTGCTGATTTCCGCGGTTTTCTGTGGTGGGTGGGTGGGTGGGGGGAGTGGAAACAGAAAGCCCTTCAGAAGTCCAGTGCTGCTTTCTTTCTTTCTTTCTTTCTTTCTTTCTTTCTTTCTTTCTTTCTTTCTTTCTTTCTTTCTTTCTTTCTTACTTTCTTTCTTTCAGATGCAACTTTTATTACTCCTATGTGATACATGCTGCATACCCTGGGATACTGCAATGCTTGCTGGTTCCCAGCGCTCGTGTATAGTATAATTGTGGGTTTACAAAAAATACATCAACATTGTTGTCCTTGTGTAAATTGCAAATATCTCGCATCGGGAAATTACAGTCATGTTGTCTCTGAGAATGACAGGATTAGGAGATAATGCGAATGCGAGTGCGGCGTGATGCGCGTGGGTACATTTGAGTGTGACATGTGATTAGAGACCGGCGTGGCTGCAGGCGTTAATTGTCACACCTCCCGTCTATTGTGACACCCGCCCAGTTCAGCCAGCGAGACAGTCGTGCTTAATATGCACAACTGCTCTGTTTTCTGTGGACGCGGTGACCGAATTGGTAGAGCGCAGGCCTCCCATGCGGGAGATCGGGAGTTTGATATCCCGGTCGAGTCAAACCAATGACTTACAAAATTGATACTTGTCGCTTCCTAGCTTGGCGCTAGGTATTAATAGGATATGGCAAGGACTGGTTTGCACAGTATCAGGACAATGTGACTGTGTGAGATTTCCGGTTCATGGTGCCGGTGGCCTGGTCTTCCAGTGGAGCAGCACTATTAAGTCACCAGGAGTGCACACTGTCACAAGTCGGTACCCGTCCTGATATGACCGTAGATGTTGCTACGACGTAAAACAACAACACACAAGCCACCTGTTTCTCCATCTCTTAGCGTCAAGAGAAGACATCCAGACTTGCTTCCGCTGTATCCCTAGTTACTACTGCATACCTGATCCTGAGACAGAGCTGCTGAAGAACAACCCGTTAGAAAAAGTTTTGAGAGGCTAGGTAAAGGATATGACCAGATAAATTGTTAATCTAAGAATCAAAATATATTCTTCATATACATCTTTATATTATTTACTTGCTGTTTTCGAATTGTTAAATAAATCATATTATGTAGTTTAATAGACTTTAAAAGTCAAATCGAGAGCATTCTGTGGCCGCCACCTTGGTTTTTTTCCCCATCCTCTGTCATTTCACCAACTGTAAGCGAATATAGAATGCCACTGGCTCCTGGAACAGTGAACTGAACTTCCTGCTCATACTAAAGTAGTTTTTGCTCGTATTTAGACATAGTTGTCATTCACCCCTACTTGTATCTACTGTATCCCACGATACAATTAACTTGTTTGGGGGACCCGGAGACAGTTTGTGGGTGGAAGGTAGACTTTAAGGGGCTGTCACATTAGGTTTTTTTGCGGGAGCGTACGGCGGCATAAGCGCATTACGTCATATATGTCGGTATACGCCGCCATACGCTACGCATACGCCGTCATACGCCGATCCTCCAACAAGCCTGTTTCCTTGCTCAAAATTTTCAGCGTATGGCAGCGTATGGATCATACGCTGCTCATACGCTAGGCGTACGCTATGCATATGCCGGCATAGGTTACGCATAGGTTAGGGGTATGTCGACATAGGTTGGGCATACGCTGGATTGACACCCGCCGGGTGTCTGTTGCATACCCCCAACGTTCTGTAAAAGTGGTGTCACACTACGGCGTATGGCGTTAGTGTATGGATTTTCGACCCATACGCCGTCATACGCGCGTCCGTCCAAATATTTTTTCAGCATGCTCAAAAATTGTCGGCGTATGGCTCATACGCTACTCATACGCTCGACATACGCTATGCGTACGCCGACATAGGTTACGCATAGGTTGGGTGTACGCTGAACTTGTCAATCACAACCGTCAAACCTCATCACAGTACGCTGCGCATAGGTCGGGATATGCTTTGAATACGCCGCCATAGGCTAGGGGTAGGTTAGGCATAGGTTAGGCATAGGTTAGGCATACGCTGGGCATACGCTTCAGATGCCGCTGGGACCTCGTGCGTAGCGTATGACGGCGTATGATGGTGTATGGGTCGAAAACCGCATACGCCGGCATACGCTAACGCCATACGCCGTAATGTGACAGGGCCTTTAGGAGATAACATGATTATGGACATGTAATGCCTTTACCGCGTGCCCCTCCCCATCACACAAGCAATGGTGGGAGAGTTGTGTGTTTGGTTTGTTGGGAGCAGAATTGACAGCATTCGTCATTAGGGACCGGGCCAAGATGGCGGCGCCCTGAGTGGCGGCATCGCCGGCTCTTGTCCCCGCGCGAAGCCACGCGAAGCCGCGCGAGAACGCGTGGCGTGTGGAAGATTACATTTAATGTCTTCGTCAATTTGGATTGCGGTTGGCATTGCAGCCCAATTAGAGTGTATTAAATGCGACCGGCATGCGTTGGCGCTAAGTTGTGCCTGCATTGTAATGATGGTATGTGTGTGTGGGGGGGGGGGGGTGAGAGTGTGGGGGGTCTCTCTGTTGGTCTTATGTCTGTCTGTGTGTGTGTTTGTCTGTCTGTGTGTATTTGGCTGTGTTTTTCTGTGTGTTAATGTGTATGTCTCTGTGTTGATGTGTTTGCCTGTCTGTGTGTGTATATGTGTTTTTCTGTCTGTGTATTTGGCTGTGCCTGTGTGTGTTTGTTTGTCTCTGTGTATGTTTATTTGGGTCTGTGTGTTTTGTCTCTGTTTGGGTGTATGTGTGTGTTTGTCTGTGTGTGTCTGCATGTCTATGTGTGTGATTGTCTGTCTGTCTGTGTGTTAGTGTGTCTGTCTGCATGTCTCTGGATGTTTGTATTCGTTTGTCTGTGTGTTAGTGTCTGTCTGTGTGTCTCTGTGTGTTTGTGCGTTTGTCTGTGTGTATCTGTCTGCATGTCTCTATGTTTGTGTTTGTCTGTATGTTTGTATTTGTATGTCTGTGTGTTAGTGTGTATGTTTGTGTGTCTCTGTACGTCTGTGTTTGTCTCTCTGTCTGAGTGTTAGTGTGCCTGTCTCAGTGTTAGTGTGTCTGTCTGTATGTCTCTGTATGTTTGTATTCATCTGTCTGTGTAGTGTGTCTGTCTGCGTGTCTCTGTATGTTTGCGTGGTTGTCTGTCCGTGTGTTTGTCTGGGTGCGTGTGTTTTGTCTGTGTGTGAGTGTCTGTCTGTGTGTGTGTATGTTTGTGTGTCTGTGAGTGTCTGTCTCTGTGTGTTTCTGTGTTTATTTGTGTCTGTGTATGTATGTTTGTGAGATAGTGTTAGGTATGGGGAGTGGGTGACGAGATCCGGGCGGGGATCCGGGCGGGGATGGGGAGGAGCTTTGAATCTGGCTACTCCGCACAGTACACGAAGTACATTACCGTTTCATCTGGTAGCAGTGACTAATTTATTTTAAATTTATAAGCAGCACACTCTTTGAAGTACATTTTGTAATTCGCTTTAGTGTGAGTGCCCCACCCCCAACCATCACCGCCGACACACACTCTTACTATGGGGGGGGGGGGGGGGGGGGGGGGTGTATTCCAGTGGTGATGGATAGCGTAGGCAATATCTACTTCAAAGAGTGCTGCTTTTAAAATTAAGATCATATGTGATGTAATTATGCTCGAACCTTTTGTATTCCTATTACATGTAGTACTAGTATAAGGCGACACCATATGTGCGATTATTACGTAATCGCCCCTCCTCCGCGCTTTGACGAGGGACAATGACCTCTCTGACCTTGAATTCAACAATATAAGTCTCCAGAACTACAAACCATTTACTAGGATATATCCTAATAATCCCATATATAAACTGATACAGCAAAACTTTTAAAGTTAAAAGCGAAAAGAGCTAAATTATTATTGATTAATATTCCTGCCATAATAGATGTTGAACAACAAACAAATATCAAACCAAAGTATTCATGGAGCAATGCAGCTCACATGCTAAGAAGAGGTGGGAAGTTTACATTTTGTCCAATGTTAGTAAATTCGCCCCTTCCGGTTCTCCCGCCCCACCCGCTCTTCCCTCTCCTGCCATTCTTCCCGCTCCTCTAGTTCCTCTCGGCCCTCTAGTTCCCTCCGCACCGGTGGCCTAATCGGTAGAGTGCAGGCCTCCCATGCGGGAGATAGGCAGTTCAATTCCCGATCGAGTCAAACCAATTACTTACAAAATTGGTACTTGTTGCTTCCTAGCTTGGCGCTCGGCATCAATAGGATAGGGCAAGGACTGGTTAGGTCAATGTCAGGATAATATGACTGAGTGGGATAATCGGTCATGGTGCTGGCGGCCTGATTTCCCACTAGGGGGATCACTATAAAGTCGCTATGAGTGCGCAGTCATAAGTTTCTACCCATCCTCATATGACCTTAGATGTTAGCAGGATGTAAAACTCCAACAACCAACCAACTAATTCCTCCCGCTCCTCTAGTTCCTCCAACTCCTCGCCTTCCTCAAGTTCCTTTCCTTCCTCCGGCTCCTCTCCTTCCTCCAGCTCCTGTCATTCCTCCAGTTCAGCTCCTTCATCACGCAACTCCCATTCCTCCAGCTCCTCTCATTCCTTCCTCCCGCCCCTCCCGTTCCTATCGTTCATATCGTTCTTTCCTTACTGTATGATCCATAGTTATATCCAACTTATATAAATATGGAGGTGGGATAGTCCTGAAGTGGATAGAGCGACCAAGTTTACGATGGCATTGTGTAACTGCATAGTCAACCATAATCATAGTGACGCAGTTGCAAACACTGCTCTATGTTTGTGGCTACAGGATTTTAATTGAGCCTGGCTGCTGTCCCGCAAATGGGATTTCAAATTAAGGCAGTTGTATGTAAGAGCAGGAAACGAACGTGAATTGTAATGAAGGGGCTGTCCCAAGTTGTCAGCTTATCGGTAATTCCCCCCTCTCCTCTCCTCCCCTCCTCCCCTCCTCCCCTCCTCCCCTCCTCCCCTCCTCCCCTCCTCCCCTCCTCCCCTCCTCCCCTCCTCCCCTCCTCCCCTCCCCCCTCCACCCTAACCCACTCCAATCCTTCCCTTCCCCTCCCTTCCCCTCCATTCCCCACCCTTCCATCCCCATTACCTTCCCCTACCCTTCCCCTACCCTCCCCTACCCTACGCTACCCTACCCTACCCTACCCTACCGTAATAAGAGCAGGAAACGAACGTGAATTGTAATGAAGGGGCTGTGCCCAGTTGTAAAAATATCGGTAACTCCCTCCTCCCCATCTCCCCTCCGCCCTAACCCGCTCCTATCCTCCCCTCCCCCTTCCCCACCCTTCCACTCCCTTCCACTCCCCTCCCTCCCCTACCCTACCCTCCCCTCCCCTCCCCTCCCCTCCCCTCCCCTCCCCTCCCCTCCCCTCCCCTACCCCCCTCCCCCTTATTAGCGGGATGAGTTCACAAGCTGTCACTGTTTATGCACGCAATCTCATCAGGCATTGTGAACAAGTGTTTAATCTGCTTACTCACCACACCGAACCGCTGTGAACCCTAATGTGTTTAGCTAGGCTTAGCATTAAAAACGACATTGCATGTACTAATCAAAAGCATAGCTTCTTTCTTTATTCCGGCTATACGAGGAAATTTAATTTCTGTCGCTCTCTCCTGTCTCTATGTATGTATGTATATACATGTATGTATATACATGTATGTATATACATGTATGTATGTATGTATGTATGTATGTATGTATGTATGTACGTATGTATGTATGTTTATGTCTCCCCCCCCCGCCCCCCCCCAACACATCGCCTAAATATAAAGGCATGGGTAGGACCCTTCGGCTCTGGTTAGTGTGCTGTGGTTTGGTGTGGTGAGCCGAGGCGAGGTGAGGTGAGGTGAGGTGATGACCCTTGTGTAGTAGCGCTCACGATGGAGTTACAACACTTAATTCAGGGGCGGGCGGGTGTCATGTTGAATGTGCTGTCGTTTGTCCGGAGCTGTCACAAGCAGGCAGCCTGACGCCGAGTACACTCCCCCCCCCCACCCCCGCCCCCCGCCAGGTCAGTGTCACACGGGGTCGTGGTACACACTCGAACCTAACCCGACTCGCCACACATTCGCCACACACACCCCCATCGCCACACACACGCCCGGCGTCTGACGTCACCACCCAGCTAGCTGCCAGATGGGATGCAGGAGAGGGCCTGATTGAGATGCCCCCAAATAGGCGCCGTGTGACACTGCAGTGACATCACAGTGTTAGTGCAGTGACAATGCAGTGACAGCCGACGCGCCACCTGTCCATTGGGGGTCTCCTCCCTCCTCCTTATTGGATTCAGGCAGGCTTGTCCAAGCTCAGCCTCACCCTCACTCTCACCCTCCCCCCCCCCCCCCCCACCACACACACACCCAGGCTCCTCTGTGCCACAGGGGCATGTGTCTTACGAGTACACCGGGTCTGCGTCATGTCCAGGCCGTCTCATGACCGCACAGTTTTTGTTGTTGTTTCTAATGCCTGGCAGAGTAGGACACATACTTTTTTTCCCCTCTTACCCAATCGGGAAAGTGACTGAATTTTCTACTTGCCCGAGTGGCAAAACTACTTTCCAAGGCCCAAGTCAGCCAATTGAAACTGAAAACTGAAAAAATAACGACTTGCTACAGGTTATGGTCACGAGGATAGCGCTAACACTGCTTCATGCATACCGTTTTTGCAAACCAGTGGGCCACAACTAGTCCATCAAAGGCATATGCTGTCCTGTCTGTGGAAAAGTTCATATAAAAGACCCCTGTCTGTGGGAAAGTGCATATAAAAGACCCCTTGCTGCTTATCAGAAAGAGTTGACCATATGGCAGCAGCTGGTTTCCTCCAAAGAAATATGTCAGAATGACCATATGTTTGATGTCCAATAGCCGATGATAAAAATCAATGTGCTCTAGAGGTGTCGTTAAATAAAACAAACATTTACTGTTTTTTCACCGCTATCCCGGTGATAGGCACTATCCCCGGGATAGGATCCCTGCCGTTCATGCATACAGGCCCAGGCATGCCTATTCACCCTCCCACAAAAGCACAGAAGCGCCCCCCCCCCCCGACCTCATTCTGCCATCTCTGTATACAGGAGCAGGATTCTGCTAGAAAGACAGTAATCAGGCATGAAAGATCTTCGCAATTTCGAGATTATCTTTTATAATCCCTGATTAACTATCACAAAATGCAAAGGATATAATATATGACAGCACTTCAGATATATGACCTTAGATGTTACTAGGACGTCCAACCCAAACTAACAGAAAAGCAAGGAGAAATTAAGGAGAGTGAAAAGGGAAATTGGCAGCATTGGCGATAATACAGTCACAACAAGGACAGGGTAATGCTCTCTAAGGATAATCTGTACTGGCTGATCAATGGAACGGAGCTAGGATAGTGCTAGGAGAGTAGTGGATGAACCCTGACTTCCAGAAAGTTTCCCGAAATTTCCTCACAGTGGTAAAGCCTATGGAAGAATATCCACATTTTCCTGGAAATTTCACAATATTGAACAACGTAAAGACTTATTATTAGAATAAAGATACACATTTTCATGGAAATTTCACAACATGGAACAATGTAACTTGTAAGACAATAACTATCAGGATAAAGATACGATTATAAAAGCAATATTCTCTTTTCAGTGTTCTCTATTATTTATAGAATTCTTGCAACAGATTTCCTCCTTTTGTTGTTGGTTGTTGTTGCCAGATACCCCTTTCATCCCCTGAGTGATTAGGTACAAGATTCACCCCATACTGCTGCAGTAGGGGTGCAAACCAACCCTATGTAAAAGGTGGCGAAAATGCGGGTAAAAGAATTGAGGGCCTAATTTAATAATCTAAGAAGCAACAATTATTCTTTACATCTGTTTTATTATTTACCCGCTACCTTTGAGTTGAAAAATATAATATAATATCTAGTTTAATAAGATTTAAAAGTGAAATCGACGGCGTTCTGCGGCCGCCATCTTGTCTTTTTTGCATTCTCTCCCATTTCACCAACTCTGTGCCTATATGCATAATATGGGTAGCCATTTGATACTGGAGCCACATACTGGAGCCTCACTTCCATACTAACGCTATTTTCGCCCGTATTTATATAAGGCTGATCTTCACCCGTGTACTACAAGTACCGGGTGAATCTTTTATCTACTGAGTGATACGCTAGCCAAAAGGAGCCTTTATTTCGTGTATATTCCTCGCCATTTCCGGGTGCGCATAAGCGGAAGTGCTCTTTACCTGCGTGACGCATGCCTTCAATTCTATTCTATTATCCACGGCACTTGCGGCGTCTATTCTTTCCGTTCTACTCACGTGGTACACAGATATCAATGACATCAATATAGTTAGCGCCGTGGCTTGTTGAATTTATATCCTGCGGTGGTGCCTCTTCCTGAGCCCGTTGAACTAACAATGTGTCTCCACAATGCGCGCATCCTGTGTATGCAGTACATCCCATATCTCGCTACCTGACCGATCTCGTTTTTCTCCCTCTGGTGCGGAAGCCACACACTATGTGACTCTGATAGGGCGGGGGGGGGGGGGGGTTCAATCCAACTTCACGTATAAAATAGTCACTATAATATGGTACTTGGAAAATTTGTCGTGATTCTTAACGCACACTAGTTTCTCTTTTTTTGGTAAAATTATTATTTATCTAAATAGTCTTCTTTCAGCGCCGAGGCACTGGTCTTCCGGCCATGCTTAACTTCAGTCATTTACACTATTTAATTACAAGAACAATCTTAAGATAATGAAATAGTTTTATTACATTTGCTAATTAAGATGTGGTATATCTGGTTAGTGTACATGCATACAGTGTATGCATTTTAATGTTGGTGGTGTCTTAGTTAATTTTCTAGGCAGGGGTATGATGGTGTAGTCTGGGTTTACGTATACTCCAAATTTAGCTAACTAAGTGATTGCAATGTACTATCTAGTTTGTAGCAAGCGTTCAGTATGTGCATTAGTATAGGACAGTCTGGAATTTGATCAAATGCTTTTGGATGTATGGTGGGATTTGGTTGGTTTAAGTGAGTAAGATGGTGATATGTTATATTTGTGTGTAAATAGAACCATCACAAGTTATGTCATGAGTTTACAAGTTATTTAATGATCCTGCGTAAAGAAATATGTATTAAAAAAGAGTTTTATCCGAAAAGCTCCCTAATTTGACAGTAAGTGCTGGGAACAGTAGTTTGGATTGACGAGGATTGACCATCGCGGTCACCGCCAGTCACTATTGTGACTGGCGGTGACCACAATGGAGAACTATTATCAGCCAACAGCTTTCCGGCATCCCACAGTCTCCCACAACAATGTCTGAGGTACCCCGGAACAAATGTTGAGTGTTCCTCATAATATGTGAATAAACCAACTATATGCTTTATACATATTTCAATTAATTTGTTGTGTCTATATATATTTTATGTTATATATTTATATCATATATTTTATATTATATGTATAATATATTATATTTATATTTATATTATACATAATATATATTATATATAATGATGCATTATTGCGTCTTTTGTTCAACCTTCATTGCAAAATCAATCAATCTAATACCAATTACTGCCGTCATACTTACCAGATGGGGTGGCCGAATGAGTTGAGCGTCCGCCCCCTGTTTTGGGAGATCACGGGATCCGAACCCACGCTTGAATCAAACCAATGACGTAAACATTGATACTTGTCGCTTCCTAGCCTGGTACTCGGCATTACTAGGATATGGCAAGGACTGGTTTGCTCAGTGTCAGGATAATGTGACTGAGTGGGATATCATGTCATGGTGCTGGTGGCCTGATTTCCCAGTGGGGCAGCACTATAAAGTCGCCATGAGTGCGCACTGTCACAAGTTGGTACCCGTCCTGATATGACCTTAGATGTTGCTAGGACGTAAAACAACAAACAAGCAAACATCCGCCATACTTGCTAGCTACCCAGATTCCTTTTTAATTGTATTTTTTGTTGAAATTCTGGTCTTCCCTTTGGATGAATTCTTAGTGCAGAGGTCACCTGACAACAGTGACAGTACCAGACTGTCTTCTCCGTCTGGCACAGGTGGCGCCACGGGCGATTGCTGTTTTATATCAGCGGGTGTACTTCTTCTGGCAGCCCATCGGTCACGGCCGAGGGACCATGCATCACTGGAGACACTGATGGCTGCATCCCGGGCCATTTCAGAGGGTTGAGGCAATTATTGATAGCGGACGCTGCTACAGCGTTTTAATGGGCGTCATAACGTAGGTGGCAGAGCTTAGGGCAAAGAAGACGTGAATACATATTTCATCGGCCTGCTCTGTATGCTTGTGTGATACAAAGTTGGTATGTCCCAAGACTGGCGCATCGCGGCTGGTAGGTTCTAATTCTCCCTCGACACATGCGTCAAACCAGCAAAGTGAAAATGGCATAGGAGAGTGCATCCAAGTATGTATTTATGTATGTATGTATGTATGTATGTATGTATGTATGTATGTATGTATGTATGTATGTATGTATGTTTGTTTGTATGTTTGTATGTATGTATTCATCCTTTTTGCTGACATACAATACTTTTTTCTTTCTCTCTAAAATGTGTAAAATCAAGACAAAATTCAGGGTGATTTGATAGGGGGTGATTGGCTGATGTGACTGAATGAATAACTAGTTAGTTTTTTGGTTTTTTTTTCCCAGTTTCTCTAAAGTGTGTATATTCGAGAAGAAAATCTAGGGTGGTTTGATAGGGGGATTGGTTGATAAGACTGAATGAATAAATTTGTGCAGTAAATTTCAATTTTCTCATCCATGTATTATGACAATAGAGGCGTCCCTAATATATATGTCACTTCATTCGTCAGTTGTGATTTATTAGGAGGCTTTGCCAAATCCCTCTTGAAAGCTGTCTTTTTAAAAGAAAAATTGTTATTGCGCTAGAGCAGATTAGGACGCATTCGCGGGATTAATGTAAAACATGAAGTGCTTGCAAATCATTCGAATAAAATCTCCATAAATTGCATTAACTGTGGGCCATCATTGATCATTGTTAATTGGTTTCCGATGTTTCCTGGTGAACATGATATTAATTGTTATTAGAGAACTAAGTGAACAATTAGAAACTAACAGCTAGTCAAGGGAAATATTAAAAGCCACTCAATACCTAGGAGCCATTACTAAAATTTAAACAAAAATAGCTAGCTTCACTGGGAACAGAGGTTGCAGAGTAACAAATGGTTTCCCTAGCTAGCGCTCTGGAAGGTGATATGTACTTCCTTCTTGGGTTCTCTCAGTCTTATTACCACCAACGATTCTGCTGTATAGCTTTTTTTGGTGATGTGAGTTTATGCTGTCCATAGCATATAAACTCGAGTTTCGGGCTTGTTTTCAATGCTGGGCAGTTATTGTTATATTTTGTGGTTAGTAATCTATGTTAGTTTTTTTTGGGTTTTCTTGATAAATTTTTTTGTTCTACTCTTAATTCTAGACTAGCCTATTCTATTTACATGTCATAGGCCTGTACGTAATTGGGAAGTGCAGTTATCTGGCTAGTGTGGGCTAGGTTCCCTCCCATGGGCTGTCCTGCTGGTGGGCTGTGACATATCACATCCCCCTTTGCAGTGTAGCTTATGGGTGCGGTGGGGGGGGGGGTTTCCTAGTTTTATTTTGCACAGATCTTTTGTGTGTGATTTTAGGTCAGGAATTTGTCGTTCCTTCACCGTTTGGGCGTTCCATACCTTGGCAGCCATTTCCAGTGTGCTTCTTTCATGAGTTTTGATTTGGCTTCTGGTTTGCCTGATGGGGCTGTCACACTACGACGCTTCTCGCCGGCGACCGGTCAACGTGTGGTGTTTTTGGGCGATAATTAGTGAATTATATAGAAACGCTGGTAGCGCGTTATCCGCGCGTCGGTACACGTCGGTACACTATCATTGACGTTGGCGGTCGGCGGCGAAAGTCGGCGCGCGTTATTGGTCGCTGAGTATTTTGAACATGTCAAAAACCACCAACGACCAGCAACGCGCGGGAGTAAATGGGTAACAACGTTAGGAGGACGTTAGGCGCGCGTCGCGATGCGTTGGATGCGCCGGAATAACGTTATGGGAACGCTAGGAAGACGGCGCGCACGCGGGAGGGTCTTGCTCACGCGTTGCGCAAACTGGGCCGTTTTTGTTTTATGCCCTAGCAACATTTAAGGTTAAATGAAGACGTCGCGCCAAACTTTTTTTTTTTTTTCCCAGCGCGTCGACACACGTTGGCCGCGCGCGCATAACGCGCCGTGCTGACGCCGATCTTTTCCCCCAAACCGCCGAAAAGTTTGACGTTTCTCGACGCGCAAGATTTTATTTTCAACGCTGACGGGTCGCCGGGAGAAACGTCGTAGTGTGACAGCCCCATTAGCAGTGGTGCATTGTTTGCTCTAGTGTTCCTTTGTGTTTGTGTTAGGAGTACAATGTCTTTACTATATCCATATGCTAATGTTTTTAGGTGAATTATTCTCCTGTTTTCTAGCAGTTTCACTTTAGTTCTTTTGTGTATGTCATAGGTGGGGTGCAGTTTGTCCACTTTTAGGCACGTCTTCAGGTCTCTGTTTTGCACTATTTGCAGCTTTTTCAGCAGTTTTTTCTTCATACCCATGTATATTACATCCCCATAGTCAAAATAGGGGAGCACCATGCCCTTGAAGATTTTTATTGACATTTCTTGTGTCATGTAATCTCTTAGCTTTGCAAAATAGCCATAGTTTGTGGTATATTTTTTGTATGATTTTTGTTATACATAGGTTGTAGTTTAGCCAGCTGTCCAGCTGTAGGCCTAGGTATTTATAGTGGTCTACATTTATAGTGGTCTACATTTTCTAGTATTTGATTTCCTAGCTTGCAGTGTAGGTTTCTTTCCAGCATTAATTTATGCGAGAAGAGTACTGTTTTTTATTTGCCTGCATTGATGGTTATTTTATTGAACTCACACCAGTCGTCCAGCTTTAGTAGGAGTTTGTTTAGGTTGGTTCTTACCTCTTCTTCTGAGGTGCCTTTTGTATAAATGACTGTGTCATTTGCATATAGTTGGAGGCATTCTGTTTCCAGCCATCTTTCTAGGTGCGTTTATGAATAGTGGAATCTTTTGGTTGAGGCGACAGCAAAGTTTATATGGTCTAGCTTTAAACATCCATATATTGTCTCACAGTGAGCAGGACCCTTATCTCACTTTCATCCCTGAAATCCCCTCACTAAACCAAAAGAAGCCTTTGTTTGGAATATAATCCTTGCCTCCCCCCCCCCCCCCCCTCAGCACTCTGCCTTCCACGGGGTCCCCACATAGGTTATGGAAGTCCAGGTAACAATGAACTGTTATTACAATATTAATCATCTAAGTCGTCGTGTGGGGTCGGAGAATGCCTCGCGGCTGTTTGAGCCTAGTCTATACAGGTGATGTAGGTATTTGGTTCCTGGTGATGTAGGTACCTGTCTAATAATTAACAATGTCTGAGAGGGTGAAGGAAATTGTATGGAATGAATTTCTGATTGATTTTTTAGTAATGCGTAGATTAAGAAGGGTACTTCCGATGGTTGCATTGTATGTTTCTTACCCATTGACCCGATGGGAAGTTCCTTCTCTGCTAAGAACTTCTAGTCTCTCATGTTATTGGAGGCAACTCCACAGGGGTATATGCTGCTGGGAAGAGACACTATACCTCCCCCAGCAGATTTGAGTTTGTCTATATATAGTGCTGTATCTACCTCCTAAATGAATATATGAACACCCATGGCCTCGTGAGTTTATTGTTTTGATTAGTTCAAAATTACTTGTGAGAATAACAACACATATATGCTATATTTTGCAGGTTTGATAGAAGCATTTATACTTATATCATTGCAATATACTCCTCCTGAGCAAGTAACGTGATTGGCAGCCATTGGCGAGATGACAAGAGTAGTGGTGTACCACCGGTCATGCACGTCAGTTCATAGAGGATTAAAAACGATTCATTTCCTTTCCACCGTTTTATACTAGTATAATACAATATACATCATATATATTGCAATGATATTAATAATATATTGCAATAATATGTTGGAATAATATGTTGCAATGTATATATTGCAATGATATCAGATTTTAATTCAGTTCAACAGCTAGTTTATTCATTGAAATTATGCAATTTGTGACATAATCTTTTTCAATTATCTCGACAGCTAGTGGATCAGTTTTCTTTTAGTTTACGTTCAAATATGTCAAATGACATATTGAACATATCTTATGTGGGGGTGCATGTGCCTCAGACCAGTCAATTATAGGTTATGGTAAAATTTATGAGATATGATCAAAATTGGTTGCCATTTTGGAAAATGCTTGCCAAAATCGGTTTAGCTGTGCACTTGAGATGCCCATCACATTTCTTCATACGGACAATATGTAAAGCTAACTGAAAAACATAGTGGCAACTTGCCCTCATTTCTGGGAGTCAACCCTCAAAATTGTATGGCTAGCTCAAGGACTAGTGATGCTTTTACACAGAAGCAGCCATCAGCACTGATGCATGCCACATAGCTGACACCCGCCATTGATCACTGCATCAACAATATGCAGGTGTTTGCATTAATGCTGTAGGTATATAAACATGGATGGAGTAGGCAGATTGTCTTGGCTGAAGACAGATTGCGCTTCTATAGGGATGCAGCGGATGGGACTTGCTGGAGGCAGGGGGAGGATGAAGCCAGTGCCGCAATACATCATGGTCTGTATTAACAGTTGAGTGCGTGGGGTGGGCGCGGTATCCATCTCGGTTGGTTAATGATTTCTGCCATTTACCAACAATACTTATAGCGTCTCTGAGACAGATACAGGCAGTCAGGAATGGTTAGGTGATTGGTGGGTGCATGGTAGTGGCGCCACCAGTCATAATTGGTGACGATGTTGTGTGAGGTGCAGACAAGCTGGATGGGTGCTGAGTGAAATACTGACAACTTCAGTTATTTACACCTATATAATTCTTAAGCTTTATATATATATAAGAATAATTGGTACAATAATGAAGTATATAGCAATAATAATTCCCTTCCGCGCCTTCATTCTCACATAATGCATTAATTATATATATATATATATTATCTCGGTATGACGCCTCTGGCTACTCGTAGTCCAGGGAGAAGGAAGCAAATCCGGTCCAGCAATAAGCATAATCTATTCACAATGGGAGGACGTTTGTTGAGTAGCTCTGGCAGTTTTTCTACATTAACTACTAAACCAACCAGGTTAGTATCGTTTTGTACTGGATATATTGGTATAGTTCATGTGGGACATTTCAGAAGTTAGGTTTCTACATACATGAACAAAAATCAGTATTAACATCTACAAAGAAATTGAAGTTTCTGGAGTTTGTTATTGACACAACAGGGATGACGATTTCATCAAAGATGCAGAAAGTCGATAAATTTACAATTACGGCAAACCAATTATTACGGTTGCTTAAAACAAAGATAAGACAAGTTGCAGTTTTGATATGACTGATGATAGTGTATGCCCCTGCTATTCTATATGACAAGGCCCATATAAAATCGCTAGAAATCAATAAGAACTTAGCTTTGGCTCGCACTAAAGGGAAATTTGAAAGGCCTATGACGATTTCGCAAGAGGGCCAATAGGATATTATGTGGTGGCTATCACATATTGACAATTCACCCAACCCCATTAGAATGAGCGAACCCAATACAACAGTTACGACTGACGCTTCGCTAGAAGGATGGGGGGCTCATAGATACCAACAGGTAACAGGTGGGCAACAGGTGGGCGGTAGATGGAAGATGAGATCTCCGACCACATAAATGTACAAGAGCTTAGAGCTATTTATTTAGGATTACGTAGTCTAGTTCACCTACCTAAAAATCATGTAAGGGTATTAACATATAATACAACAGCTATGGCTTACATACAGCATATGGGAGGGACTCGTTCCAAACCATGCAACCAGTTAGCCAAACTAATTTGGGACTGGGCAGAGGAACACAACATATGGCTAACAGTAGCGCATATCCCAGGCAGTCAAAATACGTTGGCAGACAGGAAAAGCCGACATTTCCATGATCATCTAGACTGGTCATTAAATCCCAGTATTTTCAATTTTATTTGTCATACATGGGTCAAGCTAGATATTGATTTGTTTGCTTCATGAAACAACAAAAAGTTACCCATATATGTGTCTTGGGATCCAGAACCCGAAGCCTGGAGAGTCGATGCATTTTCTCTGATTTGGAATAATAATAAATATTATTAAATATTCCCACCATTCAGCATTATCAGCAGAGTGGCCCGGAAGATCAAGATGGATCGCTCACACACAGTACTGATAGTACCGGAGTGGGACACGCAGCCATGGCTAGCGGCAGTAATATTACAAGCAAAAGACATGCTCAGGTTTCCACAAGAAAGGAACAACCTACAACATCACGGACCACTGACAGTCCACGGAGATGGGTCAACAACACCTCTTTTGGCATTCCTTTTTTAAGGCGACATTTGCAACAATATGGATTAGACAAAATTACCCTAGAAAGGCTGATTTCACATGCTTGGAAAAGGGGAACGGTAAAATTATATACAATTTATTTAAAGAGATGGGGACTTAACTGTTTGATTAAAAGAGTGAAGCCATTAAAACCTACAATAGCTCAGATTGTCAGATTTCTAAGAATGTTAGAAGATGAAGGATTAGGATTTGGTGCAATAAATGCAGCGCGATGTGCGCTTTCAATCATTCTACCGAGGATAGATGGACAGACGCTTGGCAAGCATCAGGTTGTCCGCTGGTTTATGAGGTCAGTGTATGAGAGAAACCCCACCCAAACCCAAGTATAATAGGTTTTGGGATGTGTCAGTAGTATTTAAGTTATTCAAGTCATGGCCTAGTAATAGACATTCAGAGATTAAGGAATTGGATTTAAGTTAGCTGTGCTGTTACTACTAGTGATGGGGCATAGAGGCCAAACGATTGTGGCATTGTCTCTGGATGGGCTAGAGATAGACAAGAATGAAGCAACTTTCGAGTTGGGGACATTACTAAAGTCGAACCGTACAGAGGACCCACTGTCCACGGTACATGTAAACAGTTTTCCCGATGATCGATGGATTTGTGTGGTGTCAGCCATTAAGGCCCATATATCCAAGTCACGTGGAATAAGGAATTCCACACAGCTCTTGATAAGCTTTATTATACCGTATAAGGCTATCTTGAGAGACACACACGCTAGATGGACCATCAAGGTGCTCAAGGAGGTGGGTGTAAATAATGGACACTATGCATCCCACTCAACAAGGGGGGGCCATGGTCTCTAAAGCAAGACAATTAGGAATCTCAGTCAAGAAAATCCTGGCACACGCCGGCTGGAAGACGGCTATGTCATTTGCAAAACATTACAACAAACAGCTAGAAAAGTCACGTGGCCTGGTGACTCGCTTGCTCACCGACTAAAAGACGGGTGAGAAACACAAAATTATATTTTTGTACTGAAACATGTTATGTTAAGAATAGTTTACAAGAGGATACAAAATGAGATAACGTAAAGTTCTCCCTGGACTATGAGTAGCCAGAGGCGTAGTACCAAGGTAAAATAGTATAGTTATACAAATCTTACCTGGGTACATATGATGGATAACTTGTTTTCCCGAGGTACGAGCCTCGGATAGTCGTGGGCTAGGGCCCGCCCACCCTACACTACCCTACTTCAACTAGGATGTTGACTTGTGCCGAAACGAAAACATCTTTAGTATCCATAGAATTTTGAGATCATTTTTTATCCTATTAAGTATGTAAAAGATTGCTGGGCCCGGATGTGCTTCCTTCTCCCTAGCCCATGACTATCCGAGGCTCGTACCTCCGACCCAACACACGACCCAAGTGTCTGACCCAACACGCGTCTGTATCCGTCCTTTTCTTACATAGCTATACTTTATATATGAATATATATATATATATATATTATATGAGCAGTTCAAAATCAGTCCAAGTCAAACCAATGACTTACCAAATGTATACTTGTTGCTACCTAGCCTGGCACTCGGCATTAGTAGGGTAGCGCAATGACTGATTTGCTCTGTACCAGAATAATGTGATATGGTGCTGGTGTCCTGGTCTCCCAGTTGGGCAACACTATAAAGTTGCCATGACTGGGCACGGTCACAAGTCGGTTCCCATCCTGAGAAGACCTTATGGGGCTGTCACACTACGGCGTATGGCGTAAGCATATGCCGGAATTTGCGGTTTGCGTCATATACGCCGTCAAGGGCTACGCATAGGTCGGGCATAAGCCGTATACGCTCAGCATAGCCTTCTTACGCGCGTCCGTCCTAAAATTTGTGTGCATGCTCAAAATGTTTAGCGTATTGCTCTTATGCTGTGCATACGCTAGATGTACGCGTTGCATACGCCGGCATAGGTATGGGGTATCCTGGCATAGGTTATGCATACGTTGAAACCGCACCTTCGTGTATGCCTAACCTACGTGTAGCGTGTTCACGCGTACTCCTAGCGTATATAAAGCATATGCAAAGCGTATGCCCAACCTATGATCTTGGTCTATAAAGTCGCCATGTTGCTAGGATGCAAAACAAGAAAAAACAAACATCGCTGAGCTGGTTTAACGGACATGTTTGGACCGTCCTACATGTTTGCACCTTCCCATTTCTTCATATATCATATGGAGACTGCTTCCTAACAGGTAGTTGCTTTTGATGTTTTGACCATCCTACTCTTCCTATCTCTTTGACAGCTGCTGCTCTCGGTGATAGTATATGCTTTGCATATGCTACGCATAGGTTTCGCATAGGTTGTGCATACACTACTCATACGCCCATACGCTAGGCATAGTTGGTCATAGGTTACGCATACGCTTGACCTGTCAATCACAACCGTCAACAACCATCACTGTACACCGCGCATAGGTCGGGTTACACTTTGAATACGCCGTCATAGGCTAGGGGTAGGTTACACATACGCTCCAAAAGACATCGCAGTGCACAAAGGTCACCATACGTCGTCCCGCAACATTTTCCACATTTTTGCGGTAGGTTTTACATATGCCGCCGCCATACGCCGTAATGTGACAGGGCCTTTAGATGTTTCCAGAACGACACGATATTCCACACATTCGCATTATCCTAATACTGTGTAAATGAGTACTTGCACCTATCCTATTAATGATGAGCATCAGGCTAGGTAGCGACTCAATTTTATAAGTCATCGGTTTGACTCGGCTAAGATTAGAACTCCCGACCTTCCGCACGGAAAGCCTGCGCTCTACCGATTAGGCCACCGCGTCCGGTGCATAATTTAAAAGCCACTCATTTCGCATAAGGGCTTTGGTCAGGATCAATCACCCTCCTTATGCCTTTCTGCAGGACTACACTTACACTAGTTTCTGGCCGTCCGTCCTTACGTGTACACCTAATCATGGGAACTTTGAGGTATATTGGAGCTGGTGCATTTTGTGGTGACCACTGATGTGTTATTTACATGACTAACAAATGCAGCTGGAGTAATGTACACCCCGCTGTGGCTGGGGCTGTTTGTAAACGAGGCAGATGAGCACTTCCGGTAGGGGGACGACAGTCGACAACAGCACACATTCAGTGTTGCTGGTTTTTTTTCCCCATCTTCTAATATCTTCTGACAAAAAACATCAGTACACTCGATATATATCATTTCCAATTTATAGATTTTACTTGTTTATTGGCATACTGTTGGAGAGAAAAAAACGTGTCAACTATCGCTCTCAAGAGTGAGTGATAGGTTGGCTGGTTGGTTGTTTTTACGGCCTGACAACATTTACGGTCATATCAGGACGGGTACCGACTTGTGACAGTGCACACTCATGGCGACTTTATAGTGCCGCCCCATGACCTGATATCCCACCCAGCCACATTATCCTGACACTGAGCCAACCAGTCCTTGCTCTATCCGAATAATGCGAGTGCATGGCTAGGAAGCGACAAGTACCAATTTTTAAGTCATTGGTTTGACTCGACCAGGGTTCGAATATGTGGCTTCGAATCCCACGATCTACCAAAATGGGATACAAAACGTAAAGCTTGTTTTATTTAACGGTGCCTCTAGAGCACATTGATTTTCAGCATCGGCTATTGGACATCAAACATATGGTCATTGTGACATATTTCTTTGGAGGAATCCTGCTGCTGCCATATAGGCTACTCTTTCCGATAAACAGCACTTTCCTACAAACAGGACAGCACATACCACAGCCTTTGATGAACCAGTTGTGGACCACTGGTTGGAATGGAAAATAGTCCGCTCTCTAAAGCGATCGACCTGTGTCACTGCACACTCACTCACAATAGCTTTATCATATTGCTTCCAGTGTCAACCGGTGGCCGAATCGATAAGAACGCTGACTAGCTTCCCTTTCCTGATGTCGTGGGTCTAACCCCGGCCGAGTTAACAATGCCATTTAGAATATCAAAATTGATACATGTCGCTAGGTAGTCATTAATAGGATTAATAAGATAACGAAAAGACTGGTCTGCTCAGTGTCGGGGTAATGTGACTGAGTGTGATATTGGGTTATGGTGGCACAGTCAACCAGCAGAGCAGCACTGTAAAGTTACCATGAGTGTACACTGTCACAAGTCCTGATATTACCTTATATTGTGCATAAAGCCAGGACAAACAAACAAACAGCTGGCAGTGCCACGGGGACACCATGACCTGATATCCCACTCTGTCACATTGACCTGAGAGTGTAGTTCCACTTTTTGACACTGCACCACAGGGCGCTTTAAAGAAATGGTCTGTATGCCCATACTGGCCGTTATTGACGCGTTCTATCCTGTATAATCGCCAATCTGTGTAATGAATGGGATTATGGGTAATTGGTTCAGCCAGGTCATTTGTGCGCCTTTATTGATTTGAGTTGTATCAGCGATTGCAAATCGCAGTCGGACAGCACACACGTCCCCACAGTGAAGAAGGATTGGACAGTTCTGCCCTCTGGTTGCGGGAACGTGATAGGAATATCGACTCACGCCCCTGGTGATTGTGGATGTGATTTGCATATTGGCTCACAACCATTGGCCACATGCTTGCTTGTTGTACTTGCTGTGTGGTACTCACACACATCAGACACTTTGCCAAGTTTCAGATTGCCCTTTCGATCAAGGTTTGTGTAGTGAGGTGCACTGACTTCCCATGCTGAAATTGCACATGCTGAAGTAGGCAGACGATTATGCTGTTAGTCCCAGGGTGGCAGAAGTGTGGTTCGAGTCCCACTCCAATCGCAAGGATCCCTTCATTTGCAGAAACAAAAGAAACAAACAACAACAAAATACATCCCAATATTGAACACATTAATTGACCCTTAAAAAGTACATATTTTAATTTTATTTTTGATCTTTTATTTAACTAGAAAGGTATGAGATCCCGAATCATAAGCATTGTAGACAATAAAGTGAATGTTGTATAATAACACCCACCCACCCCCAAATATCGATAATGAAATATCAACAATATATATACTTTTTAATAAGTGTATATTCAGTAAATTGTTCTCATTCTCAAATATTAACGTACAATTAAATCAGATTTCAAAGCGATTTTGCTTTTCTCTCAAGAAGACAATCTATCAGGTTGCACATACATGAAGGTGCTTTCCGGTGAGATATATAGCGCCATATAAGCGTCAGTACATCACTGATATGGATGGGTCTGCGCTTAGTTTCCGTTGCACCTGCTCATTCACGAGTTGATTAGAATATAGGCTCATTTGTTACAAGCAGTTAATGTCACTTTACATTACAATCTCTTTAAAACGCCCGCCTTGATGACTGTCGAGTCTAATGCCCTGCTGTAATGGATCGGATACTGCACGGCATGGCCTAACGGTGCAGCACCCGCCTCTTTTCTTGTGGGTTCGATTCCTGTCCTGGATGGGATGGCCTAGCGGTGCAGTGGCTGCATCCCTTAATGTGGATTTGATCCCTGGTCTAACGGCGCAGTCCCTACCTCTTTTTTTGTAGGTTCGGTCCCTATTCTGGATGGGATGGCCTAACGGTGCAGTGCCTACTTCCTTTTTGTAGTTTCGATCCCTGTTCTGGATGGGATGGCCTAACGGTGCAGTGCATGTCTCCTTTCTTGTAGGTTTGATCCCTGTACTGGATGGGATGGACAAACAGTGCAGTGGCTGCGTCTCTTATTGAGGGTTTGATCCCTGTACTGAACTGGATTGTCTAAGTGCTTCTCTTGTGTGTGTTCGATCAAACTAAAATACTTAAACAATTAACAGATAATAATTTCCACCTATCACGACTTGGAAATTAATCGAATAGTCTAGTTGACCATGTGTCAGAATATTGCGCCTGAGTGGCGAATTGTATCATGGTGCTGGTGGCACAGTATCTCAGTTGGGGTTGCGGGTGGTTGGCAACAAGAACGGCACTGACAATTCTCTACCTATCTTGATATGGCCTCATGGTTTGGTGATACGCTAAACACCAATCCATCCTTTTACAGTCTGACCTGCAGTTGCGCAGTTCTGTCCAGTGCATTTTTATGGATATGAAATTCCCATATGGTTGTCCTACGATTCCCTCAGTTAGCCGAGTTGTGTTCTCTCTGCCCTATAGTCCCCAGCGCACAAACCCTACCCAATGCCCACACCCCATACCCCATATCCATATCCCACACCCCACACCCCATATCCCCTCACTCCCTACCACCTACCTCATATCCCCTACCCTCTAGCCTTACCTCATACCCTTTACCTCTTACTCGTAGCCCTACGCCATGCCCCCGCCCCCGCCTACTCTCCCGCCCCCGCCTACTCTCCCGCCCCGTCTACTCTCCCGCCCCCGCCCCCGCCCCCGCCTACTCTCCCGCCCCGTCTACTCTCCCGCCCCCGCCCCCGCCACCGCCTACTCTCCCGCCCCGCACCGAACATCGATCCCATTCCTGGCCGCAGTGCAGAATCGACCACAATCTTCTCACTCTGGTGCAGTATCTGGCGGAATTATCGAGCTGAGCAGTTAAGGAAAGTGATTCCTAGACTCAATGGCGCCGTGTTAAATAAACCTTTTTGCTTCTACTTCTTCTTCTTCTTCTTCTTCTTCTTCTTCTTCTTCCAAATTCGCTTCAGAGAACCTGTTTACAGACGACTCTCTAGGAGTGTGTCGATTATATGTCAGTTCTTAATCAACCTGTTGCTAATTGCATGCGTTGCCCGAAATAATGTGCACATTCAAGGACTGGCTGCACTTACATTCAAGAAGCAACATCAGTTGTCCTCCATTCCGTCATCCATTCACTCCACTCCCTTCTCTCATCTACACTAGTTCTCCTTCTCTTCCCTCCGATTTCTTTTCCGTTATTTACCATTCTCTCCTTTCCATCTCCTCTCCTTCCCATCCTCCCCTTCCATTACCATACCCCCTCTCTTCATTCCTTTCCCCCTCTTCATCGCCCTCCTTTCACATTCTCCCGCTTCCCATCTCTTCCGCCTTCACCTCCCCTTCCCTTCACTCCGCTCTCCTCCCCTCATTCCCTGCCATTCCCTCCGTCCGCTCCCCTGCTCCTTCCCCTCTCCCCCACCCCTCCTCTCCTCTCCTCTCCTCTCTCTCTCCTCTCCTCTCCTCTCCTCTCCTCTCCTCCCCTTCCCTCCCCTCCCCTCCCCTCCTCTCCCACTCCCCTCCCCTCCTCTCCCACTCCCCTCCCCTCCTCTCCCACTCCCCTCCCCTCCCCTCCGCTCCGCTCCTCTCCTCTCCCTCCTCCTTTCCCACACACATGTGCTTCTATAGTCCAACCCGTGCAAATCGATCAGCTATCGATTCGACACTGGAAAAGTTAACCTTTATGAACTGAGCTTCTTCACAGAGGGCGACCGGTCACGCTGGCCGAATCGGAGGAGCACAGGCCTCGCGTGCGGAAGATCGGGAGTTCACGAGTTCGGTTCCCGGTCGAGTCAAACCAATGACTTAAAGATTGATACTTGTCGCTTCCTAGCCTGGTGCTCGGCATTATTAGGATAGGGCAAGGACTGGTTACCTCGGTGTCAGGATAATGTGACTGACTGGGATATCGGGACATGGTGCTGGCAGCCTGATTTCCCAGTGGGGCAGCACTATAAAATCAGTTTGAGCGCGTACTGTCACAAGTCGGTACCCGTCCTGATATGACCTTGGATGTTGCTAGGAAGTAAAACAACAACAAACAAAGAAATCACAGAGGGCATATTGTCTTTGATACTGTTCAATTCTCCGGTGGTGGCTGGAGAGACTGCGTGCGTGAGGAAGGTGTGTGTGGAGGGGTATGGGGGTGGGGGTGGGAGGTACAGGTCTCAGTGGGCACTGCCCTTGATAAAGTGCATGATCAAGTCTTGGGACTTGAAGGCAATTTGGCTGACGCAGCTTCTGCATAGAAAGTAACCCCCACTCCCATCCCATTCCCGACACACACACATTTTCACACACACACACGCACGCACACACGCACACACACACACACTTGGACACACGTCCCCATGGCAAAGACAAGTGCTCGGTTTTTCTTTTCGCCACGAGGTTGATCTTTGCCCCTCACCCGTGTCACCACTTATCAGACACTGGAGAGTGTTGATAACAACGGTAAGCATGCCGTGATGAGGTCAGGGCGGGGCAGGGCAGGCAGGGGCGTGGCGTGTGGTGCCTCACGAGATGCCCCGCCCCGGACTGCCCCCTCGCCTCGCCCCGGCCTGCCGCACTTCGCTCCCCGAACACGGCCACAAACAAGATAGTTCGTGCGGCTCCCGGCCACTCCAGGGGGCGCTGTCGTCGTCATGAGATATCCACTGCCTGCACATGTGGCGCTACTGTTGACTGAGGGGGTGGGGGTGGGGTGGGGGGGCAGCGGCACAGTCCTGCTGGTCACGTGGTGTTGCGGCTGGCACGCCTCCTGGCGGCTCCAAGCCAATGCGGAATTAACTCTGGGAGGCAACTTCTGGAAATCCGCTAAGTGGCAGCTCGGAGAAAGCCGCCACAAATGCCACGTTGTAAAGCATAATGAGGTAATCAAGTGAAAATCAGCTACATTTAAATGGGAAAATAGGAATATTTTCTTTGGCCAAGCAATCGAGCCACAATCTGCTCATTTTGATTAAATGCAGAGCAGTGAGCATTTTGTTTTGACAATTTTGATTGCTAATCAATTTGGAAATTGATTAGCGATCTCCATAACTTGTATCACGATTCACGATCCCACTTAATCAGTGTTATAAAGTCGTCATGACTTTGCACTGTCGCAAGTTGGTACCCGTTATTGTATGAACTTATAATTTATGTTGCTAGGACCTAAATCTCCGATCATCCACTAACGTCTCTAGAAGTGTGTCGATTATATGTCAGTTGGTAATCAACCTGTTGCTAATTGCATGCGTTGCCTGAAATAACGTGTACATTCAAGGACTGGCTGCACTTACATTCAAGAAGCAACATCAGTTGTCCTCCATTCCATCATCCATTCACTCCACTCCCTTCTCTCATCTACACTAGTTCTCCTTCTCTTCCCTCCGATAGCTATATTTTAGTCAGTGATGAAGCTGGACAAGACCACTTGTATTTTGGGTCCATCTTCTTTTGTTCTTTGTAATTACTGTTGAAGTTTTTGCACTCTTGGCAAGCTTGGAGAGTACCCTAATATGAACCGCCGTGGTGCCGAAAGGAATAAATTTAGCATTATTAACCTTAATTTCTGCCGCTAGCGGTTGTTCTCAATCTTGTTCACATTTGAATTTTTTATATGTGATTTCTGCCTCAGACCAACTGACAGCAGGTGTCCATAATTACATTCACTGCCATCCATAGAACCCGAATTACCACTCCAACGAAAACAGTTTGAACTATGACCAGATGGGATGGCCGAATGAGTTAGAGCGTCCGTCTCCCTTGCTGGTAGATCGTGGGGTCGTGGGTTCGAACCCTGGTCGAGTCAAACCAATGACTTAAAAATTTATACTTGGTGCTTCCTAGCCAGGCATTCGCCATTATTAGGACAGGGCAAGGACTGGTGTGCTCAGTGTCAGGATAATGTGACTGAGTGGGATACCAGGTTATGGTGCCGACGGCCTGGTTTCCCAGTGGGACAGCACTATAAAGTTGCCATGAGTGCGCACTGTCACAAGTCAGTACCCATCCTGATATGACCTTAGATATTGCTTGGACGTAAAACAACAACAAACAAACAAACAGTTTGAACTACTGTTGTTTGAAAGTGTTGTTTGTTGTGTTTGTGTTTGGATGGCACTAATAACTAGGCGAAATGTCCCCCATTGCCACCGCATTATTGTACCTTCTTATTGGTCCATCTTTGAGAGTGGTTGTCGCTTCACCTGATTGCTAATTCATCCGCTAAGTGTCACACGCTTACTTCACCGTCTGCATTGCGGCAAACTAGACAGCAGTAATACTACTAGTGCCACACAGTGGGAGCGGCTGGAACTAACTAAATAGTCCAGCCAGGGGCTTCAGGGGAGACCCCGGTGTCAGCCGACTTGCTAGCACTGGGTACCAGTCGACTGGTTCCAGAGTTGTAAGACACTCAGCCCCAATGGTCGGTATATTTATTAAGCAGTTATTTCCCATTGTGGAGCATGGTCGTCGGGGGAGTTTGGAATGGTTGTTGGCCAGGGCTTAGACTGAGGTTGACAATTGCAGAGGCTCGGGGTACTCAAACGCCAAATTCTGACGGACACGTTTATTAAATTACTTATGGCCCTGTCACACTATGATGTAATACTGGTAGCGTACGCCGACATAGGTGAAATTTGGCCGTTACGTCGAGATACGTTACTCGTTCATTAAGCCTACGTTGAGTTACGTCGAGATACGGTGACGCGCGTCAAGGTTTTGTACATACCCAAAACTTTCGATGTAAAGGCCATTATGTTGGGTTACGTTGGGCTTACTTTGCGCTCATGTTAGGCTTACGTCGAAATACGTTAGACATTCATTAGAGCTACGTCGGTCTACGTTGAGCTACATCGACTTATGGTAGACTGATGGAGAGCTGGGAGGAACGTGCAGCCCGTGCGCTGACAACGTGGTGTTAACATATCTCGACATAGATCTAACGTGTCTCTGACCTGTGCCTAACGTTAGTCTAATGTAAGTCTAACGTGTCTTGACGTATTCGACATAGTTGACGAACGGCTGGCGTACGCGTAACATATGTAACATGCTCCAATGTTCTTTGAACGTAAGTGAACGTGGTGTGAATGTTTTGCCTCGGTGTTTGTACGCTGAGCCCGCTGGACTGTCATTAGACTGACGATGCCTGACGTCGACTCACGTTACGAATTACACCAGAGTCACACGTAGCTATGTTAGGGTGGGCGTAATTATGTGAGTCCTACGCTGAGCCGTCGCTAGGGTTTCGCTAGGCTGACACCGTGCATGCTGGAGGCTCGTTAGCCTTACCTTGGGCCTTTTTCCCCCCGTTCTAACTCGTTGAGACACATTACAACTACGTTGGACCAATGTTTCGCCTACGTCCACTACATTGCACTGACGTCTAATTTGGCCCTGAAACGCCAGGAATTTCTACGTATCTCAACATAAAAAAAAAGTGATTGTTACATTGCCCACACGCTGGCCTGTTACATCGTAGTGTGACAGGGGTATTAAAGCTGCATAGTCTGATGAAGCATCAAATTTTCAAAACAAAGACAATTATCTAGATTTGATTCTACATATCTAACTGAGATACTAGTGCACTTATTAAGCATTTGTCGCCACATAGACAGGAATACTGAACCAATTTAATAGAAGCTGTTATTGCAGAAGTCTATGGTATCAGAGTTTTGGCGTGTTTGCCAAAACTAATTTGAAATGTTTACATTTCAAATATCTCAGAAGTTAGTCATTTTAAATCAAAGTTACTTCAAACTAAAGTAAGATAGATTATAACAATCACTTGAATATATTTATCTCATAAAAATGGCAGAAACTCAAAACCATCAGACTATGCAACTTTAACTTTCAAAGCTTAAC
The DNA here is from genome assembly GCA_030323885.1 of Branchipolynoe longqiensis. Lineage (NCBI taxonomy): Eukaryota > Metazoa > Annelida > Polychaeta > Phyllodocida > Polynoidae > Branchipolynoe > Branchipolynoe longqiensis. The sequence continues at coordinate 108,888,467 of CM059187.1, read as the reverse complement.
TAGTTTGATCAGTAACACACACACACACACACACACACACACACACACACACACACACACACACACACACACACACACAAAGAATTGTGCCATTGAATCTTTACACATAGCTAGAACCATATGAAAGTATAAACTATTTGGCGGGTATTACACGCTATCTGTTAATACCCCTTCCTCAAACATCTTTCTCCTCCTCCTCCTCCTCCTCCTCCTCCTCCTCCTCCTCCTCCTCCTCCTCCTCCTCCCTCCTCCTCCTCCTCCTCCCCTCCTCCCCCTCCCCCCTCCTCCTCCCCCTCCCCTCCTCCCCCCTCCCCCTCCCCCTCCTCCTCCCCCTCCCCCTCCCCCTCCCCCTTCCCCTCCTCCTCCTCCTCCTCCTCCTCCTCCTCCTCCACAACCACAACCACAACCACAACCACAACCACAACCACAACCACTCCTTCAGCCTGTGACGACGATTCCGAGTGGGAAATATCAGCCTGATTCCTTGCGACTCTTCGCAATTAGTGCTGTCACGGTTCGGTCTCCATCGGCCCATAGCTGCCCTCGGGGAGGTATCCCTTCCACCCAACCGGGAGGGAGCGCCCCGCCCCGCCCCGCCCCGCCCCGCCCCGCCCCATCCCGCCACGCCACGTCCCCTCCTGTCCCCTCCCGCTCTGCCGCGCCCTGCCTTGTTCTGCTCCCCTCCCCTCTCCTCCACCCTGCCCCCCCCTCCCCTTCCCTCCCATCCCTGCTCCTCCCACTCCGCGATTCCCACGCTCACACCCGTCCTGCCCCGTTCCGCACTCCTGCTCCACCCCGTGCTCCCCATGCTTCCCACTCCCACACCCATACCCCCCCCCCCCCCCCACCCGGCGCACCACCTCCCCAAACGACTTCATTGGTCCCTTGTTTGTTGCTGGAAATCAAACTGTATTTCTGTTGACCGACAGGGCGCGGTAATTTTCCGCCATTCGCGACCGACGCCGGCTAATAACGCGCCCCGACTCACGGCCACTCGGGGCCGGGGGGCGGCCGCCGTGCCCGCGCGTATTCACTCAGGAATTTTTCCAATTTCCGCCACGAATTCTGGGAGGGGAGCAACGGCCGCGGAAGAGCGACGCGGGTCGTATGGTACGAGGCGCCACCTGGCGGAAACGCGGGGGTTGAGCCACCAGGGGACGCGTGGGTGGGTAGTCGGGGGGGGGGGGGGGGGGGGAAGGCATCTTGCCGAGTGCTATGTGCTGGAAGCGCCGCCTTATATTTGCCGCGTAATACTGGCGTCAAATAAGCCGGCGGACGTTGAGGGATTGTGCTTATTTTAAAAGCCATGGCTTCTGGTGTGGTGTGGATCTCGTGACCAGGAACATCCTGGGTGCATGCCTGAGTTGTGGCCACCGCCGCTATATGTCCTGACGTACTCATCCTCCCTCTACCGTGTGTGTGTGTGTGTGTGTGTGTGTGTGTGTGTGTGTGTGTGTGTGTGTGTGTGTGTGTGTGTGTGTGTGTGTGTGAGTGTGAGTGTGTGTGTGTGTGTGTGTGTGTGTGTGTGTGTGATGTGTGAGTGAGTGCATGTATGTGTGTATGTGAATGAGTGTGTGTATGTGAGTGATGTTTAAGTGTGAGTGAGTGAGCTGGTATGTATGTGTGATGTAGGATATCACGTCATGGTGCCGGCAGCCTGGTCTCCCAGTGGGGCAGCACTGTAAAGCCGCCATGCGTGCGCACTGTCACAAGTCAGTACCCATCCTGGTATGACATTAGGTTTTGCCAGAACGTAAACCTCCCAAAACCAAACACACTTAAGTTGGGGGTAACCTTCGCAGACAAACCTTCCAGCTACCCTCTATCTCTCCCTCCCTCTCTCTCTCTCTCTCCCTCCCTCTCCCTCTCTTTCTCCCTCTCCATCTCCCTCTCGCTCTCCTCCTCCCCCCCCGCACACACACCACACTCTGTACATCGCATATGCACACGCGCATGCATACACACACAAGGTTCCTTCTTTTATACATTTCTCCTTCAACCAATGCTTTAACCTCATCCTAATTTGTCGGTTCGCACTTTCTCTTGCACAGGTCTCTCTAATGAATATTTTCCTTCCTAACCATAGCCACTGTCACACATCTTCTGTCCCATAAAAGGGTCCCATATACCCCAGTCACACTACTGTTTGTTCCCGCTTGCGACCATGGAAAAAGGTTGGCCGCAAAGAGGTCACAATGCGGTTGCAGCTACTGCACTAAGAACCTCCTTGTGACCAAAATAGTTTCCCAGAGAAAAGCTGGTTTGCTTAGTGTCAGGGTAATTTGACCGAGTGGGATATTATCATATGACACCAACGAGAGTTGGCGTCATAATATGATGAAAGTTGGGACAGAATTTGTCAGTGTGGGCAGCACTATGCAATGTATTCAGTGTATAGAATGTGTGCAGTGTAATAACTGTGTACAATGCATACAATGTGCACAGTGTATCGAATGTATAAGTTAGAATGTCAGGAATGAAAGATCTCTGCGATTTCGCGGATTTCCGAGATTTTTCCTGTAGCTATAAGTGTATACTAATACGTTGTTTAAACGCCACAGCACTATAAGTGTATACTAATACATTGTTTTATGCTGCAGCACCATCAGTGTGTACTAATATGTGGTGCAGACGTTGTAGCACTATCAGCGTATACTAATAATACGTGCTTCAAACGGCGCAGCACTATCAGCATATACTAATATGTGTGAAACCCGACTTCCGGGAATTTTCTGCAATTCGGTGACAATGCTAAACCTATGGGAGAATATCAGCATTTCGGCTTTCATCCCTGATATATACCATGTGTATGGAATCTGTACAATGTATGCAATGTGCACAGTGTATAGAATGTATACAATGTGTTCCAAATGTATGCAATGTGTACAATGTATATAATGTGTACAATGTATACAATGTGGACAATGTGTACACTGTATAGATGTATACCGTGTGTACAGAATGTATACAATGTCTATAATGTATACATTGTATATATTGAATGCAATCTATATAGTGTATACAATGTTCACAATCTATATAGTGTGTACAATGTGCATAGAATGTGTAATGAATGTATGCCATGTGTATTATGTATACACTATGTATTAATATTATCTATAGAATGTATGCAATGTGCACAGTATATATAATGTATGCCATCTAAAGATACAGGGACAGCCCACTGTCACCAGTCGATACCCGTCCGTCTTGATATGGCCTGAGATGTTGCTAGGAGGTAAAGCCTCAATCACTGCCCCCCCCCCCTACACTGTCCCCAGGCACCTTTCTATCTTGCACTGTGGCCTTTCCCACTGCCGCCCCCGCACCGCCCCAATGCATCCACCCCCAGTCGCATGGCTGCGGCCTCTCCTCTCCCCGGTTTACAACGCTACGCTGACGGGCGCTGCGATTCATCCGCCCCTGAGTCGCTGCGCACGGCCCGATATTGTCGTGGGGTAGCAATCAACAATGATGCTCGAGCCATGATGCGCAAACATCGCTCGTTTACTGCGTGGCTCGTGTTTCGCCACCCGTGTTTGCGAATATGTCAGCCCCGTGCGTAGGGCCGCATGCGTGCTCATAAAACGCCCGCACGCCCGGCCGCCGTGGGCCTTATTTTATGATAACTAATATGGATTATTTCGCCCTCGAGTGTCGCCCGTCCCGTTGATTTCGAGAATGGTCTGGGTGGTGGTGGGGGGGGGGGGGGGAGGTAGGGTTGGGGGCGGGAGAGGGTTTGTCGAAGGGAGGGTGGGTGGGTGAGGGAGATAAGGAGAGTGCTTGTTCGAGGGAGGGGGCTTGTGCAAGGGAGGGTGGGTGGGTGGCTGAGGGAGACAGGGAAGGAGAGGGAGTGTGGGAGGAAGGGTGTGGGTTTGTGCGAGGGAGGATGGGCGCGTGAGGGAGATAGGGAGGGAGAGAATGCTTGTGCGAGGGAGGGGGCTTGTGCGAGGTAAGATGGTCGGGTGAGGGAGGGGGGGGGGAGAGTTAGGGAGGGGTATTTGTTGCCTGACACGCTGCATAGGGAAGAGGCTATACTAGTGTGAGGATACTTTGACTGATTGGGATACTATCATACCATGGCACCAATGACAGCTCAATACGTTAGTGCGGGTAGCCCTGTACAATGTGTACAATGGACACAATGTATGCAATGTGGGGCGGGGTGGTAGGGAAGGTGAGAACGCGGGTGGGGCGGCACCTGACCATGCCATTGAATCACGTGATGAAACACTCTCGGGACGACACTGACAATGTGACATGGATCATGATGTTGTGACGTCATGAGGCGAGGTGGCGCGTGGCCCACGTGCTCTGGCTGCGCGGTTGTGTGTTTTAGCGGCGATTTGAATGCTGAAAGTGCATGCGCCGCACTGCCATGCTGACGCGGTCTGCGGTGGGTGATGGCGGCAGCAGAAGGTCGGAAGCCACATCAAACGAGCCATTAGCGTCTTTCAGGTAACGCTATCGATTACGTGTGTGGTTGCCCCGTGCCGGTTAACCCACAGCACGGTCGATGTCGCCGCCGCTTCGCCCCCGCACTGAACGGGACCACGCGGATGGATGGGGGTATGGGAATACTCGGGTGTGAACATTAGGTTGTTTCTTTTCATTGTAAAGATTACAAATATAACTAAGGGTTTTAAGTGTGACACACATCAGAAGTACCATCTTATTGGGTCACATTACCCTGACACAGTCCTTGCCCTAGGCTATTGTCATGGGGGTGATGAAAATGGGAAATATTGCGCCTAGAGCGGGACTCGAACCCACATCGCTTTGCATTCCGGGCCAGTGTGCTAACCATTACACCACCTAGGCTCCCTGATATCAACACACTCCCCACGCCTACCTGTCTATGTGGTTACTTGCCTGAGAGGTCAGTGCAGACCACTACACTCGTCCCCCTGGAATTGTAAGTCTTGTAATGCTTACAATTACATACATACAGGCAATGTACTTACACATACATACACAGGGTAGGTTCAACAACCATACAGCGCAAAGCTTGTACAGGATCCTGATCACGGCAACCAGTGTCGTGGGGGTGATGAAAATGGGAAATATTGCACCTAGAGCGGGACTCGAACCTACATCGCTTTGCATTCCGGGCCAGTGTGCTAACCATTACACCACCTAGGCTCCCTGATATCAACACACTCCCCACGCCTACCTGTCTATGTGGTTACTTGCCTGAGAGGTCAGTGCAGACCACTACACTATTAATGCCGAGCGCCAGGCTAGAAAACGACAAGTATACATTTTATAAGCCATTGGTTTGACTCGACCGGGAACCGAACGCCCGACCTTCCGCAAGCGACGCCCGCGCTCTACTGATTCGGCTACCGCGCCCGATTTAATGCGATGTGAAGATAATGAAGAAATCCTCCTACTTCAGTATCAAATCTTTCCGATTAGAACTACATAGGAGTTGGCTTAGCGGCTATGCTCTCCGTAATGTTTCCGGCAATGGTGCAGGCGGTGGCAAAGGCCGAAGGTGGGCTTCATGTGTTGCTGACATTTTGCTAAATGGTGCTCAGACTAGAGAGAGAGAGAGAGAAATGTGCTCGACTAAAAGGCCAAACAAACAAAACACAAAGACGGTGGCTATCCCTTTGTTCAACACTACTAAGCAGAACACCTTTGAAATAAGCCCTGTCTGGAACTTTCAGTCGTTTTTAAGAAAAGAAAGTGTAGTCCTTCCAGGTATGGCCAATTCTAATCCCTGTCTTTATCGGACAGGTTTGCATCTGGAGCAATCTTGTTTAGACGCAGCAGGTGCCATGCCATCGGAGCGACAACCAAATGGAACAAACACACTTTGAGATCTTGTTGCGCACGCATGTGTCAAGGGTTCGGCGGTCATGTGGGTTGTTGAAGACAGGTACTGCTGAAGTTCCGATGTATTTATTGTGGTATATAGATCGGGAAGATTGCTCAGAGTTGGTTGGTTGGTTGTTGGAGGTTTACGTCGTGGCAACATCTAAAGTCACGATGAGTGCATACTGTCACACGTCGGTACCCGTCCTGATATGACCTTAGATGTTGCCAAGACGTAAAACTCCAATAACCAATCCTACACTATTTATAAAATAATGTTTTCTTTGGTCGTAGAGTAAAGATCCAGTGCCCGGGGTGATATAAACCATTGTGCTATTACCCTAATTAACCCGGACTGAAGGTGATGTTAAGGTTAAGCCATCAGCAGTAGATACATCATGGATATTCCGAGTTCTCTCAGTAAGGACTGAAGCTGAAACCCAACACACCTGGGCCACGTTCAGGGTCCGTCTCCGAGACGTCTCCGCGATGCTTTTTGGCTTATTTTCTGTCTCCGAGGCATCTCCCGAGATGTCTCCATTTTCAGATAGGAGACAAAAAGCGCCTCAGAAATGGCCACCGTATTCAGTGGTTTCAGCCAATCACAGCGCAGCTTTTCCATTGCAAATGGCCACCGCCTATGGGGGTGGCCATTTTCGAGGCGACAAACTGTTTTTGCCATTCAGACTAGTGTGGTGTCAGGGATTTCCACGAGACGTCTCGGAGGCGCACCCTGAATGCGGCCCAGGTCACAGATACAACTTACCCTGTGTGAGGTGGGGATTGTCCCTTCCCAGTCCTATCCTTCATTTCACCACTTATGCTTAAAACTTACTTTGCACCTATAGCCGCATGCCTCATGGTAATTGGCATACACTTGTTTCCAATGCAGGTTACAGTGAAATTGTCCGTGGAAATATTTTATATGACTTTAAATACAACTTCCTGTATCATGGTGATTCTGTATTCCACACCTTCCGCCGTAGCTGTAGCTGTGACCCGACGTGCTGAGTCCCGGCTTCAGTTCTTACCAAGGGATCAGCGCCACCCGGAATATCCAGGGTGGTGGAATGAAGTCTGCCATCTCTAAAATAACACCTCGACAAGTCAATGTCATCATGCTACTTTTATTGCACATGCGTAATTGCATATATATATATATATATCTTATTTTGTACCTGATCTGATGGAACCTGAGATGTTACTAATATGTTAAACCCCAATCAACAAAGAAACCGGTGTGAACATGGTCGCGCCAAGTTCTTTCACTTTTCCATCTGCTCACCACTTTTCAGCTCAGTCCACACTGACTTAAAGCTGCATAGTCCGATGAAAACATCACATTTTCAAAATCAAAGCAATTATCTAGATTTGATTGTACATATCTAACTTAGATACTGGTGCACTTATCAAACATGTGTTGCAACATAGAAGGGAATACCGAGGCAATTTAATAGAAGCAGTTACTGCATAAGCCTATGATGTCAGCGTTTTGGCATGCATGTCAGAACTCATTTTTAATGTTTGCATTTCAAATATCTCAAAATTTAAAATGAAAGTTACTTCAAACTAAAGTAAAGTACTATAACATAATGCATTTATCTCAGAAAAGTAGTCGTGGTAGTGGTAATGGCAGTGGTAGTAGCAGTAGCAGTATACTCCCTATTCTACAGGACTGGCATTTCAGAGACGTGAAGTGCCATATGTGTGGTACCCGGCCCGAATAGCGCTGCATCGAGTGCCTCCGCCTCGCCGTTAAGGTGGCGTTATATAGGCCAAGAAGCGGCCGTGTCCCACTGCAAAGTGCGGCATTGGCTGCGACTTTCCCACTTTGTACACTTTGACCCCTGACCTCTGACCCCTGGGAGCCGTCGGGGACCACGGGGCGTGCTGCTGATGATCTTCTATTCCGCCAGGTGGCGCCAGGGAACAGTGTGGTGGCGGGGGGGTCAGTCGAAATGTCAGCTACTGTGCCACATATACATCCACAAGTAAATACATACAAACAACATACCTAACAAGAGATGGGAAGAGTAGGACGGCCCAAACATGTGCTCCAACCACTATCAAAAGCCTGTTCGGAACTTACTTACTTATTGGGGGGGGTTTGTGACCTAGCGGTCACTGGCTGCAGGACTGCAGCATTAATAAACGGCGCCGTTATAACGGCCCGTTTTTGGCGTGTGTTTTTTTGGGGGGGGGGGGGGGGGTGGTCTTCCTTCTTGCTTCGTCCAGCTTGAGGGGTGGTGGGGGCGGGGGCGTGGTGCTCTACACGGTGACTTGTGCTGTGGTGCGGCGGTGGCCCGGTAGGTGGCAATACGTTCTTGGGCCCACGGTCCTGTACCTCGACCAGAGATCAAAGCGGGATCCGGTGTCATTGGCAGCAGGGCCATGGGCGGCGCGTTGGTCTTCCGGGCCCCCGTCGCAGGGTGGGTGGTCCAGTGCCAGTGGCTCTTGGACCGGGGTGAGGTGGGTGGGTGTGGCTGTATCCGCGGTCCCGGCACCCACTCCGTCGGTGATCGAAGCGGGAACCGGCGTTGTGGGTGCGGCGGTCGAGGCTGTCACATCGGTGTGTCCAGGACTGCGCGGGGCTCCCTGTGTAGGGGCTGCATCCGGTGGGACCTTACGGGGCTCCCGGGTGAGACCTCACAGGGCTGCCGGGTGGGACCTCATGGGGCTCCTGGGGGGGACCTCACGGGGCTCCCTGGTGGGGGACCTCACAGGGCTCCCTGCTGGGGGACCTCACGGGGCTCCCTGCTGGGAGACCTCACGGGGCTCCCCGACCGGGACCTCATGGGGCTCCCTGACTGGGGGACCTCACGGGGCTCCCCGATCGGGACCTCACGGGGCTCCCTGACAGTGGTTGCTAGTCACTGTCGCTGCTGTTGGGTTCAGAGTCGTCGGCGATGGGTTCAGGGCCGCCGACGATCTCGAAGGTGTGATAATTTTGTCTATAGAATCTACCGAGTGGCTCCCATGAGGACTCAGAGAGCCTCTCGAGGATGGTGAGCGCAGCTCGGGTGTCAGACAAGTTGTGTGGTGGGCCGAGGAAGTCTCGGATGGCGGTCCTATCAAAGGCCACACATGACGTCAAGACGTGGGCGACGTTGAAGATTTTGTCACCGCATGGACAAGCAGTCTCCATATGATATATGAAAAATGGGACGGTCCAAACATGCAGGACGGTCCAAACATGTGTTCTAATCACTATGAAAGCAACTACCTGTTAGGAAGCAGTCTCCATCCATGTGCTTAAGCCGCCTCAACTAAACCAGTTACGTTCGCACATGCCACTTAGGCTGACTCAAGCTAGTTCGCCTCATCTAAACTACCTCGCGAAGTGGTTTACTTTAGGCGAACTAGTTGAGTCAACTCAGCCCTAATTCGCCTCAGCTTCGCGGTCACATGCCCAATGTGAGTCGACTTAGATGAGGCGAATTAGTTGAGGCGACTTAAGGCCCGTGTGTGCCCGGGGCTTTAGTATCGGATGTGGATCGCTTTCTCAGTTGTCACTTCCCCGGTGTGTGAGGCTGTATGCTTATACTGACCTGGGTTCCACCTACGTCTAGTCTCTCTCTTCTCTCTTCTCTCTTCTCTCTTCTCTCTTCTCTCTTATCTCTCTCTATCTCTATCTCTATCACTCACTCACTCGCTCACTCACATACACACACAGTACGCACACATCCACAGTCACTTGCATGTGTACACACTCGCAGATCCATGCACACTCACGCAGTCATAGGATTTCACTTCCAGGCGCGCGCGCACACACACACACACACACCAGTGAATTAAAAATATTATGCTTATATTTCTGTAGCTCATTTTATTAGTGCCGTCGCCAATATACAACCAGATTGAGAAAACGTGTTATTAACAATGGTAATAGTGGCAAAATTGCCAAACTTATTGAATCTCAGCGTGCTTGGGTTTGGTTTGGTTTGGTTGTTGGAGTTTTACGACCTGGCAATATATAAGGTCATATCAGGACGGAAAGCGTTCATGGGATCTAGCCGATCATCAAATGCACGCTGATACTAGTAACATTGCCTGTGATTAAATCATGCATGGGGCTCAGTTGGGCCAATTTTCGAATGTTTTGTTGGTTTTGTGTCATAAATTGAATACAATTAGTGTAGTCCGCACTGACCTCTCAGGCAAGGAGCCACATGGACAGGTAGGTGTGGATAGGGTGATTACATTAGGGAGCCTAGGTAGTCTAATGGTTATGCTTTCCCCCGGAATGGCACAAGCTATGCGCTGTATGGTTGTTGAGCCTACCCTATGTATGTATGTATGTATGTATGTATGTATGTATGTATGTATGTATGTATGTATGTATGTATGTATGTATGTATATGTGTGTGTATGTATGTGTGTATGTATGTGTGTATGTATGTATGTGTGTATTTATATAAGTGCATTGCCTGTATGTATATAATTGTGAGCATTAAATGATCATTTAAAAGACTTACCAATCTAGGGCGATGAGCGTAGTAGTCTGCACTGACCTCTTAGGCAAAGAGCCACATAGACAGGTAGGTGTGGGTAGTATGGTGACATCAGGGAGCCTAGTTGGTGTAATGATTAGCACACTGTCCCAGAATGCAAGAGATGTGGGTTCGATTCCCGCTTTAAGGACAATATTTCCCATTTCCAACACCGCCACTACACTAAGTCTTGTATCCTTTGTCTACAGCTATACATAGAAAGTTAATTAATTCCAGCTGAACATTAAGATGCCATGGCTCGGCAGATATGCGCGTATTGTACTCCAATAAGGGCATAGCCGTCTGAGGAGGTTCCTGTCAAGATCAGTGTCTGTTGAGATGTATGACATACACAACGCAATCTCTTAATATGACGCCTGAAATAAATAACGTGATGCTAACTCAGCTACATGGATATTGGACGGCGTCATTGTATCCAGCCTCATACGATAAACAATTGGCTTTAAAGCCCGCAGTACGCGCACCGACACACACCTTGAAATCCAGCCATAAACCGCTCAATACTGGATTCTAGTTGCGTAGTGCATATGGGACCTGGAAAGTCTTGAAAATTCTTAGACTTCATTTCCCCCATTACCAGGCCTTGAACACCTTTGAATTTAACATATTTTGGGTGATTCGTCTTGCAAACATTGAATTCCATTAAACTGTCCCCACTGATCTAAATTAGTCCGAAATTGCTATTCATCATTTTAGTTTTTTCCTGAAATCAAAATGAAAATACTCTTGAATTCTTATCAAAAACAGCCTTGAAAAGTCTTGAAATATCCTTGAATTCCATATCTTCACATATGTACAGACTTTGTAGTTGTCACAAATAATTGTTGTTTTTATCTCTAAGAAATCGATATCGGTGTCTTCAGTAGCATGGCGAAATGTTTATCTCAGTCATATCTCACTATTACTAATAGGGAAGTGTGCTGCTCCCCACGAGGAATGCCGGGTGGTCGAAGGCCGGTGACTGGTGGGGGGGGGGGGGGGGGAGCAAACTAAAGATTAGGCTTTAAAACATTATGTTTCCGGTTATGCAATCAATCCTGCAAAAAGTTGCCGACCGTCATTTAGGTTTTTGTTTGCTTCAATGAAATATTTCTGACAAATTACATAAAATTACATCACAGTTAAGGGCTTCATTGTAAAAACAAACATGTAATCCCTACCGAATTACCCTACTTTCTTTTGCTTGCCTGCAATAAAAAGATTTTAAGTGCCACTTCTTTACAAAGCTTGTGTAGTTCCGGGCCAGTGATTGTGAATGAGTATGATTTAGAGCATCATGGTACCCGTTGATGGTACCTCAGCGTGCCAGCACTATGACGCCATCAGCAGGATGTATGGGCTCTTGTGATTGATTAAGCAGCTGTCACACATCACCAGATTGGAGGAAACGGAAAGAAACCTAACAAAGTCTGTTGATAGTTCAGTTTGTGTCTGTACAAGTTTTGAACATGCACAAAACTTGGAACGGATGCCACCGGATTGACGTCTATGTTTCTTGTCCGGTTTTACTCCGTTTACCGCCCGTTGGCTATCCATTCATGTCCGTTTCATGTCCGTTTGTCCAGCGGCCTTTGACCCGATATCGCAGCATTTTAATACATTTTGATACTTATGACGCCCGGACTAGACAATTCTGTCCGTTGCTCAATCCGGTGATGTGTGACAGGGGCTTTACAGATGATTATAGATTGCTGGGGTGGATGACTACTATCACCCACTCGTAATAAATAGATGATGAAGACCCGTATTTCCGGGGGGGGGGGGGAAGCTCTTGTTGGCATGAGATAAAGTTCCGTCAGTAATATTCAGAGATGAAAGGTCTCCGCGATTTTGCGGATTTCCTGGATTAAAAAAATATATTGACCTATTATTGGTGAGTTAGAATCCCTTTCTTATAGCACCTTAAATGTTACTAAAACATGAAGCACAAACAATAACGAGTTAGGTATGAGCAATAATATAGGCGCAACAAGGATAGTTGAAGCTTGACTTCCGGCATTTTCCCGCGATTCTCTGAGATTCTATGGCAGGAAAATCCGCATTTTCGCGGAAATTCGCCGTGGTGTAATAATCTCAGGTTGATTTCCGCGTTCTTTGCCGGAAACCACTTTCATCCCTGAATATTGAAGCACGGACAGGAGCCCGAAAAGAGCCGCTTTTTTAATATTGCTAAAAGCATGTGCGTAGCATTGTGAAAGGGCAGGGTGTGATGAGCACAGCCAGAGTTCTGTCCTACTTATTGTTTCCCTTTGATCAGCAATGCGCATGTCAACGCCCATGTGCAGTGTAACCCCTCCTAGCGACCAATACGCTGACCCAACTGCACTCTGGCCACTGCATGCAATAGTGCTGGCCGAGTTTGTTGGTTAGAGCGTCCACTAGCCACGCGGCAGGACATGGGATCGATCCCGACTGAGCCGTGAGCCGTGAGCGCTGAAATCATATATAGAATAATGATGGTGACAACCTAATATGGCATCGCAATAGCTACTCCCAGCCAGACGACTGGGCGCTGTCGCCGAATCGGAAGAGCGCGGGCCTCGCATGCAGAATATCCGGAGTTTGGTTCTCGGTCGAGTCAAACCAATGACTTATACATTTGATACTTGTCGCTTCCTAGCCTGGCGTTTGGCATTAATAGGATAGGGCAAGGATTGGTTAGCTCAGTGTCAGGTCAGGATAATATGACTGAGTGGGATATCGGGTCATTGTGCTGCCAGCCTGATTTCCCAATGGGGCATCACTATTAAATTGCCATGGGTGCACACTGTCACAAGTCGGTACCCTTCCTGATATGACCTTAGATGTTGTCAGGACGTAACACTCCACCAACCAATCAACTCACCAACCCAGCCAGGCGAGTGGTTCTTATGTCTGGCCACTTGTTATCAATGGATGTTTCTACGGCTTACGTCAGCAAGGCATGCCGGGGGTTTGGAGGTTTGGAGGGGGGGGGGGGTAGGAGCTCATGTAGTGGACCTCAGTACGGCCCCGCCCTCCCGTTTTTGTGAATATTTCTATTCATTTCAATAAATCTTTCTTCATCGCCGATGCACTACGGTATATATGGCTTTGTTTTTCTACAGCTATAATAGTAAAGATGTACTTCAGAGGAGAGGTAGTTAATTACATATATGAAGAGATATGGCTCGTCAGCTATGCGCATCAGTAGTTCAATAAGGGACTGGCCATCTGATATATTATGTCAGCCTGTACGTCATTGAGTAGTTGGCGGGTGGGGGTGGGGGTGGGGGTGGGGGGTCAGCTGGTTTATTTTAGCCATGTTGACTACACCGGACGCGGTGGCCATCGGTAAAGTGCAGGCTTCCTTCCGGTCGAGTAATGACTTACAAAATTGCTTTTGCAAAATTGATACTTGGCGCTCTTCATTACTAGGATAGGGCGAGGACGGGTTAGCTCAGTATCCGAATAATGTGACTGAGTGGGATATTGGATCACGGCGCTGGCGGGCACGATAAAGTCACCACGAGTGTGCGCTATCACAAGTCGGTACCCTTACTGATATGACCTTCGATATTGCCAGGACGTAAAACCCCCAACACTTGTTGACTGCCTCACACCGCATGTTCTCGCACTGTATGACCTCTGTAGTGGAGGGGATGATGAATGGGTTGGGGGGGGGGGGTCGAGGGAGGGGGTGAGCCGCTAGTCTCACTTGGATCCTCCCTGTCGTGGATATCCTACAGGCGCGTGCTGCCACCTGTCTTCTCCTGTAGTTCCGCGCATGCGCGAGATATGCTTGGTACGCCACTGCGTGGGAGTGGGCTCAGTACAAGGGATTTTTCACAGTCAGTCAGGGGGAATTCAGCAAATTCAAATTGTGCACTCATTTCCGAGTTGATTGAATTCAAGTGGATTTCGATTGGTTGTTGGAGTTCTACTTCCTAGCAACATCTGAGGTCATATCAGGATGGGTACCAACTTATGATGGTGACTGAATAGTGTTGCCCCACTGGGAAATCAGGCCATGGCCCTATATCCCACTCAGTCACATTATCCTGAGACTGATCTAACCATTCCTTGGCTATCCTATTAATGCCAAGTGCCAACATAGGAAGCAATAAGTATAAATGTTGTAAGTCATTGCGTTGACTCGACTGGGAATTAAACTCCCGATCTCCCACACGGGAGGCGTTGTTGCTTGCTGTCAATTACTGTTCCAACTCGCCGAGACGAGACCTGAGCAGCAACCTTTCTTACCTGCTCTATTGAATGCAGACAGTTATTTTCCGCCCAACTTGCTCTAAATTATTCATCACTTAAATTGAAACTTATGTGCCTCTATTTCAACAAACTGGAGTGAATGAGGACAGCAGGGTTGGGACATGCACGTGATACTTCTTTTCCCCCGTAGGTTTCCTAAAGTACCTATTGACGGCCATGTGGGCTGCCATGATGCCCACTCATAGGCCGGTCTTAGGCTGTTGTGGCGATGACACAATAACAGCTTACTCCTTTGCGTTTCAAGTTTTCACTCGGTCTGTTATTAAACAGATGTCGTGGGGGGTGATGAAAATGGGAAATCGAACCCACATCTCTTGCATTCCAGGCCAGTGTGCTAACCATTACACCACCTAGGATCCCTGATATCACCACAATATCCATGCTTATCTGTCGATGTGGCTCCTTGCCTGAGAGGTCAGTGCAGATTTCTACTACACAGACCCAGTGTGGTGAATAGTCTGCCGGTATGGTTGGAAGATTACCTGGCAGGCAGTTTGTCCATACCTTGGCATTAGACTGATGATGGGGGCATAAACCCCTAAATATTATATACACATGTACTCTGTGTCTAAACCAACAAGCGATTTTGCAAGGAATTTTAAACCCCCAATAATGATTATCTCTTATAATTAGATATTTGGTCTTTGTATGTCAACTCTCCTTGTTGGCAGGTGTACATTTGACTTTCCTTTAGTGCTAACTGACTGCACATTGGTATGTGTATGTTGGACTTGAATTGTCTGCTGGTGTGAATCAAGACTACAATTGTAGCTATATGGCTTTTACATATTACATTCAATCAGAACGACAATCAGTAGCGTTGATTACCTGCTGTGTCCCATGGTAAATTGCCCACATAAAGTCCTCGGTTTACATTATAACCACAACAATTTTGTATTGACACATCTTTAGACTGGCCCTTGAGTGCAGCATAGTGGCCTGAATACCCTCGTGTACCGTTGAGCGTCTGTCTCCAGCTTTGGTAGATCTTGGGATTTGAACCAACAGGTTCGGACCCTGGTCGAGCCAAACTAACGACTTAAAAATGTATACTTCTTGCTTCCTAGCCAGGCACTCTGCATTAATAGGATAGGGCAAGAACTGGTTGGCTAAGTGTCAGTATAATGTGACTGAGTGGGATATCATGTCACAGTGCTGGGGGCCCTGGTCTCCCCGTGGGGCAGCACTATAAAGTTGCTCTGAGTGCACACCTTCACCAGTCGGTGTCTGTCCTGATATGACCTTAGATGCTTCCAGGACGTAAAACTCCAACAACCAACCAACCCTTGTGTACTTGAGTGGAACACTCACTAAAAACTATCAGAATTACTGAACAGATGTAATTGTGCCATTAGTTCAGTCCTAATACACATTGGGACTGACATGTCAATACAAATCAAAACTAAAGTGATGTGTCAACTTAGATGGAAATGGACAGAGTGCTTCTAATGTACATTGACACAGGCTTGTTATGTGTATAAACATCGGCACATGATGGGTTTGTTAATGTGCATATATATATATACATGTATGGATTGGCAAGGCAGTTACTTACAGACGTGGTCTTTCAACAGTTATAGACACAACCATGGTGTGTTAATAACACACATGCATAGACTGGCTGTATTTAAGACACACAGATACCTAGATAAAAGATTCACCCTTGTAGTAGATGGGTGAACGACAACGTAGTGTAAATACGGGCGAAAATAGCTTTAGTATGGGACAGGAACTAGAAACTGTGGTTCAAGGATCAAATGGCTACATATATAGGCACAGAGTTGGTGAAATGGGCGAAAATGCAAAAAGACAAGATGGCGGCGCTAGAACACCGTCGATTTCACTTTTAAAATTGATTAAACTAGATATTTTATTATAATTTTCAACTCAAAGATAGCTGGGAAATATGAAGACATATACAAAGAATAAATGTTGCTTCTTAGATTGTGAAATTAGGCTCTCATAAAGACTCATTTCATTATCCCGATTTTTCTAACGTTTTTTTATAAGGCTGGTCTTCACCCGTGTACTGCGATTAACGGGTGAATCCTTTATCTAACAGATACCCAGACACATGGACACACACAGTATGCATCAATGCAGATAGACATTGACATGCCGTGTTCTTGTCTTTAGGTACAAACTTGGGTTGTCAATAAGAAATAGGTGTATATCTGGTCTGTATGTACATAGGCATAGCTATAGAGTGTGAAGACACACTGGCATTGACTGTCCCCTTGGGTTTGAACCCTGGCCGAGTCAAACCAATGACTCGGAAAATCGCTACCTCGCCTGGTACTCAGCATAACGAGGATAATGAAAGGAGGAATGGGATGAGACCAATTGTCTGCGATTGATATTTCCCCTGCTTAATCAACTAATGTACAATGTGAATTGATGTTGACAGTCAGACTTGAGTCCTCAGATGGGAATGGAGTAGTGCCGACATTAGCGGGGTAGGGGGAAACAGGGAGGAGGGGCATAATTATGAAGAGTCCAGGCGCAAATCCCCGTAAATGCCGATACAAAAATGTAGTTTAAATAAGTTACCCATTTTGATAATTATGATCTTAGATGTTACTAGGACATAGAACCCAAACAAACACACCGCATGTGTTTCCTTTGCGTTTCTGTGAGTGAGAGGGAGAGAGAGAGAGAGGGAGAGGGAGGGAGAGAGGGAGAGCGCAGACAGAGAGACAGAGAGAGGGAGAGACACAGATAGAGACAGAGAGAGACAGACACAGCGAGAGAGACAGAGAGAGACAGACAGATAGACATATAGAGAGAAACAGTGAGAGACAGCAAGAGAGACAGACAGAAAGAGAGAGAGAGAGAAAGACATCGAGAGAGAGAGAGACAGAAAGACAGATTGGGATATTTTATTATCAGAATTTTTCATCGTATATATTCTTTCAAAATGTGAGTTGCATACTCACTTTGTAATATTTCAACATAATGTTATATTGTTACACCATCCAGTTCTGGAATTATTATCACACTTGGGGAGTGCAGCCTAACTATATTGTGCTTCTGCAAGTGGCTGAGCCAGGGTAGCATATGGCCATAGAGATTGCATTGTCAGCACTTCTTAGTTTTTGTTTTTAATAATGCCAAAAACAAATACTATCCGACTATTGAATAAATTACACTGCCGGGGTGTGTCTATGTCTAGTTGCTGTTATTGTCCTGCCTATCTATGGCTGTTGTTGCTGCTGTTGATGTCTGTACACAAATATCAGCCATAACTAATGAGCACCAGGTTGGGGGTGTGCTGAGTCCTATATTGGCCCGGGTCATATTGCCTGTAGTGTTGGTGGAGTACTGTGGCGCATACTTTCCTCATAACATAAGGTCTCTGACTGCCCCCCCCCTATCACACACACATACATATACACACACACTCCTATGCTATGCAGTACATAAATCATTGATATATGAAACCAGTCCTCTATGTCTGCCTATGAATATTCCCAATTCCCTTGTTAAGCGAAATTGTCATGCTTAGCTTTAACTGGGCCGATTCCGCCCAACATGGACCGACTACTGTTCTCGCCGACTGTCGCGTCTGCAGTAGAGGCTGATATGAATGCGCACATAGAGTCGGCGTTGTGGTGTGTCTGGTATTCCTGGATTTTATCGCTGCTTGGTCGGTTAGAAAGCCCCGTTATAAGCAGACAGACTGCAAGTAAGATTCCTTTTAACAAATTTATTTTGTTATTATTATTTCTTGATTTTATATATAATTCTTTTTAATCCACTCAAACAGTTTATTGAGCTGGATAAAGGTAATGGCAGGGTCTGTAGGGGCCTGGAAAGGCTTAACAAGTCTTGATCTTCATTTGCCCCAGTTCAAGGCCTTGAAAAGCCTTGCATTTAACCTGTTTTGAGTAGTCTTGAAAAGCCTTGAATTCCATTAAACTGTCCCAACTGATCTAAATTAATCTGATGTCACCATTCGGCATTGTTTTTTTTCTTCTGAAATCCAAATGAAAATAGTATTTTTGTAATTAAATTCCTATCAAAATCAGCATTGAAATAGAGTTGAATTCAACATCTTTACATGTGTTCGGACCCTGTAATGGTTCTGGTCAGAATGACTAAATCCAAGTATTCCGGGATGAAATATCTCTACGGATTGTTGTGTGGGTTTTTTTTGTGGTCCTTACGCTGGTTTCCCCGGAAAAGCCAGCAGTTTTTCATCATATTCATAAGCTTAGCCTCCTTAACTCGATATTTTCCTCTTCCTTTTCTTTCTTTATTGGTGCACCCTCAGACCTAGTTGCCAAAATCAGGAAGAGCATAGGCTTCCCGTACAAAAGGTCGGGAGTTTGAATCCCGACCAAATCAAACCAAGGACTTACAAAGTTGCATAGTCTGATGGCTTTGCGTTTCTGTCATTTTCTGAGATAAATATATTAGGTTGATCATTTGGTTACTTTAGTTTTAATTAGCTTTTATTTTAAATGGAGAACCTTTGAGATATATTTTAAGTGCAAACATACCAAATTAATTTTGGCAAGCATGCCAAAACTCTGACACCATATGCTTCTGCAGTAACAGATTCTATTCAATTGCCTCGGTATGCCCTTTTATGTGGTGGCAGATTTTAACAAGTGCATCAGTATTTAAATTTGATATGTAGAATCAAACCTAGATAATTGTTTTCGTTTTGAAAATTTGATATTTTCATCAGACTATGCAGCTTTAAATGTTCCAATATTTTGGTATATGCACGAATTTACAGTAACTATACAGAAAGGGAGTAATGGGGAGGAAATTTGATGTAGTCCTTGGAGAATGTTCCAGAAGATTGAGTTAGTTGTTAAATTTTAGAATGGAATAATGAAGTTTATGGGCTGAATCTTATAGTAAATAATATATGGGTTGATTTATATTCCTATTCGCTAAAGCTGCATAATTAGATGAATACATCAATTTTTCTCTAAGCTAAATCGCTGATCTAGATTTGATCCCATATACATCTAAGTTAGATATTGGTGTAGCCATTAAACATTTATTGCTGCATTGAAGGGAATAATACTAAGTTAATTTAAAAGAACGTGTCACTGCTTAAGCCTTTGGCATAAGACTTTTTGCATGCATGCTAAATTTAATTTAGCATGTTTTCACTTCAAATATCTCCTCAAGTTTGCAGTTTGAAATAAAAGTTACTTGAATGGTAAATTAGAATGGTCAACTTCATATACTTATATAAAATAAATTGGCACAAACTCAAAACCATCGGTACAATATTGTGTATAGACTATTATTTGAACGTTTAGCTATCAGTTATGTATATTATACACGGTTTGCAATGATGGTTGTCTAGTAACAAGGGTAAAGTGGTATCTCAACTGTGTGGGCTGGTTGCTATATATACGCAACAGCAGCCTGTCCCCAAGGGTGAGATATGCTCAACATGCCAGGACAAGGGGACGCCCCCAGGATGCACCTAGGAGCATTCCTACCCTGGAATGCACTGGAAGTCGGCTGAACAGATAATATAGCGATATAGCGAATGGTAGACAGGAAGTGTGAACACTTATTTGTCTCTCTTTTTTTTTTTTGGTACATTAGTTGTCCCAAGCAGGGGAAATCCCAGTCACAGACGATTGGTCTTCCCCACTCCACTGCTGGTCGATAGAAAGCCCGAGCCTACACTTTTACCGACCCAAGGGATTTTTAACCTCCCACACCACATAGACATGGGATGAGAGCAACCGGCCTTTGATGACACTGTACGTTATACACATCGGTGGAAATCCAAATTGGCAGAGCTGGGGGCATGGGAAATCGAACCGCCGACCCTCAGATTAGGAGTCTGACCTAGAAAAAAGTCACACACTCTAACCACTCCGCCACAGAGAACGCCACTATAATGTGGGATTGTGGGATTGTGGGCTAGATGGGGTAGAGCCATTGGATCAGGTACTTATAAGGAGTACTAGTCTGTCCGATTGTGGGTCAGTCTGAGTTGTGTAAGCATGGTGCATGTGTTTGTGTCTGATTGGCTACTGAAGTCAGATGTGGGTTCAGGAGGGTTTCGATTGGATAATCACGAGGTGGAACCCCACCCCCAACACCACCCCGCCCCCCGAAAACCAGGATATGAAAGGAAATAAACTCCGACATTAGACTCGTTCAGAACTCAACTTGTGACTACTGTTGTTTCTTCATTTGCACCGACCTTCCTGCGTCTTCATGTAAGTTGACTCGGGTGTATTGGTAATTGGTTTTTGGGCTGTAATGCAGTAATCTAAGTGGTTGAGGGAAATCATGATATTTTACAATGTGTTTACATCTCTACACGTAGCATGGTCGAATATCAATGATAATTTAGAGTTTGTGTATTTTCAAACTTACTATTTCCAGGGAGATTTGTTTGTGGTTCAATCTAGGCTGACATTCTCCAGTGTTAAGCTTTGGCCATCAGGATGAGTCAGCCCTAATGAACCTTATTGATCAAGGAAAGTGATAGACCAGGAAGCACTTCGGACATATTCATAGGATCCCTCTATCATTATTTTACTATTATTTACAAAAATATAATTTGAAGAGCTTTGTTAGTAAGATAGATATATAATTTGAAGTATATCCCTATTTGTAGCTAGTTCTAGATCGAAATTGAAATAATAGTAATGAAATAATACCTACATATGTGTAGATTCATGGGGGACTCGTTATGGAGGAGGATTATGTCAAATTGATACTTGTCGGTTCCTAGCCTTGCGCTCGGCATTAATAGGACATGGCAAGGACTGGTTAGCTCAGTGTAAGGATAAGGTGACTGAGTGGGATATCGGGTCATGGTGCCAGAGGCCTGATTTCCAAGTGGGGCAGCACTATAAAGTTGCCATGAGTATGCACTGTTACAAGTCGGTACTCGTCCTGATATGACCTTAGATATTGCCAGGATGTAAAACTCCAAAAACCAACCAATCTTATCTATTTGCAGAGATATCTACTTTCCAGTAGGTCAAACCAGCCGAGTCAAACCGAGGCCTTAAATTTGATAATTGTTGCTACCTAGGCTGGCATTGAGGCCATCACCCATAGGGTCAAGACCGGGGTGCCACAGGCTCAACCGTAGGACCCCTGCTATTCCTAATCTTTGTTAATGCCCTACCACTAGTATCTGAAAGAGCAACATTTACATTATTTGCTGATGACGCAGCACTCACAGTATAAAAAAGAGATCTTGTGGCAGCTGTAGCCCAGACAGACATGGTGCTAGATAAGGTGAATACATGGTGCCATGAAAATATACTAACAGTAAATAGTGCCAAGACATAGTATGTGATCTATAGGACGAAAATGAGAAAAACAAGAGTCCCCGAAATCCAACTACAAATAGGTGGAACCTTACTTCGTGAAGTGGACTCCTACAAATACCTGGGGCACAACTCTTGACTCCACACTAAAGATGAACTGACAATTGGCAAGACTGAATCAAACACTGGCACTGACAACTTTTAGGAAATTGAGGAAATTCATAAGTGAAAACACTGCACTACTGCTGTACAAGACTACATACAATATTGCCTGTTATAGATTACAATGACATCATATATGAGCTCTTAACAAAACAACAAAAGATCAAACTGCAAAGAATTCAGAACCGAGCACTGAGAACAGTTTACCACGGCAAGACACTCAGTGTGGCTGAACTGGACAAGAAAGCCAAATTGTATACTCTCTCAGAACGAAGGGACCTACACCTGATGGCACTAATGCACAAACCTGCAAAAGACGAAACATTCATTGACGCACAAATAGAATAACGAGAATAGGGGCCTCCACTCTGCTCAATGTACCATACACTTCAACAAATAAATATATCGGAGCACCAATATACAAAGGTAGTGTCACGTGGAATGACCTCCCTATCAGAGTCAGAGAAACACAAACAATACTTGCCTTCAAAAATGCATATAGAGCCCACCTGGTTATTCAGGCCCTTGAATGACTACTGCAGTAATTACTAGCAAAGCCTTGAGCTACTGTCCCCCCCCCATCCCCCATCTTCGCTTGCTCTCCTGTGGGTTTGTTCTCCCCCACCACTCACCCCAATGGGCCCCCCTCCCCTGCCACCACCCTTAACCATCATGAACAAACCATCAACACACCAAACATCCTACACAACTATCAACCTGTTTAAACACATTGAAAATTAAATAAGACACACAAAATGTCTTGTCAACTATAAACTTACCTTGTTTTATAAGAGAAAAAATGTAGCCCTCAATGATTGTTTGAGTTGCCCCGAGTATACACTTTCTACTTGGTGCTGCTCCCCATTTTTGAATGAACTACAGTGACTGCCATGAGTATACACTTTCTACTCAGTACAGATCCCCATTTTTGCATGAATACAGTGACTGGTGCTGTACATTATACAGCAGGAGCCACTCCCTTAATTCTACAGGATCGGTGCTGTAACTAATACAGCACTGAACAAACTTAGATTATTTAGACTGTCAATTCCAATAGTAAAATGGCTGGAAGACCAGTGCTCTGGCACTGACAAATGTTATATTCAGATGAATAAATACTTTACCAAAAAAATAAATAAAAAAATAAATTGCTAGGATAGGGTAAGCAGTGAAATGAGGGACACCAATGATGGACACCAATAATCCCAAGTTGAAGTTTCCCCTGCTTAATTAGCGAATATTTTCTTTTGCTTAAAATGAAAATGAACCATGTTTTTCTAAACAACAAAAGACAAAGAAAACGAAGAAGAAGATATATTTGATTTTTCCAATTGAGTGGAGATTTAGCCTTTTATGAGATGTTGTGATCCTCGATTGAGCTCAGCTTAACGAAGCTAGTTCAGGTTTGTAGGATCTGAACATTCCATTTCTCTATCTCCCATGTGTGAGTCCGCACATACACACACGCACATACACACACACACACACATACACATCATCATCATCATCATCATCATCATGCTGTCGGTCGCGATGCGACAGAGACTGCTTTCATTACTTGACTGTCGCTCTCCATTTAGCTCTCTGCTGTGAGAGTGATGTCCATGAGTCGGTCTTAATGTTTCTCAGCTTCACGTTTCTCTTGATGGTATCCTTGAATCAGAGACGAGGGCGCCCTCTCTTTCTGTAACCAGAAGACACTTGAGAGTAGAGGATCTGCTTTGGTAGCCTGTCTGATGACATCCTCATGAGGTGTCTAGTCCACCAGAGATTCTTTTTGATCAGAAGATCTTCCATAGAGGGCAGCCCTGTCCGTTCGAGTATTTCCTTATTTGTCACTGCGTGTGTGTGGGTGTGTGTGCGTGTGTGCATGCGCGCATGTGCGTGTGTGCGAGAGACATGCTTAGAGTATCAGACACATAACGTGAACCATTGCGCCATCGTCTGTGTACACATACACACACATACACAAATACACCTAGATGTAGCCAACATCCTCACTCCTACCCCCCTACCTCCCCACTTACACCACACATACACATCCTGAGTCATGTCTCTACCATCTGCTACTCGTGATTTATTAAACAGCTTTTAACGTACATCACAGTGTTTTAGATTATAGACAGTTTGCTGTGCACATTTTTCATTGGCGGGGACTGCCTACTGAGAGCCATCTCAAAGATGGCCGTTATCCCACTTAGTCGTTGAGCGGCGGTATTTCCCATAGTGCTGTGCGCGGACCGAAGCTGTGCACATAATTACAGAAGGAGGTCTCACTGCTGAGTGCCTATCGTGCATAAAGGTGCCGCGTTTAGTAGCTGGGAACGTTAACTGGTCCCTGATGAAGATGCGGCGACATAAAGCATTATGCTGCTGTGGCGCATTTGTGTCTGCCTGATAGTCAGACTGGCAATATGTCAGTTCCGAGATACCAGCGTCGGTGTCTACCCAGACCTACCTAGTCAGGCCTCTGTCCATGCTAAGTGTTGCGGCTGGTAATATGTCAGTTCCGAGATACCAGCGTTGGTGTCTACCCATACCTACCTAGTCAGGCCTCTGTCCATGCTAGGTGTTGCGGCTGGTAATATGTCAGTTCCGTCCGAGATACCAGCGTCAGTGTCTACCCGTACCTACCTAGTCAGGCCTCTGTCCATGCTAAGTGTTGCGGCTGGTAATATGTCAGTTCCAAGATACCAGCGTTATTGTCTACCCAGTCCTACCTAATCAGGCCTCTGTCCATGTTAAGTGTTGCCGCTGGTAATATGTCAGTTCCGAGATACCAGCGTTGGTGTCTACCCAGACCTACCTAGTCAGGCCTCGGTCCATGCTAAGTGTTGCGGCTGGTAATATATCAGTTCAGAGATACCAGCGTCGGTGTCTACCCAGTCCTACCTAGTCAGGCCTCTGTCCATGCCAAGTGTTGCAGCTGGCAGTATGTCATTTCCGAGATACCACACACATACACAGATCGTATGTGTATCAACAACATAAACAAATGGAAGGTGGGAATCATACTAAGTTTAGTGTTCAAGAACCAAATCTTTAGTTTTGTAGCGAATTCAAAGTATTAGGTCTATTGTGAAGGATAGGGTTGGGAGGGACGATCACCCGAACTTCTGGTGCTGCATCCCAGCGGAAGCTAATTCAGAAGAGTCCTATTAAATGGTCTGCTATGTCAGGCACGTCATGTCCACTTGGAATGTGTTATATTAATAAATTCTGCTCGCTTCCCTCCCCCCCCCTGTCCCACACCGTCACCCCACCCTACCTCACCTTCAGTGCAAGACGGGATAGGCTAGCGCTTTCTATAGTGACTTCGGTGGGTCGATCCTTGGCTCAGTTAAAGCAGAGCATTAGCTTATTAAAATTGACACGCGTGGCTACCTTATGCCCGGTACACACCTACCGTTTGTGTGCGCACACCTCCCGTATACGATCGAAAACTGCCCGTTTCGCCCACAAAAATCGCTTGGTGTGCACTCCCCGCGCACACCTAGCGATTGCGATTCGCGCATAAAACTCAGTTTTTAGTGCTAAAAGCGGCCGTTTACGATTGCGATTCGCGATTCGAAAAACGAATCGGCCCGTTTTCAGTTTTAAGCGGGTCGGGTTGAGTCGCGAGTTTTAGTGCGCGAATCCTATATGGGAGGTCTGTACTAGGCATTAGACTGGTGCTGGGTAACAGCAAAGACCGTATAATACTAAGGCGACTCACTCAGCTTTTACTGTGTAATCAAAATGATCAAACCCACCACCTGGTGCGCTGGCTGTTCTCTTGATTACACAGTTGCTATATTATATTTATAAATGTATATATGAATGTGAAAGATGTGTGATGATGATGATGATGCTGATGATGTGTATTTGTTCATAGCAATTTCATATTGATGTGTATTCATACTTACCTATATCATGTATAATATATGTATAGTATGTGTTTACATGTGAAACACCAACCATCAGCCGGGCTGATCAAACCCACCCCAAGGTGGCACTGCAAAATTTACATTACCATGGGAGAGATAGGGAGTGAGCTGTCTTAGTGTTATAGGGTGTTTGGTATCAGTTGGATATGTAAGGACTGTTTATCTCCGTTTTAGGGTCATCATCATCATCATGCTGTCGGTCGCGATGCAACAAAGACTGCTTTCATTACTTGACTGCCACTCTCCATTTAGCTCTCTGCTGTGAGAGTGATGTCCATGAGTCGGTCGTAATGTCTCTCAGCTTCAGGTTTCTCGTGATGGTATCCTTGAACCGGAGACGAGGGCGCCCTCTCTTTCTGTAACCAGAAGACAGTTGAGAATAAAGGATCTGCTTTGGTAGCCTATCTGATGACATCCTCATGAAGTGTCCAGTCCACCGGAGATTCTTTTTGATCAAAAGATCTTCCATTAGGTATCACAATAGGTGCTCCAATCACACTTGAGTGCATGGCTGAATGCTATAAAAATGTTCTTTTTAAAAAGCCGTAGCACCACAAATAGTGCGTTCACAAACACAATAAAAGTACTGAATGAAAGCTTGTGAAAAGATCTGTTCAATGGTCGTGTTGTTTTTTATTTGGCCCAAAAATATTATAATGCATTGCAAGATTGAAAAGACAATGTTTTTGTGATTTTGACACATTTGTATCACACCAGTGCGGCATTGAAATTGACATCGGGTGCCTAAATTTCTCCTGCGCACTCCGCCATAATTCCAAAGCACTGTAAACATTGTTCATTTGATAGAACATATTCTTAGCTTTAGTTTAGTATAAAATACAACATAGTTCTTTGAAAAATAATATATGATCATATCAATCCAAAATTCAAGCATTTCGCAAAATAATATTCTAATATGAATTTTAAGAAAAGAATTATATGCCAATAAACCTCAATTTATGTATTTTTACATCGGAATATTGGTTTAATAAGTATATGTATGGTGCAGCGCGCAATTCAAATTGAAAGGTGGCTAGCTCTGCATGATTTGGAAAGGAGAGAACCGGGACACCGATGCCATTTTGTCAATTCGAGCGATCAGAAAAACTGGTGAATATGGATGAAATTGACACACTTATGGATGATGTATTCAAAGAAATAGGTATGTAAACGTTTTATTAGTATATATTGTATCAAACTATGTCTTAACAAGCTTGAACCTTGTATAATATATTCAGAAAACAAGTTAAAAGATGCCCATGTTATTTGTGCTACGCGCTGCGGAATGGGCAATGGCCGTATTTGGATTTCCAAGTCAGCCACTTGGCAAATTTTAGGATCGGATGGATGGATATCTGCGCCCCAAAAATAAGCCAAATAAATTCAGATGATAGTGTAATGTGTTGTAAAAGTTACTATCTATGTTTTATTGAGGTATTAAGTGAATTTTGGACATTATATGCTTCAGCGGGAAAAATCGCTGCGTACGATCGCATCAAAATGAAAGATAGTGACCCCTGTCAAATCGATGTATCATCGCCCCACGATCGTAGTTTCAAGTATAGCATTTCTTTTTTATCACTTGAAAATGGTAACTGGCACTGGAAAGTTTATTTCTAATGACTTTTATCATTTTCCTTTGGTGGTAATCATCATAATTATTCTTTATTCTGTGCAGATGATGCCCGATATAGACTGCTACAGAGCATCGTTTGTGCACAAGGCAGAGGCAGACGTCCAAATGTACCAAAGTTGGGCCATGATGTCACAAACACATTGCTTCTGCAGCTGTACCACATAAAGATCCATACACAAGCTTCCTGGGAGAAAGTTGGGACTTGGATGAGTCATATTTACCCGATATTTCCACAAAGAAAGACCAGACACCTCATTGAAAAGACATTGCTGTCATTGAAAGCGACAAAAGTGGAAGAGTGGAAGAATTTTCTACAAATTTCCACCAATTTGAAGAGTATAGGTAAGTCCAGTATTTTAAACAATGATAGTTGAACTATTGTTAATGTTAGAACAGGATGCTACTCTTTGTATTTTTTAAACTAACATTTTGTTTATGATCCTTGTTTTTATGTGTATGTATTGAATATAGAAATTCTGTAGTTGATGTTAATTATTGATCATATTCTGATATTAACTAAGTTGATATTAACTGGTGTAGGGGGTAGTTTAATACCATAACAGGAAATTCAAGGTACATATTACTATAATTAATGGCCTGTTTTTTTTGTTGGTTCAGGGCCCTTTTGTGACAAACTTGAGATTCTGCGGACAACAGTCAGTGACCCACTCAATGCTACTCTCCCTCAGAATTTACCTACAAATGGGTGCCTGTTGGAATTGGCAGAAGAGTATACAGCCAACATTTTTCCAGTTGTAAATTCTTTGTGGCCAGGGAAGTTCACTGCAGCATCTTTGCGTAAATGTCTGAAGTCCATACAGAGCAGGTTCAATGTTGTTAGGAAAAAAAAGAAAGGTCCCTTAACTGTATCATTTAAAAATCAAACCATTGTTCTGTGTGTTCAACCTGCAAAAGATAACACAACAGGCACCTCTCCTCATGATTACTGTGGCAGTGACCGAGACAAGGATCTTGTGCAGACACTTAGACAAACTGTGAAGGAAAATGAGAAACTACACAAGGAGTGTAACCAATTAAATGATAAAGTGAATAACCATCAGGATGAACTGGATCAAATGAAATTGAAAGTAGCAACATTGAAAGAAAGTTGCAAAACACAGTATGATAAAGTTCAGGAACTTGACAAATATGTTGTAACTTTAGAAAAAAAGTGTGATGTCAGTGAAACAGCAATTGACAGGCAACAAAGAGAACTGAATGCATGTAATGCAAATTTGATAGAAAAGACCTCTGAACTGAACAAAATAAAATCTAGTGCGCAGTACCAAGCAATACGTAGAAAGAAAATCTATCTAGAGTCCAAAGAGGCTTGTCTACATGCCCTGGTAAAACAAAGTGTGAAAGAAGAAATCTCCAGTCTAAAACAAAAAATTAGAAGCCTGCAAACTCAACTAACGGAACAGAGACTAAAGGTCAAATCTGTCACTGCCGAAAAAACAAAAGCAAAGAATATGGCACATGCAGCACAACAAGACTACATTGGACTGCAGGCTGAGTGTTCATTATTCTTGACAGAAGAAATTGCTGTAAAAACAGATGCCCCAGGGAAGCCATACACAGAGGAGATTAAAAAGTGTATAATGGAACTGTGTTGTGAATATGACATTCCAACAAATAAAGCTGGTGATGTAGTGAACACTGTGTTCAAATGGGTTTTTGGCAAAAAAGTGTCAGACACTGTGTCAGCCACCTCAGCTATAAACTTTGTAGATCATGCCCATGTGTTGAGTAAGCTGCAACTTGCAGAAGAAATGCTAAAGTCAGATAGATGGGACTTGCATGTCGATGGTACCACCAGGGATGGGAAAAAATTTGTGTGTCATCAAGTGACCCTGAATTCTGGGCAGACACTTTCTCCTGGGTTTCATACTGTATCTGTTGAGAACAGCTGTACATTGTTGGACAATGTAATATGTATGTTTCAAGAGCTGACTCAAATATGTAGTGAGGAAAACAAGGATGGCATGTACAAATCTTTTCTGAGTAAAATGTTTGCTACCATGACGGATAGAGCCAGTGTTAATAAAGCATTTTTTAATAAACTTGCTGAGTACAGAAAAGAACAGTTGGATGAAACTGACAGTGATAACTTGGATTTTTACTTCCTGAACTGTAATGCACATTTTTTGCTCGCTATCCGCGTTGAACCACTCAACAATTGAAAAAGATATAGAATTTCAATGTGGGACTCGTTTGGGGAGGGGTGCACATGCCAAATTTGCAAGGTTCAATTCATCCGGGGAGTCTTCAGTCGGCAGATTCATCAGAACGGCATGTGATGTACTCGGTCCCCGTGGCGATGCAAAGAGTGGCTGCAAGAGTGACTGGGATGCATTTTGTTCCGAGATCATAAATGACACCTCATTTGTAACAAGCTTCCGGATGAACAGGTTCAACAATTTTTTTGAAGGAGCTGGTAGTCTGTTTTATCATAGAAATCACATTAAAAACTTTTTGACTAATTATATGGCACCACCATTAAACCTGAAACTGGATAGTGTACGCCTTGACAATGAGAGTATAGAGATAGGGGCACTTGTAAGGGCACTTGGGCTCGTATACTTTTGTATTAGTGGTCCATTCTGGAATATGTTGAAAGGGGGAGTAGAATATGTGGACCAATACAAATATATCCAGTCAATGTTGGATCAGATGAAAGAGTGGGCAGAGGACAGTCGTGTATTGCTAAATGAACCCATAAGTGTCTTCCCAGATTTTTCTGTACCTCCGAGCAAAGTTTCCGATGCTCTGACAGAAGAAAACTTAAGTTTGGCTGAAAATGAAGCAATGAAAGAAATCACAAAATCAGCCCTGGAGAGAATTATGGCAAAATTTGTCATTGTCACTGAAAGGCAGTTATGTGATTTTTTGCCTGGAGGAAAATTTGGTGAAGAGGTGTCCCCAGAGTTAAGGCAAAAGATGAAACATTGTCATGTGACAAACTTAGTCTCTGAGGATGAGTTTGGAGACTTGGATTTTAGCCAGTCTCGAAGACGTCATGCTTCTGCCCATTTCCATTCGAGTGTCCAGATGGTTAAGAAAAATAAAACAATTTCTTCCTGGCTATCATCCAAATCTCCACAGGAACAGGCTAACCTAATGAAAGTTGCTGCAGAAAAAAGTGAGAAGCTGAGGGAAAATCACAGAAATGTTGAAAAAGAGGTACAAAAACAAATAAAAGCTAAGTTGGAGGAAACACGACGAAAAAAACTTGAGAAAGAAAGTGTGCAAAGGGAAATTTCTCAGAAGCTAATTGATAGTGTGTATAGCCATGGGGGACCTTGTAAAGCACCAAGGGATGTAGATAATTTGATGAAAAGCTGTGACCAAAACAACAACAAAGTAAAAAATGAAATGAGATATCTGAAAATAGTATTGGAAGTCAAGGATAAACGGTTGATGTTTGGCCAAAAAAAATTAATCGATCTGTTGTCAGACTTAAAATTGGTGCTTGCAGTTGCAGAGTCTCATCCAGAAAATCTTGAAAATGTTTTTACTAGGCCTACTGCTACTACCAGTACAGTCATGGTAAATGGAAAGAGGAAAAGTGTATCTTGTGATGCTGACAGTGACACTAACACTACTAGTAATAGTAGTATGACCAAGCGAAGAAAGAAAGAACTTGGAGCCTCAAGCAAAGAAAATTGTATAGAAATAGAACCTACTCAGTTACATGATCCAAGTTCCCAAATAAAGCATGTGTTCAGATTTGAACGACAAGGTATATGGGTGTGTGTAGCTTATGAAACTGAATGGTATATTGGAATGGTGATCAATGTAGACTCTCCTACTGTTGCAACCATTCAATTTTTAAAGTGTGGTCCAAACAACATATTTTGTTGGCCACAGGTGGACGACATTGACAACGTCCATGCTAAATATGTGATTACTTCTGATGTGGAGATGAATCCTCTGAAGGTAAGAGGACAGGCGTGGTCAGTAGTTTAACTTAATTACATCAAAGTAGTGTACATACAGTACCATGATATTCACTTCACCGTGTTGGATGAATTTGAAGTTTAGAATGTCTTAAATTGAGAAAGATGATGAACTGATCGCCATCTTTGCTCATTTTAATGCACAATACTTTATATACTTTTCTACTATTTTATGTTCTAAACATAGACAATGGAGTACCAGTAGCATTACTGCCAAGTCTTAGGCCTGTATCTTTGATAGTTGTGAAGTTATGATGGAAAAGGTTTCCCCCTACCCCTGAATTCAGCCAGTATTTGAGTCCAAAATTGCAGTATTAGCTGATGTTAATGCATAGAACTTGAAAAAAAAGAAGGTTTTTGTAGTTTTTACTATCTAACTGTGGACAAGGCAGTATCAGTAGTAATACTGCCAAGTTTTGGGCCTCTATCTTTGATAAGTCGGAAGTTATGTTGAAAAAGTCTTCTCTGTTCCCCTAATTTTGAACTTTTAGTTACTTTTACAATTCTGAAATTGCTGTCTGAGCCAAGTTTGGTGCATAATTATCGGAAAAATTAATTATGTAACAGGTATGAAAAAAAATAGGTTTGATGTGTGTATAGTACTGAATGAATATCATGAATTTCAAACATATGAGACTTCAAATATTTAAGTTAGAGACCCCTTAACTTTGGTTCAGAGCTAAAGTTGAAAAACAACACTTTTTTGGTCAATTTAATTACATTATAAAGTCTCATAACTTTTGAACTAATAAAGGTATCTTAATAAAATTTGTATTTATTTGCTTCTCTTGCCATCCTTTATTAAAAGCAACAACAAAAATGCAATAAAAATCACTGTTATTTTTATCCATTGTGATACCTACTTCCATAGAGGGCAGCCCCGTCCGTTCGAGTATTTCCTTTTTTGTCACTTTGTCCTTCCAGGTTAGCCTCATGATTCAACACAGATGTCGCATCATGAAGGCATGCAGCTTTTTCACCTGTCGTCTGTACACTGTCCAGGCCTCAGCTCTGTATAGTAGGGTGGATAGCATGATTGCACGGTAGATCTTGCCTTTGACCCGCATGGACACATGGTGGTTGTTCCAGAGTCTCTGGCTTAGTCGCCCGAAAGATGCACTAGCCTTGGCCATCCTCCTCTGTATTTCAGCATCAATGCGTCCATCACTTGATATAGTGCTTCCGAGGTAGGTGAATTCTGGAACAGAGTTCAGCTTGTTTCCGTCAACCATGATATCCTGCTCTCGGGTTCTTGTAGAGTTGGGTTGGTACAGCCCCTCCATGTTCTTGATGTTAATCTTCAGGCCTAGCTTATTTGATGCATCGGGGCAAGCCTCCACTATTTTCTGGATCTCTTCAGCAGAGTGGGCAACCAGTGCACTGTCATCTGCAAATAGCAGCTATCTCACCAGTATCCGAGTAGTCTTGGTCTTCGCTCTGACGTGTGTGACATTCAATAGGTCAACGCTCTGTCTGGACTCTATATAGATGCCATCCTCGATGTCTCAGAAAGCTTCGTTGAGCATTGCTGATAGGAAGATGGAGAAGAGTGTGGGGGCCAGTACACAACCTTGCTTGACCCCATTGGTAACCCCAAACGATTCCAAGACTTCCCCTCCAACACTAACGTTCACCATCATTCCTGTATGTAGAGCCTCGATCATAGTTGTGAAGTTACATTTCATGAAAGCTGCCTGCAATAGTGTTGAAGTGCTGCTGGCTTTTGCAAGTTACCAGCGGCACTCTCTTGGGGAGCATATAGAGGTTTCACACTGGCAAGAACATGTGCAAACAGGTGCAAAACTATTTGTCCCTGTAGTGGCTGGTCGGGAGATGTTGGGAGTTCCATACATCAACCGCCCTTAATGCTGCCACAGTGACATGGTTTTCTGTATAGGGTTTGCTCCCTTAGCCTTGGGTTCTGTCAAGAACCTGTACCACAAGGCAGTGGTTTACAACTCTGCAGGGCAGGGCCGTCAAACTCCCTGAGGTATTGCAATACCTGCATACCACCTGTTTTAGGGTAACGTGTATGAATGCTGTATCGTATCATGGTACCGGTGGTAGAACATTTCAGCCGAGAAGCACTATCAAGCCAACAGGAATATACACTCTCACAACTTGGTAGTCGTCCTGAAATGGTGTTAGGACGAAAACTCTTGACCACACCCAGACTCCCACACTTCCTCAACTCCTCACTTCCTGCCATGTGAATTGTCTATTACTAGGATGGGGAGTGGCACGTACCTGAGGTGGTAGTGTGTCCACCTGTGAAGGTGTCGGTCATCCTATCGATCCTGGTCAGTGGACACATTTGCAGTTTGGGTTATTTTCCATTGCAACCCGTGGTCTACAACTGGTTCATCAAAGGTCTGGTATTTGCTGTCCTGTCTGTGGGAAAGTGCATATAAAAGACCCCCTTGCTGCTTATCGAAAAGAGTAGCCAATGTGGTGGCAGCGGGTTTCCTCCAAAGAAATATGTCAGAATGACCATATGTTTGATGTCTAATAGCCGATGATACAAAAATCAAAGTGCTCTAGAGGCATTGTTGAATAAAACAAACTTTACTTTCTATTACTGTGATAAACTGGTTATTAAAGTAACACCCACCTAACCACCCCTCTCTCCCACTCCCACAGAGCTCTGTATAACGATCACTGAACACACTCCAGGCAGATGCCAGTACGCTGCTCCGCCCATGACAATTCAACCGAGGCATTATTTTTGTTCCTGTTGGCGGAGCACCAGTTATGCCTGAGCTGACCCAATTGGGCTATTGATAATCAAATTAGTAAACATATCAACGTGCCAGTTGTAATGGTGTTGTTGGCTGTAGTAACCACAGCATAGTGCCTTCACTGTAAAATTAACATTTCCCCTCTTCTGTGTGTTTTTTTTTTGGGGGGGGGCGGAGTTATTTGTTATTTTATTGTGTGTGTGTGAGTGAGTGAGTGAGTGAGTGAGTGAGTGAGTGAGTGTGAGTCATGCTTAGAGTATCAGACACATAACGTGAAACGTTGCGCCATCGTCTGTATCCAATGTATTAAAACCCAATTTGGTCAGCACATCTATTCTTTCTTTGATACACTGTATTTCCACGAATAAAATAATGGTGTGGGATTATTCCTCTCCCTCTCCTTCTCCCCTCTCCCTCTTCACCTGTCTCCCTCTCCCTATGTGTATCCCTCTGTGTCTCCCTCTGTGTCTCCCTCTCCCCCTGTGTATCCTTCTTCCTCTCCCTCTGTGTCTCCCTCTCCCCCTGTGTATCCCTCTTCCTTTCCCTGTGTGTCTCCCTCTCCCCCTGTGTATCCCTCATCCTCTCCATCTCCCCCTGTGTATCCCTCTTCCTCTCCCTGTGTGTCTCCCTCTCCCCATGTGTCTCCCTCTTCCTCTCCCTCTCCCCCTGTGTATCCCTCTTCCTCTCCCTCTGTGTCTCCATGTCCCTCTGTGTCTTCCTCTTCCATTCCCTCTCCCCTTCTTCCTCGCCTTCGCCCACTCCGTCTCCTTCTCCCCCTCTCCTATCTCCATGTCCTGTGTCTCTGTATGTGTATGGTGGCCCTGTCGTTCTTTTTGCCACACATACTCTGTATCTCTCTCCGTATATCTGTCTATCTCTGTCTCCGGTGTCTCTGTTATCTGCTTCTCTCTACTACCCACCTACTCCCTTACAAAGTAAATCGGACGTGGTATGTGTCGAATAAGTAGTGAACGGCTAATTGTGGTTGGGTATTCTTTTTTTCTTTTTTTTTCTTTTCTTAAAATCTTTTTTTTTTTAAATCCGCAGCCCATGTCGCGTCAATGAGAGCCAGCCAGTGCTGTCTCCGTCGTTCTGTATATAACAGTATATTGGAATCTGAATTCGTTCGGTATGTGCACACCACTCACCAGAAGCATTCTACTGCCAGATAACTTAATCTTATTTGAACCAAGTGAATAGTCAACCAAATGAAGAATTTCACACTGACTACTGGGAAGTTGAAGACAGCATATAACTCAGAGTGAGATAAATCGATGGCAGAGTGAGATAGAGTATATTACAGCACAGTCATCAGGGTGAGATCCAGTAGTCAGTGTGTGGCGGTTTTTAGACTGCAGCCACTGATGACGTCCCAGTAGTCAGTGTGTAGCGGCTTTTAGACTGCAGTCACTGACGGCGGCCCACTAGACAGTGTGTAGCAGATTTTAGACTGCAGTCACTGATGACGGCCCGCTAGTCAGTGTGTAGCAACTTTTAGAATGCAGCCACTGATGACAGCGCAGTAGTCAGTGTGTGGTGGCTTTTAGACTGCAGCCACTGACGACGGCCCAGTCAACAGTGTGTGGCAGGTTTTAGACTGCAGCCACTGATGACATCCCAGTAGTACTGCAGTGTGTCGCGGCTTTTAGACTGCAGTCACTGATGACGGCCCAGTAGTCAGTGTGTGCCAGCTTTTAGACTGCAGCCACTGATGACGGCCCAGTAGTCAGTGTGTGGTGGCTTTTAGACTGCAGTCACTGATGATGGCCCAGTAGTCAGCGTGTAGTGACTTTTAGACTGCAGCCACTGATGATGGGCCAATAGTCAGTGTGTATCGGCTTTTAGACTGCAGCCATTGATGATGGCCCAGTAGTCAGTGTGTGGTGGCTTTTAGACTGCAGTTACTGACGACGGCCCAGTAGTCAGTGTGTGGTGGCTTTTAGACTGAAGTCACTGACAATGGCCCAGTAGTCAGTGTGTTGTGGCTTTTAGACTGAAGTCACTGACAATGGCCCAGTAGTCAGTGTGTGGTGGCTTTTAGACTGAAGTCACTGACGATGGCCCAGTAGTCAGTGTGTGGTGGCTTTTAGACTGAAGTCACTGATGATGGCCCAGTAGTCAGTGTGTGGTGGCTTTTAGACTGAAGTCACTGACGATGGCCCACTAGTCAGTGTGTGGTGGCTTTTAGACTGAAGTCACTGACGATGGCCCACTAGTCAGTGTGTGGTGGCTTTTAGACTGAAGTCACTGACAATGGCCCAGTAGTCAGTGTGTGGTGGCTTTTAGACTGAAGTCACTGACAATGGCCCAGTAGTCAGTGTGTGGTGGCTTTTAGACTGAAGTCACTGACGATGGCCCTGTATTCAGTGTGTATCGGCTTTTAGACTGCAGTCACTGATGACGGCTCAGTAGTCAGTGTGCAGCGGCTTTAGAGAATGCAGCCACTGATGACGGCTCACTGATGACTAATTGGCACTGATGCGGGGGCGGTGGGAGTGTGTGTGTGTGTCTGTGTGTGCGCGTGTCTCTTTCAGGGGAAATGATTATTAGTATAAACTACACTGTATGCCACTTCATCTCATTTGATTTCATCACTACAATATTACCTAGGAAATTAAAAATTAGGAATACAAAATTGTGAAACTAGGTGACTTTCTGCAACCAAATATGAAAATGGAACTTTAAATGCAGTCTTTAAACTAAGCTGTTGTGCCACCTTTAATTTTACAATAGCAATTATCTCATAGCATGCTGTTGCCAAAATTCGGTGCCTTTTATTTAGTATTTTTGGGGGAAATATTGTATGCTGGTTTTTGTCCTCCTCTGTTCTGCAAAACAGAAGGAGCTTTCATGGATGCAGATGTGATTTTGCCTTCGGATATGCGCACTGACTGATTGGGAAATGTTATGGTACGCGGGGATTGTTATATTAGGAGAGTTTGGCAATATATGAGGCAATGGGGTCGCGGGAGACAGGGAGAGAGAAAGCAGCATTTAAAAAGGTGAGAACTGCGATGTGTGCTGGCTGTGAGGGGGGATAACTTAATTATATGGGACTGTCTCAAAAGGTGCTAAGCAATATGGGACAAAGCTGTGTCCATTGTAACGATCAACATACTATCTGCTTATGCATTTGCTCAGGATAAACAAATTTGTTTTTTACATGGTGTTTCATAATCCCAATAGAATACATATTGGTTTGAAGCAAATGTCCTTGTGTTTTCAGTGTAACAGTTTCTGTGCTGTTTTGTGTCAATCGTTACAATGGACCAAAAAAAAGAGTTATCACCTTTTGAGACAGGCTCATATACGAGTTTCTGCCTGACTGGCATGGGATCAAGAGGCAGGCCGAGATGCCTGCCCTGTTTCATACTGCATGTGTGCAGCTAACAACAAATAACAGGCCGAGTGGTAGCTTCCTCCTCCTCTCCACCACGTCCTGGTCATGCGCCATATGCCTACATCCAATCACTATCTAAGACCTCTATGTCCTCAAAAGTCAAAGCCTTTCCTCCCCTTTAAAGTAGGATAGTCTGATGAAGCTTCAACTTTTCAAAACTCAAACAATTATCTAGATTTTATTCTATATATCTAACTTAAGATATTGATGCACTTATTAAGCATTTGCTGCCACATCGAAGGGAATACTGAGTCAATTTAATAGAAATTGTTACTACAGAAGCCTATGGTTGTTGCAGAGTAGTTGTGTGCTTGCCAACACTAATTTGGCATGTTTGCACTTCAAATAGCTCAAAGGTTAGCCATTTAAAATAGAAGTTACTTCAAACTAAAGTAAGGTACATTATAACAATTGCATTCTTTATGAATACATAGAGGAACATTTCATCAACCTTGAACTGCTTCTTATATAAGAACATCTCTTCATTAACTTTAGGCATCGTGTATGAGCATATATCTCACATAGCTTATATCATGTCATCATGTGAGTGGGGGGCACCATTGCTTTTTGATTACATAATCTTCTCCCCACTCCTAAACCCAAGAATAATAATGCTCTCTGCCAATATATAATTCTTTACCGAAAATCCGTATATTTTTACAGACTGATTTCCTGACTTGTTGACTGTTCACCTTATTTGACATTATCTCTTATACCGATGACTTCTTGAATAAAAGTCCATGTCATGCAGTTCCTTGTTCGTGTTGTAAATTATAATTTACCTCGAAGTAATTTATCTTAAGCGACACTCCGACTTTAAAGCTTTTTCCTGCGGCTGGCTACTTGGACCTTTGACCGATATAACTAATGGTTTAAAATAACAAAATATGAGTTTTAATGAGTAAACAATTTATTGAAGTAAAAGATTTATTGGAGTAAACAATACAAGCTATAAAATATAATTATCACAATCGTTTTGAGATCATTGTAAGGCAGCAAAGACTTTTTGCAAACACACAGACAAACAAACACACACTTTCACTTTTATTTACAGAGATTACTAGCTGTGGTGATATTTGAAATGAGAATATGCTGAATTTATTTTGGCGTACACATAGAAATGTTGCACCACTTTCCTTTCAGCAGTAACAGGTTCGATCAAATTGACTTGACACCCCAGGCTTCTAATGTGGGTCGTTCTCAGAAAGTCTATACCACATTTTCACATTTTGATCTCATACAAATTTAGAAAAACGTTGAAATTAACCGTGTAACATCCATCCATAACATCATTTTAAAACACATCCATAACATCGTGTTAGCATGCACAACATATTCAAAAAAGAATTGATTGGATTACAGTTAAGCAACAAGGATTGTCTTACAGGAAAAAAGTTGGGTAGATGCATGGTGTCGATATGCACATTTTCACTTTAGCACAAAATCGTATAAGCATAATTTGGATACATTTTGTGGTACAGATTAAATGCATGCAGTAATGCTAACATTACATACTTAATGCACAGAGGCAACAATAACTTTGACTTTGCCCGCTAAAAAAAGGCTTGTGATAGGGCGCATATGGCAAGTTTCCCTTGGTGTGCTAATCGGTGCAATGCGAAGGGAAGACGAGGAGAGGACACATTTTTCAATGTTGAATTCCTTTGCGCCGCCCAAGTGACCCGCCCCCTGCCCAGCCACATCACAGGTAACCTCTCATGTTGGGAGGTGGCCGCTAACCAGTCACAGTACTGGGGGGGAGGGGACCCCCTCTGACTAGTTTGCAACCACCATCTGTCGCCATATATATACAGGCGACATCGCCATATAGAGGCGACGGTGATCAGCGCTGGCCCTGCCACAACCACGTGGTTGTATGCTCATGTATGGATCATCACTACAGGCTAAAGCTAAGATTCCTTACACACGGTATGCGGTATGCAGTATGCGAATGCAAATGCGGCAACAAATCGAAATGCATTGAAGTCAATACCTTACACGCGGTATGCGAATGCGAATATGAATGCGGCAACTCGATCGGTCCCTGTAGCGATCGGTGCGGCATGAGGCATGCGGCACGTGGTATGCGAATAGAAATGTCAGTCACACTTGTCCATTAGTTTTGGACTAGGACAGGCGACTGATCATTACGGAACGGTCACACACAGGGGTGCTGAGTGGAAACATGTTAGTGGTGGTGGGGGGTAGACGCTTGCCGCTTACCGCATAGAAGGAATCCTCCCATTCGCATACCGTATGCCGCATACCGCGTAGAAGGAATCTTAGCTTTAATCATTAACAATGTGACATGGAAGCCATTCATGTGATACACAGTTTGAGAACAACCCATATAACGATACATATTTAATGAGTTTGCCAGTATCAAGTTGGATATGTAGAATCCAATCTCGTGAAGTGTTTTCCTTTTGAAAATTTGATTCTGTCATCGGACTATGCAGATTGAAGCTATTCGGTGAAAACATAAACACTCTGGCTAGTTGGCAAAATATCCACTGTTAGTTTTATGTAGACAAAAAAAGAAGACAACAAAAAGAAAGAAAAAAAACTACCTGCAGCTCTGCAGCCAGTGACGGGTTAGGTCACAAACACCCCACAAAGTAACTAACTGTATATTGTTAGTTTAACTAAATAAAAATAAATAAAGAACACACCAACAAGGAGGGCAGCAGGAAGAGTAGTTTGTTTCTCGAGGCATTATGCCCTAGCAACATCAATCAATCGAGCCACCAATCAATCAATCATATGAGGATGGATACTGACTTGTTGTGACAGTGCGCTGTTTCTTTGTTGGGGTTTACGACCTGACAACATGTAAGGTCATATCAGGATGGGTACCGCCTTATGACTGCACTGTTTGTTGGGGTTTTACCTATTGGGAACATCCAAGGTCATATCAGGATGGGTACCCACTTGTGAAAGTGCGCACTCATGGCACCATAACTGAATATCCCACTCAGTCACATTATCCTGATACTGAGAAAACCAGTACTTTCCCTATCCTAGTAATGTCAAGCACCAGGCTAGGCAGCAACATGTGTTATTTTTATATGCTATTGGTTTGAATCGATCGGGATTCGAGCCCATGATCTCCCACACAGGAGCTCAGCCAGCACACTTACCGACTTGGCCATCAAGTTCAGTTTGTCAGTAGGAAACAAATATTATA
Source organism: Branchipolynoe longqiensis (assembly GCA_030323885.1). NCBI lineage: Eukaryota > Metazoa > Annelida > Polychaeta > Phyllodocida > Polynoidae > Branchipolynoe > Branchipolynoe longqiensis. The sequence continues at coordinate 108,847,612 of CM059187.1, read as the reverse complement.
TGCTTAACTTACACATTAACTTACAGATCCTCGTCTGGCTGATCTACACCCTATTGACCCTTTAATGCCAGCTCGTTATGGTATAAAAGAACTTTTTTTCACACATATGGAGGTTGACAGAGCACTGAAGTCATAAAATTGTGGGTGTCCTCTCCAATGTCTATCCAGCCTTCTCTCAAATATGAAACATTACTGCATATTCGCCCAAGTGTGTCTTTTAAATCCTACTGCTTCCTGTGAATTTGTGATTAATTCTTTACCCTTGTTTGTGTTTTTTCAGGTAAGGCTGTTAAGCTGTGAGGTGGCTGTATCTTCTGTAGCTGGTAAGAAATATTTTCCCCGTGATTGCATGAATCATAGACCTCGCTACGTTAATCCTTAAAGTTGTCTGCAATGCTGTGCTTAATACAGTAATAGGTTGACAGATTGCTGACATGCAAACTTTATATAATCCTCCGGTGCGACTGAAACTGGTCTACATCCGGTGGAGGAGAGGAGGGTAGGTGGAGCCACCTGTGCAGTGTTGGTCTTACTGAGTATAACAAATAACAGTAATAATTAACCCTTTCGTATCTTTATACTTGCATAATTCGTTATACATCACATATATATATGTATATATATATATATATATTTTACCTCGGTATACAGCCTCAGGCTAGCCTCAGGCTAGGGAGAGGGAAGCACATCCGGTCCAGCAATTAGCATAAGAAACTCGTGTGCAATGGATGTGCGCGAGTTTGTTCAGCGGTTTTTTCTACAAATTTCTCCACAAATACCTGGATTTCGCGGTTTATTTTCCACACGTTGCTTTATTATGGACATTACCGTCCTTTGTGTGAGTTTTAGCTGGGTGGCGACTGTATTTTCGGAATTATTAGCGTTTAACCGTTCCGAAAGTCCGGTTCGCTAGCTTTCGAGTCGCCTTTTTTCGTTGGTTTCGTTCCTTCGCTTAAATCCCCTATTTTCGCTCGATTTCTTCTTAAAGTTTATTCGTCGTTCGCTAAGGAACGACGTAAATTACGGGTTAACCGTTCCACACGCTTCTTTATTAAGGACAATAACGTCCTCTGTGTGAATTTTAGATCGGTGGCAACTGTATTTACGGAATTATTAGCGTTTAAGCGTTCCGAATTCCGGTACGCTTTTTTGCGAGTCGCCGTGTGTGTATTCGTTCCGGGTGCTTTGATGCCGACCCGGAGTTGGCTACATACGATGTTATATTTATTTATTTGTTTTTATATTTATTTATTTTCGGTTAAACCCCAAAACACTGGAGGAAATAGACAATAATTGAATAATGTCCAAAGCTTACTCAGCAGGAAAGCAGTCACTGACAGTTGACATGAGCCTGGAGTGCAGTATTGTATTCACTGTAACTGTAAGTATTAATACAAACTGTATGAAGCTAGTTTGTCATGCATTATGGCATCTTTTTGGAAGTTGAGAAGTTCGTAAGTCTGTCTGAGATAGGTATGTTACAAACGGATAAAATGATGGTGACTGGCCAAAGAGCCTTGGTTTACAAAACAAAACCGATACTGATTGGTTGTTGCACCCGTGGAATGCGGGTAGAGATGAAAGCGAAAGCTGCAGGGTGAAACCGCATCTCCAGTGGATTTTCTCTCGGACTCTCATAAAGAGTCACGTTGGGGATTATCCTGGGTTTCTTTTATAGACTCCCCAAAACTTTTTTAAGGCGAACCTCCGAGTTTCGTAGCATTTTCTCCAACTTGCTGGCGCAGTAGCCGCGGGAGGGAGAAGTGTACGGAACAGAGAGAGTGGGCGGTCCCAAGGCCGACCCCCGTATGGTTGGTTTCGATACCAGACACCTACGGCATAAACTTAGCTTACCACGCCTGTACTGAGAACGGTGTAAATACGTTACTCAGTACCAAATACATCCTCAACCCAGGTTCCACCTGGCGTCACAATTTGTGTTCACGTTGAGTTGATACCGGTTTATAGTAACACAGTCGTTACAGACTACCGATGGCCACGAAGTGGAACAAGGTCCTGCCTGCTGTGTCAGCTGCTGCGGATCACCCGGAGGAGGACTGTCAATCTTTTCTGGGGTTGACGGCTTTGCCGTCGCCTCAGCCAGACGCCATAATCCCTTCCGACCCGGAAGCCGTGACCGACCATTAGGTTTGGTTGCGTCGGGACGGGAAAGCCATTGAAGTGCGCGATGTTGGCTGAAGCCTCATCGCGGTAGCCTGCCCGTTATCAAGCGAATAGAGCCGATGGTTAAAAACCATGTTACGTGGTAGCCCGTTAAAACGGAGAGACATGTTGGCTCAAGCCACATCCAGTTTAGGCAAATGTTACCACAAAGGGCGATGTTGGATGAAGACCGTTACTACACAGAGAGGGATGCTGGCTGAAGCCCCAATATATTTGTTGTCACCCATTCGCGAATGAAGGGCGATGATGGCTGAAGCCACATACCGTTAAGCCGCCCGTTGCTGAGCATAGAGACATGTTGGGTGAAGCCACATAACGTTCTGACGCTCGTTGGCAAATGGAGAGCGTGGTGGTTTAAAGCCACATTACATTTAACCCGCACGTATCCGAGCGGAGACCGAGGTTGGCTAAAGCCACATCAGGTATATAATTTTTTCCTCGGTTACTTGATATAAATACTGGTCTCTACACATCGTTTTGGGTTTGGCTTCATACCGTTACCCTATGATTTTACATTCGGATACACGCCTGTTTGGGAACGGGGTGAATCCATTCTCCGACACCAGTATTGCCGCCCGTGACCGAACGGAGAGCGAGGTTGCCTGAGGCCACATCACATTAAGCTGCCTTTGCCTAACGGCTAGCGGTGATGGCTGGGGCCATTTACTTTTTTTAAATTTTTTTTTTTAAAGCTAGTGGCAAAATGGAGAGCGATGTTGGCTGAAGCCTCATCACAATAACTCGCCCGGGATACCGCCCGGGCCAAACCGAAGAGAGAGATAGGCTGAAGCCTCATTACAGTAACCCGCCCATGACCGAGCGGAGAGCGATTACGGTTATAACCACATCACGCTTGGTATCCCGTTAGAAACGGAGAGCGATGGTCGCTGAAGCCACATCGCATTTTTTGGGTACACTCAAACTTCAGTTGATGATTACAGGTTTTTGGACCTGCGAGGTACTTTGGCTTTTATTAGCCATGAGTATGTTCTGTTACAAACGGTACCCGTCTGGATATGTTTATACAGTCTTCCAGGACGAAAACCAACAACAAACAAACAGTTGGTTGAACACTCTGAGTTTCATTGATCGGCACGGAACTGAGAGATACTTGGGCATTTATTAGCCATGGGTTTATACTGTTATAAACGGTACCCGTCTGGATTTGATTATAGGTTTTTTCCAAGACAAAAAACAACAACAAACAAACAGTTGGGTGAAAACTAAAATTTTCATTGATCGTTACAGATCTTTGAGTTAAGGGTTTGTTGGATACGACGGGCAGTAAGCCCGAAGATCCCATTTATGATGATAACTACTCATCTCCAGAGGTGATGGCTTAAGCCTCCCTGGCACACTTGAGTTTACGGGAGGAAAGCAGGCCAGACGCTGGCTATCCAAAGATAGAGAAGCTCAGGAAGCTGGAGCAAATGCTCTCAGCAAAGTCACAAAAGGGAACAAGTACAGGTTGCACAGCAAACTCACATGGCCACAGAAACAGGTTTTTCCAAAAAGTAAAAATAAATGTGATGTTTCCTTACATAAATGAGTCATTTATTATGGCCCAGTCACAGTTCAGCTGCTCACAGGCAAGTTACCAACCAATTTAACAAACAGACCAAACATTTGGTTAGGTTTGTTTGGAATGAACACCTATATGAATTTAGATGTTTACCAACTGGTGTAGCTTGTAATTCATGATTATTTACTAAGCTCCGAACACACAAATGTGTTCGCTCATAGAGCGGGAAGGACATTTTCGTTTCCCGTTTATTGATGATTAATTGGTTTGGATGCGCAGTTAAAAGTAATGATTAATTTACAACATTTACAAAACTAAATTTGCTGGAAATAGTTAAGAATTTAGCATAAGACAGGACTAAAGGGTTTGTGAAGGCCGAGGCCTTCAGGAAGAAGTTTAGATCATATTAATGGTCTAGACTTGAGAATAGTGTATTTAGGGTTATGTGGTTTAGTCTGCATGCACAGATGCTATGTCAGAATGTTGACAGATAGTACTACAGCAATGGATTCCATTCGCAACATGGGAGGGACAATGTCCAACCCATATAATTAAAGAACGAAGTTAATTTGGAATTGGGAAAGCCACATACAAATTTGTTGGCATCCTGAAATAATGACATATTATAGAATTGGTCTCAGGGCATCCAGAGCCTACCTTTTGGAAAGTTGATTTTTTCTCTTTAGGTTGAGGAAAAGACAATTTATAACATTCAGCCTAAATTGGCACAGTAGCAAGGAGGGCTTTGATAGTCCCCAGTTGCGACACGCAGCCATGCTTGAAAGTTTTAGCCTTAGGAGACACAAACTGTATATTTTTCCCACACGAAAGGGGAAAACAATTTTAAGCATTGATGTTTCGTGGAGAGGTGTTCACAACACCCCTTCTGACATTCCCTTTCGGAACACATGTTTATGACAGTTTTATTTACATAAAGTTACTCAGCTGAGATTAACTTTGCATGCCTGGAGGAAAGGAACAGTTCAGTTATATTCAAATTATTTGAAAAACTGGGGTTACCATGAAAAAGAAAAACTTATAAGGCCTACAATGGCACATGATCCGTCCGCGAGGAGATGGACAGATAGTTGGTAGGCACCAACTTATTCACTGGCTGTGAATTCAGTTTACAAAAGGAATTCCCAAAAACCAGAAATTTAATAGGTTTTGGGTTGTGTTAATGATATTCGGATTATTTAAGAAATGGTCTGGTAATAGTCTTTTAGATAAAACAGCTAGATTTAAACTAGCAGTATCATACTGTTAGTTACTGGACACACGGGTCAATTTTGATAGCATTGTCCCTGAATGATTTAATAATAGGTTGCAAGAAAGCAATGTTTGATTGATAAAACAATTTTTAAATCAAACCACACAGGGGAACAATTATCCACAGTGCGTTTAAATAGTTCCTGCATGACCGACAACTTTGTCGGGTGTCTGCCATAAGGGTATATGTCTATTCAAGACAACTGTTAGTGTAGCTTACTAAAACTACACAAGGCAGGAGTCAATACGGAACGATATACGTCCCATTCACAATTACAATGTTGAAGTTGGCAGGCATCGATATGGACAAATACGCGTCACACTCAACACGAGGTGCTATGGTGTCGAAAGCACGTCTGCTGGGGATTTCCGTTAAACAGATCCTAGCCCATGCGGGATGGAAAACTGCACGATCGTTTGCAACACATTATAACAAACGGTTGGAAAAGTCGAGCACAGTGGCCCGACGATTACTGAAAGACTAGATCTACAAGAGGTGAGAATACACTTTGCTATCGCCACTAATCTTGTCGATTAATGATTCCCAATGTACTTTAAATTGTTATTGAATAGTTAACATGATATACAGGATAAATGATTTTACGTAAACGTCTCCCTAGCCTGAGGCTAGCCTGAGGCTGTATACCGAGGTAAAATAGATTAGTTAGACGAATCTTACCTTGGTATAGATGATGGATAACTGTTGTTTTACCGAGGTATAAGCCTCGGATAGACGTGGGCTAGGGCCCGCCCACCACACCCTTCCACGTCTATTCGTTTGCTTATACCAAGGAAACTTCACAGTTTAGTACCATTGTCATTCTTAGATATTGTTTGTTTTATTTGGATCATTTATCCTGAATAAGTAGGTAAAGATTGCTGGACCGGATGTGCTTCCCTCTCCCTAGCCCACGTCTATCCGAGGCTTATACCTCGGTAAAACAACAGTTATCCATCATCTATACCAAGGTAAGATTCGTCTAAACTATATACTATATATAATATATATATTATATTATATATATATATATAATTTTTACCTCGGTATACAGCCTCAGGCTAGCCTCAGGCTAGGGAGAAGGAAGCACGTGAGGTACCAGCAATTAGCATATACAACTCACGACTGGATTACGTGTCGTTGGGTTGCTCCGGCAAATTTAGTCTACATACAAGCTAATACGCAGTAAGTATCATAAAAACTGTGGTTAGCTTAATCATGATGCATTAGAGCATCATTATGGAAAGTTTAGACTTTCTTTGGTCCATTTTGGACGAGTTATTTGGTTATAAAAAACCAAGGATAGAATTCCTTCTCGAAGGATTGAAACCGATCATTAGCGGTTCTGTCAACACCTGAGTCACCGTGTGATTATGGGTAGAGATGTGGGCTCTGCCTCGTCTCCTGTGGAAATTCTCTCGTACTCTAATAGAGAGTAATATTGGAGATGCTCCTGGGTTTCTTTTATAGACTCCCCACAAACTTTTTCAGGCGTTTCTCCGAGTTTCGTAGCATTTTCTCCAACTTGTTGACGTAGTAGTCACAGGTGGGAGAAGTGTGCGGAACAGAGGGATGGGCGGGCCGATACACTGGTCCCGACCCCGCGTAAGGTTTGGGCTTGACCCACAACCCACGCACAAATTTAGCTTATTACGCCTGTGTTATAACGGTATAAACACGTTCTCTAACACCACTAGATGTCCAAATGAGTTTGAAACAACCATATTGTGACATATATATATACCGGGACTGACCAAAAATCTTTGTTTCAGTTCCCGATGGCCACGAAGCGGAGTAAGCGCGGTGCAGCAGCAGCCGAGGGGCGTGTTCCGAGTGGAGTGGACGAGGAGTACGACTCCTCACCCGTGTTGTCGGCAGGGCCTTCGACACAGCCCGGGGCGCATATTCTCTCCGAGGAGGACATAGTGCCTGACGGTGCCGCGGCTCAAAATTGGGAGACGCGGTTTGCGGCGATGGAGAGTCATATTATGGCTCTCAAACCACCGGTGTCTCGTAAACGGCGAATGCCGAGTGTCCAGGAGGAGTCTTCTTTTGAGGATTTCTCGGAGACAGACTCAGCGATGGAGCTTAGGGCTCCTCCTCCTTCTCCTAAACGGAGGAAGAAGAAGAAACATATCGTTTCTTCTGGTGATGATTTCACCAAGGAAAGGGGGAAGACTGGACTTCGCAAAAAGCGCAAGACCAAGTCCAAGAAGAAGAAGAAGAGGAAAGATTCTTCTTCTTCCGATTCGTCCACAGATTCCACTTCCACGGAATCGGACTCAGACACGCGATATGAAGGTGTATATGCTGCCATTGGTGGCAAAGTGGCTAAGAAAGTGGAGAAGCCAAGGGCTAAGCGTGTGAAAACCACTACGCTTATGCGTGAGAACATTAATGGCCATTTCCGCACGTTTAAACCGGCGGAGATTATTTCCAAGTTAGCAGATGAGTTAACAGGCATTAAAGGTGTTCCCAACTCCATCATTAAGGAGATGGATCGAGATGTCAATATAACGGAGGACCGTAAGAGATTTGAGGGTGTGTTGCACATAGTGCATAAGGCGGTGCTTGGTACCCTAACAGCTATTGCTCCTGTGGCAAATAGAATGCAACGAGAAAATAAGTTCTCGTCTTTGGCTAAGACGATGGACAAAGGAATTGCATTGTTGGCGGCGGTAGGTAATTTTTTTTTTTTTTTTTTTTTTTTTTTTTTTTTTTTTTTTTTTTTTTTTTTTTTTTTTTTTTTTTTTTTTTTTTTTTATTTTTTTTTTTTACAAAAATTTTTATTTTTAACCATACCTGTCGTATCGAAGATATGAAAATGTCTTCAAGTCGGTTTGCACAGATGCTGGCAAAGAAGTGGCTCGCTCAAAGAAGATTACGGATAATGATGGGAAAGAGTTTACGCTCTTTCTCGCTCCAGAGCCGATTAAAAGGAAACCTTTAGATAACACGGAAATGTTTGGCGGTCAACTACAATACCTCTATAAAGAGGTAGAAACTGCAGCCAAGAGTGGCAAAAACATGGATGGTAAGAAGAAACAGGAAACTCCTCGTTTCAAAAGGCCACGAGGGGATTTTCGTCCACGGCGGTTCACCAGGGGAACCAGATCGGGTTCAAACTTCGGTCAAGGTTTTCGGGGCCGGGGCGCTCGCTCAGGCTGGACCGACAACACCGTACGGCCACTAGGCCGAGGTGTCAACTCGCCGAGACCCTTCCCCAGGGGCGGGTCCAAGTAGAGGTTGAAACACAAACGTTACAAGTCCTTCCAGCCTCTAAAACCACACAAACTGTAAGCAACTTTGTGGCTGATAATATTAATAATCAGATTTCTGAGTTGCACAAAATTACTAGTGACCAAGAAATTTTACAAATAGTTAGGGGTGTTCACATTCCCTTCACACAAATTCCGGTACAAGGCAGGATACCTTTTCCTTATAACATTGAACCGGTTGAACGAGAGGCACTAACTAAACAGGTACAAAATTCTTTGAGAAAGGAATTATACAAAAAGTGACATACTGTTCAGGAGAGTTTATTTCAAACATCTTCTCGAGACCAAAGCCTAATGGCGAGGTTCGAATGATCCTGGATTTAACAATCCTTAATAAAATGGTTGAATATCGACATTTTTAAATGTTCTCGCTAGATACGGCACAGATCTGATTATCCAGAAGCGTGGATGGCTAGTGTTGATTTATAAGATGCATATTATACGCTTCCCATAGGGAAAAAGACCGGAAATTTCTTCGGTTTCTTTGGGATAACCAACTCTATGAGTTTACCTGCATGCCGAATGGTTTAGCTTGTGCCCCTCGTTTATTCACTAAACTGCTTAAACCTGTTTTCTCAGTAATGGCGCGGAAAGGTCATATAATGTTTCCATACATAGATGATTCCTTTATTATAGCATCAACACAAATTGATTGTGTGAATGCAGTTTTGGATTTATGTGCATTACTTACTAAATTGGGGTTTTATGTACATACACAAAAGTCAGTGTTAAACCAACAAAACAGCTCAAATGTTTAGGGTTTATTCTGGATACACAGTCTCTTACAGTGTCGATAACAGAACAAAAACTAATTAAGTTTATGAATACAGCGACCCAGCTTATTAAGTTACCAAAACCTAAAATTAGACAGGTCGCAGTCCTTATCGGGATAATGATATCTTATGCACCCGCTATTCTATACGGGAAAGCCCATATTAAATCTCTAGAAATAGATACAAATTTAGCGTTAGCACGGACTAAAGGCAATTTTGAACGAAAGATGTTTATTTCTGAAGAAGGGTTACAGTATATTGGATGGTGGATGCAACATATAGCAAATTCACCAACTCCAATCCGCATGGCGGAAACAAATACAGTCATTACCACTGACGCTTCGCTAGAAGGTTGGGGAGCCCATCGAGATGGGGTAGCAACAGGAGGTAGATGGCTTGATGATGAAAAATCAGACCATATTAATGCGCTAGAATTGCGTGCTATTTATCTGGGCTTATGTAGTTTAGTAAAGATACATAAATCACAAGTTAGAATACTAACTGATAATACTACTGCCAAGGCATATATTCGTAACATGGGTGGAACCAAATCAAAGCCTTGCAATCAGTTGTCTAAACTGATTTGGAACTGGGCACAGGCTCAACAAGTCTGGCTGACTGTAGCGCATATTCCAGGGTCACAAAATACACTTGCAGACCATAAAAGTAGAAATTTCCATGACCATTTAGAATGGTCTCTCTCTACACCATTGTTTAACTTCATTTGTGAAAAATGGGGTACACCTAAAGTTGACTTGTTTGCATCACGAAATAATAACAAATTACCTTGTTATGTTTCTTGGCATCCTGAACCGGAGGCTTGGAAAGTAGATGCATTTGCTATTATCTGGGAAAATAATTATTTTTATATTTTCCCACCGTTTAGCATTTTCAGCCGAGTTGTCAGGAAAATCGGTTTGGAAAGGACACATGCTATACTGGTGGTGCCCGATTGGGACACGCAACCTTGGCTGCCAGCAGTTTCACAACTGGCAAAAGAACATATACGATTCCCAAGAAAACTCGGGAATCTGACGCACCACGGACCGCTAGTGGTTCACGGCGACGTGTCAACGACGCCCCTATTGGCATTTCTTTTCTAAGGAAACAGCTGCAGCAATTTGGATTGGACAAAATTACTGAGAATAGGATAGTATCTGATTCCTGGAGGCCAGGAACGGTCAAAATGTACACAACCTATTTAAAGAAATGGGGTGTACATTGTTTGTTAATGAAAGTCAAGCCAACAAATCCAACAATTTCACAAGTAGCTCGTTTTCTTCGTTCTCTAGAAGATGAAGGACTATCCTTTGGGTCGATCAATGCGGCAAGATGTGCGTTATCAATCATATTACCTAGAATTGATGGCGAAACAGTTGGAAAACATTATGTTCTTTGTCATCTACTTCATTCAATTTATCAAAGGAATCCTCCAAAACCAAAGTATAGTCGGTTTTGGGATGTGTCTATAGTATTTAAGTTGTTTCAGGCTTGACCTCCCAACTCGTGGTTAGATATCACAACTCGTGGTTAGAAATAAAACAATAGGGTATTAAGGTCGCGGTCCTGTTCTTTTAGTAACCGGAAACTGAGGACAGAACGATTGTTGCTTTAATCTTTAACTGGATTAGAAATAGACAAGAAACAAGCTACGTTTGATTTAGCACAATTGCTCCAATCGAACAACGTTAGGTGACCCTTTATCTACGGTTCACCTTAGACTGCATTCCCCGAATGATCGAAATTATGTGTTTGTGTTCCGCCCATACTGGCTTTATATCTAAGCAAAGGATACATGTGCATCACATTCACTATTAGTGAGCTTTATAAAGCCACATAAGGCAATTTCACGAGACACCTTTGCCAGATGGACAATTACGGTGTTGAAATTGGCTGGAGTGGATACGGGCAAATACTCTTCCCACTCAACTAGAGGTGCCATGGTCTCCAAGGCACGGTTGCTAGGTATTTCTGTCAAAAGAATACTAGCGCATGCAGGCTGGAAGACGGCTAAGTCGTTTGCAAACATTACAACAAACGACTAGAAAAGCCCACCGGCATTGCAAAGCGCCTGCTCGCCAACTAACAAGAATAGGTGAGAACAAAAACGTTGAATATTATATAAGAATGGATGATATTAAGGATAAAAATGAATTATGTAAAAGGATTTTAAAGATTAAGGCTATGCCTGAGGCTGTATACACCGGAGTGGGAAATATGTATAGTTATAAATCTTACCTGGGTAGGGATGATGGATAACTCTTTGTTTTCCCAGGTAGAAGCCTCGGGTAGACGTGGGCTAGGGCCCACCCACCACGCCCTGCCACGTCTATCCCGTTGGTGTACCGTTACGGGAAAATCATAGTATCCATTGTATTGAAACATCATTTTTATCCTGAATAAGTAGGTTAAAATTGCTGGTACCTCCCGTGCTTCCTTCTCCCTAGCCCACGTCTACCCGAGGCTTCTACCTCGGGAAAACAACAGTTATCCATCATCTATACCCAGGTAAGATTTGTATAACTATACTATATAATGTGCAAAAGAAATGGGGGGATGTGCATCATCAGATACTCGCCAAGGCATGCCTCCTCTTCTAAACCCTCTACAGCCTCAGAACCTTCCACTCTCCCTAAACCATTAACACCGTCTTAGTTCTCTATTTTTCCCAAGTCTTCCCTGTAAACTGTCCACCACCTCAAATCCATCTCCAATATCAAGTCTTGTCTTTGCTCCCCTCTATGACCGTCACCCCCTATATGACCTTCATCCCTCTCTAACCTTCATCCTTCTGTAACCTTCACCCCATATATGACCTTCATCCCTTGTATGACCTTCATTCCCTATATGTCCTTCATCTACTCTATGACCTTCATATCCTCTATGATCTTCATCTTTGTGTGTGACCTTCATCCCCTAAATGTCCTTCATTCCCTCTATCTATTTCATCCCCTCTGCGACCTTCATCGCATGCATGCCCTTCATCCCTATATGTCCTTAATCCTAGCTATGTCCTGTATCCTAGCTATGTCCTGTATCCTAGCTATGTCCTGTATCCTAGCTATGTCCTCTATCCTAGCTATGCCCTCCATCCACTCCTACTCCCTGCACTGCCTCCAACTCTTCTCACCCTTGCCCACTTTCCACTTACACCCCATCACGCACTCTTCAGGGTAGGCTTCAATTGAAATGCAATGAAAGGGGGGGGGGGGGGCGGCTATATATATATATTTTTTAAAGCGCATTGCATTAATGACAAAATGCCATTACCAACCACTTAGGCGAGAAAGTCTTCAGCATGCCATCTCACGTGCTTTTAAATAGGTGTCGTTTCAGGGAAATGCATCTGTTGTGAATTTAAATAACAGGTAATGTCATTTAATTCCACACACATTGAATGATGCTTGTGGTGCGAACCGACACCCCACCCCTCTTGTTCTACCAACAGATCCCCGTCTAGTTTGCTCTCCCTTGTCTCTAAACAGTTGTGCCAGTTCTGTGTCATTGTAAAATGTTCAGAAATCAGTTAGAGGAATGGTTTCGAAATTCAATATTCACATAGTCTAATTCAATATTCAGATAGTGTAAATATATATCAGCTCCGTCTACAAATCACTTGGCGAGAAGGCATGGCTGCGGAGGTGTCAACTCAGCGCTGCTCCACAGAGGTTGTGCTAGTTGCAGGGTTGCCAACCGTACAGTTGCGCTGTAAGGTTTACAATATTTTATGTCCCCATCATCACCTTACGCCGATTTTCTGGTTTTTCATTTTCCAAAACTATATAAATCTTACAGATTATTGCGTCCAAAATTCACCACAGAGCATCTACGATTTAAACTTTTTTTCTGGAGACCCCAATACCCCCCCAATATAACAAACATCCCTTAAGATCTTTCGGTTTTTCATTTTCCAATGTTAGCAACCCTGCAGTTGGGTCTTTCTGCTGCCATTAGTTCCGATCTGGTTACCACTGGTGAGGCGGTTATGAACCTGAGCGCGTCACCGACGGCGGATGGGCAATTCTTAGTAATCTTACTACACACCATCCGAATATCATAAGCCAAGTATTCATGCAGGGGGATAAGATGGCGCAGACTAGAAGTAACCTCAGAGCACTACCCTCTCAGCCTGATTGCCTCCTCATTCACAAGTCACAATGGAAATCTAGTACGCCAACGCTTCGGGTTGTTCCATTATGCTGTGGCACCCAGTCAGAAGGAATATCATATTATATGTGACAAGGCTCTACCATATGTTATGGTAAAAAATACAATTCAAATAATTGATTAAGGTGATTGCTCAAACTAGTCAAAGCATGTTTTTCCAATGTATTCATCATGCATCGAAAAGTATAACGAAAATTTAGTGTTTGCATTGTGATTACACATGGAAGCTTTCGCACCTGTTCGAAATGTCGAGATCGGTGTCAGAAAAGTGCGACTTGAGTGTGATATCTTCTTATGGTGACGCAGTGGCCGAATTGGTAGAGCACAGACTTCCTGTGCAGAAGGTCTGCACGCCCTGCTCAAATCAAACCAATGACTTATCAAATGTATAGTTGTCACTACCTAGCCTGGCACTCGGCATTACTAGGATATGGCAAGGATTGGTTAACTCAGTATTAGGATGTGACTGAGTAGGATATCGGCCTGGTCTGCCAGTGGGGAAGCACTATAAAGTCACTATGAGTGCAGTCACAAGTCGGTAATCATCCTGATATGACCTTAGATAATGCCAGGATGTAAAGCCCCAACCAACAAACAAACGGCGATATCCTGTGGCACCCGTGGGGCAGCGCTATAAAGCCGCCATGAGTGCGCGCTCTGTCAGACAAAGTTGACACAAATCCAATTATGACTTGGGATATGGATTACTACAACATTAAAATCCGAATGAATCAATGCGTCGCTGATAGTGATATGACCACCACGTCACGTGACTACGCTACACTGGTCCGCCACATTTCTGAGCCCTGCCGTTAACACTGTGGTGGGGAGTAGCCGCTGAGGAGCTGCGTGGAGTGCCTCCGTGTGGTGTGGGTGGGCGTTTTATGCCCCGCTAATTGTAGTAATTTGGGACCCGGCCTTAACGAGCGCCTTTCAGGGTAAAGCCGCTGGCCAGCTTGCGGGTAAACGCCACGGGCGCCGACAAAGTGCTCTGTCAACCGCCACAAGTGCATCAGCGTCAATGCGCGGTTTACTAGAGACACGCCGTGCAGTGTTTTTGTGCTGCGATGGCCGAGCCAGGGGAGCGTTGGTTTTGTATTATGGGCTGGATCCCCAACTCAATGACTTACAATGGTGATAATAGTGATGTTGTTGTTGGCTCTTGTTTTATATCCTAGCAACATTTAAGGTCATACCAGGATGGGTACAGACTTGTGACAGTGCGCACTCATGGCGACTTTATAGTGTTGCCCCACTGGGAAACCAGGCCGCTGTCACCATGGCCCGCATATCTAACACAGTCACTTCATCCTGAAACTGTGCTAACCAGTCATTGTTCTATCCTATTAATGTCATTGGTATCATGTCATTGGTTTAATGCTAGGTACACACCTACCGTTTACGACACGATTCGCGCATACGACCTCGTTAGTCGGTAGGTGGGTGCGGGACCATAGCACACCAGACGTCCGCGATTTGCGATTACAACTCAGTTTTAGGCCTTAAAACTGAAATCGCAAGCAATTCGAAAAACGAATCGGGACGATTGCAAATCGGGAGGTGCATGCAGTCGGTCGTATCTTAAACGGTATATGCGTGCTAGCCGTCGACCGTTCGCGTCTGAGTTTTAACGATCAACGAATCGCCGGGCCGGAAAAAGGACATGTGACAGTGTCTTAACCAAAATATTCTAATCGGCGGCTATATATTAATATTTTCTAATCGACGAATGTAAACTAAACAAATACGTAGCAGGCGCAAGGAAATTCCGCCGGTTCGGCGGCTACATATTAGACCCAAATCTATTCAACGGCGGCGATATTAATGTTTTCTAATCGACGAATGTAAACTAAACAAGTACGTAGCAGGCGCAAGGAAATTCCGCCGCCGGCGATATTAATGTTTTCTAATCGACGAATGTAAACAAAACAAATAGCATTGCTACAGGAAACTGCTAGATGGCGCTGATGGCGACGTAGTTCGCGCAAAACCCACCAGGTGCGTGCAGCGCAGTCGCGAATCGGCGCAAGGAAAATGCTAGATGGCGCTGATGGCGAGGTAGTTCGCGCAAAAACCCACCAGGAGCGTGGATGGCAGCCGCGAATCGGACGTTATATGTGCGCGTCCAGTCGGTATATGTGCGCATCCCTTATCTTCGGTTTTAATCGCGATCGGGATAAGCCTGGCACTCGGCATTACTAGGATGCCGAGTGCCAGGCATCCTAGTAAGGATGCCTGGCACTCGGTTTAAGTGCCAGGCATCCTAGTAATTGGTCTTCCTGGCATTCATCTTCATCGAAAATGAATGCCAGGCACTTAATATTCACTTAAGTGCCTGGCATTCAATTTTCATGGTTACCACTGGTGAGGCGGTAACACGAAGCCTGTTCACTGCCGTCAGAAGGCCAGTTGGTGGTGGAAAGTGTCTATTGTTGTTACCTAGCCCGGAACTCGGAATTGATAGGGAATAGCAAGGACTGGTGGGCTTATTGTCAAGATAATGTGACTGAGTGGAATATCGTGAGTGCTGCAAGCGGCGCAGTATTCCAGTGTGTGTCTGGTGGTGGTGAGGGAGAAGGGGGGGGGGGGGCTATTCCAACTGTCACAACCCGTCCTGGTTTGGCCCTAGATGTTGCCAAGATCTAGAACATTCACAAACAAACTAGCTTTATTCAAAATCGCAAACAAAACTGACCACTCTGTGTTATTATGTTAGCGTCGGTTCCGCCCATATGTGTGTCTATATATGTAGTTTGTAAAAGACTGACACTGGTCGTTATAGATGTCTGGTCAGTGAACCGGAAAGAGGTGCATAGGCTCTTTGAGACTATATTTTTTATATATTATATATGTGTGTGCATAGAAGACACACAATATGCCATGACTATGTGATGTATAACGTATTGTGCAAGTATACAGATACGGAAGTGAATATTACTCCAGTAAAACCTCTCTAAACCGACCGACCAATAGGACCGACTTAACTTAAGTGGTCTATTTAGGGAGGTGGTTGGTTTAGGGAGTTAGAATATGCTTACAATGATATTGAGAAAAACCTACAAGACATAGTGAATAGAATCAATCAAGCTGGAATACTATTCAACATGAAGATGAATGCCAGGATGACCAAAACAATGGTTATAAGTAAAAAGACAGATAAACCAAATATCAATATAACCATAGATGGCACAAACATAGAACAAGTATCTGAATTCATATATCTCGGACAAAAGATTACAAATGATGGGAGATCGGAGGAAGAAATTAAAAGAAGGATAACAATAGCCCGAACAACATTCTCCAAAATGTATAGAGTGTTAACATCAAGTAAGATATTAATACAAACAAGTAAGCGTATTCTTCAGTGTTATGTGTGGTCTACTCTAATGTATGGGGCTGAGACATGGACAATCTCTAAGAAAATGTACAAACGTTTAGCAGCATTTGAGATGTGGACTTATCGAAGGATGATGAAAATATCATGGACAAAGAAGATCACCAACAAAGAAGTTCTCAGAAAAATTAAAAATAAGAAAAGCTTGTTTGCCACTATACAGACAAAGAAACTTATTTATTTTGGCCACATCATTCGTCAGAGTTCAATATACCGTACATTGTTGGAAGGGAAGGTGAATGGCAGCAGAGGGAGAGGGAGACCAAGAACATCATGGTTTACAAATATTTCACAGTGGACAGGCTTGAATTATTCAGTCTATCAGAACAGCACACCATCGGGACAAGTGGAGAACCATTGCATCCAACCCTCGACTAGAGGATAGAACTATTGATTGATTGATTGATGTAGATGTTATATCTACATTCATATCCTGTTAAACGTGCCCGACTTGTTAATTAAAACTCGACCGGGTGTTTGACCAAGAAGTGGCACTGGTTGTGATTAGGCGTTTCTGGGGAAGGCCGCACTCGATTGGGGCGTATTGTTTTACGGCCAACGCGAGGCGCAGCACGCGTACAAGTACCCATCACGTGACTGGGCCTTCCGCTGGCGCTGATTGCTGTGCGGCCATTACAATTAATAGGTGTCATTGTGTGGAGGCGTTGGGCGGCGTGTGTTGACTGCGTAGACGGAGGCTATATAACGTATGTATCTGCCTGAAACTTTCCACACTAGGGTTAGAAAAGCAAAACGCTTTTAGTTGTTTGTTTATTGGTGTTTTAGGTCCTAGCAACATCAGGACGGATACGAATGTATGGCAGTGCACACTGAGGGTGACCTTGTACTACTGCCCTCACTGGGGTACAGCCCTGCCGGCACCGTGACCCGATATCCCCATTCAGTCGCATCATCCTGACAGTGAACTTTCAACTAATCTTTGACTTATCCTAGTAATGCGCCGTGAATATGGCCTATGCTGCCGACACGGCGTAAAGCAACCACCAATCAATCAATCCCAGTAATGCTGATCGCCGGGTAAGATAATAGCTAGTACCAATTTTGTAAACCTCGCGTGCGGGAGATGGGGAGTTGGGTTCCCGGTCGAGTGAAATCAATGACTTATAAAAATGTATACTTGTTGCCCCCTAGCCTAGTGCTTGACATTAATAGAACATTTACTGGTTAGCTCAGTGTCAGTATATCAGGTCACAGCGCCAGCGGCCTGATTTCCCAGAGGGGCAGCACTATACAGTCGTAATGAGTGCATACTGTCACAAGTCGGTACCAGTCCTGATATGACCTTCAAGTGATAGGTTTTACCCAACCAGGTGTAAAGTCGCCGGCTGGTGGTGTGAGTGGTGTGGACAAGCTAATGAGAAATCAATACAGGTAATGAAGGAAAGTAGAGAAAGAGTGAAAAGTAGGAGAGTGAGACTCCCTGGTTTATTATCTTATATAGGTTTCTAGAATCCAAGATGGTGGTGGTCACATGGGTTGATCCACCAATCAGGGTTCAATCTGTTGTATCCAAGGCCTTGTCATGCTGGCTACAGTGCCTTTGGTGGCCAGTGATCCATAAATAACACCTGGGGGGAGGGGGTATGTGAGGTGACTCCTCCAAAGACTATATCTAAGAAGTGACACTCCTCCTCTATACTATTTTACTATACAATTTCTATACCTAATGAGTAATAGTTTACCAACTCCACATATCCCTCATATGCCTTTGGATTTTATATATTACCATTTACCATTATATAGACAAGTTGCAATTTATTATAGTAGAGTTCACATATATCCTCATGTCATTATATCGGAAAATTTTACACAGGGTTCAAAACCATGGGTTCGAATCCCCCGATCTACCAAAATGGGTGACGTACGCTCAACTATGGTATGAACCCAAAAGTTAGTATAACCTAAAGGCCGTGTCACACTACAATGTATGGCGTTAGCGTGTGCCCAACGTACGACAATTTGCCAGTACGTCGGCATACGTCAAACTTTGCAGGGGCGGGAGATAAAAATGGGTGTACGCATAATGTACACACAACATACGTAACGTATGAAGAACGTATCTCTGACCTATTGAATACGCTCATGGTACGCTTACCAAAGTCAAGTATGTTACTTCATCGCTAGAAGTATGGCATATATGTTAAGTTCGCTGGAGATACGGCAGGCATACGTTCGAAGTACGCCAGAGATACATGGATGGTGCCGGTTCAACGTATGGCTAACCTATGCTGACCTACCCCTAACGTATGCATAACATACGCCGACGTACATCGAGCGTATGAGAAACATATGAGCCATACGCGGGCATAGGTTGAAAATTTTGAACATGCACAAAAATTATTTTGCGGCTCGACCTACGCCGACCTATGACGCCATATGCCGAGCGTACTTGACGTATGCCCAACCTATGCATAACCTATTGGCCCTGTGACATTACGACGTATCTCACCAGCGCGCTGCCAACTCCGAAAATCACTTTTTTCATGTTGAGATGCGTCAAACTTTTCGGCGCGGGGGGAAAAGTTTGACGTCAGCGCAACGTAGTGGCCATAAGCGTAGCGTGCGCCCGACGTTGTGATAACGTATGTCGACGTGTGAGAAAAAAACAAAAAAGTTGGTCACAACGTGTGGCTAACGAGCCTCTTGTGCGCGCGGCGTGTACCTAGCATTGGCATAAAGTGCTCCCAACTTTCCGCTAGCGACTGTCCGACATGTTGCACAACGTATGAGAGCATAGTGCCAGCGCATAAGCGATGCATGTCCAACGACACTCCAGCATGTTTCGGCCTGGCGCCAATGTTAAGCGAGCGCCAGACGCGCGCCCGATACATCAAAAACGTTGAGACACGGTGGAGAAACACCAACCGTGCTTAGGCCATACATTTTGCATATGTTAGAACAATGTCGGCATACGTTGTTACGTTACCAACGCGCTGACGGAATGCTCTCCGTCAGAGGAAAAAAAGTCAACGTAGGACAACATAACAACAACGTCCCTCCAACATACGTCTAAAGTACATCAACGTACACCTAATGCTTACATAATGTACGGCAGACGTAAGATCCACACGTTGTCATGCGTCGAAAGTTTTGTGCATGCACAAAACTTTGCCGACCCCCTGACATGCGATGCCGTATCTCGACGAACGTCGACGTACATTGATGTATACCAACACGCGCATAACGCATACTGACGTATCCCGACGTGGCGGCAAAAAATCACATACGTTGATGTACATTGGCGCGAAGCGTCGTAATGTGACAGCACCATATGATGTCTTATGCCGACGTGTTGGCTGAAAATTGCATACGTTGGCATACGCTAATGCCATGCGTCATAGTGTGACAGCCCCATAAAGAATAAAGCACTACTCCCAAATACCAAGCAAGCAATATTCCAGAAAGATGGTTAAGAAGAACTGTTACTTAACACTAACAGCAGATGGTCTTGAAATTTGCAATATATTTAACTCCCTTACTCCATGCGAAATTTCACTCACTCAGTCATTTGTTCACTGACTCATTCACTCATACACATTTACTCATAATCGCTCATCCACTGACTCATTCATCCACTCATTTATTCACTCACTCATTATCTCACTCATTCACTCATGTTCATGTGTATTCATTCACTCATTCATACTCATTCACTTATATACTCACCCATTCACTTATTCATTCACTCAATCGTTCACTCATACTCATTCACTCATACTCATTCACTCATACTCATTCACTCATACTCATTCACTCATGCATTAACTTCCTAAGTCATTCACTCATGCTCATTCGCTCATGTGTATTCATTTACTCATTCACTTATATACTCACCCATTCATTCACTCACCTATTCACTTATTCATTTACTCACTCATTCACTCATCCTCATTCACTCATGCATTCATGCATGCTGATTCACTCATCCTCATTCACTCATTCATTCACTCATTCATTCACTCATACTCAGTCACTCATACTCAGTCACTCATACTCAGTCACTCATACTCAGGGTCTCATACTCATTCACTCATCCTCATTCACTCATATTCATTCACTCATATTCATTCACCCATACGCATTCACTCATACTCATTCACTCATACTCTTTCACCCATTCACCCACTTACTTACTCACCTGCTTACTCATTCACAGAGAAAGCGTTCCAGTTCAAAATTATATTCAGAATAGTTATGATACACGCACGCGCACACACGAACACACCTACATAGCATATCCAATAAAGCTCAAGTGAGGCTCATACACACACACACACACGAACACACCTACATATCATATCCAATAAAGCTCAAGTTAGGTGAGTGGGTGGTGGGGCTTGGGTTCGGAGCGGGCCGGTATGTAATATATGCAATATATAGAGTATGGCGGCGCTTCCGTGGTTCCCGCATGGTGGCGCCACGGGTCAGCAACGCGCAGCTTTAAGCTGCCAGTGTGGTTAAAGCTGCATAGTCCGATGAAAACATCAAATTTTCAATTATCTAGATTTTATTGTACATATGTATCTAACTTAGAGATTGATGCACTTATTAAACAGTTGTCACCACATAGGAGGAAACACTGAGTCAATTCAATAGAACCTGTTAATGTAGAACTAGAAGTATATGGCATGTTTGCCCAAATTAATTTTCCATGTTTGCACTTCCAATATCTCAAAAGTTAGCCATTTAAAATAAAAAAATTACTTAAATATCCAATAAGGTAGATTGTGACAGAAACTCAACAACGTCGGACTATGCAACTTTAAGCAGTCAGTCTGTAGCGTAGACTATATCGCGTTCACACCGCCATTAGTTCCCCGGGGAACCGATTTTCTTAGGATTGGTCGATAGGTTCACTGCCTTAACATTGGAATCTATTAGTGGTGGGTGTGATATAGATGTGTGGTAGACTAACTTAGGCAGGCATTGCAGCTAGTTCGGTGTAGGGAGGTGTAGGGTAATGTGTGTTTGTAAAATAGAACTAGCGATAACCTACTTATCGTCGGGTTAGCCTAAATGCTCCTTGTTCGATAGTTTAGTTGAATTTTCTGTATATAAATGACGGCGATTAATATTGTTACTCAAGACGACATAGGCAATGTATTCCTTGCCCTTGGCGCTGCTGCTTTTGCTCCTCCTCCTCACCCTCTTCCTCATACCCTCGCTCCTCCCCTCCTCTTCCTCCTCGACCTTCTCCTCCTGTACCCCTCTCTCCTCTTCCTCGCTCCTCCTCCATTTCCTCCTCCCCCATCGCTCACTTTTCCTCGCTACTCTTCACTCCACCTCGCTCCTCCTCACCCCTCCTCACTCCTCGCTTCTCCCCCCTTCCTCCCTCCTCCTCCTCACTCCTCCCCTTCCTCACTCTTCCCCTCCTCTTTCTCACTCATCCTCGCTCCTCCTCCTCCTCCTCCCCTCCTCCTTCCTTCTCTTCCCTCCCCACTCCTCCCCTCCTCCTCCTCCTCATCCTCCTCCTCATCCTCCTCATCATCCTCGTCCTTCTTCTTCTTCTTCTTCTTCTTTCTTCCTCTGCTCCTTTGGAGGGAGCGGCATGTCACTGTCGGCAGACTCACCTCGCCACTCTCGTTATCGGCAATAGTTTCTTATCACTGAAGCCATCTTTGCTACTAATGATTTTGCAGGTGTTTTTATTTCTTTGTTTTGAAATCTTTTTTTTTATTTTTTTTTTTCGTGGCAATAACTTCACCTATTGTCAGTAGTACAGTAGCAATAAATGGGTTCACGGTCGCTATCCTGACTATACACTGTAGGACACCCAGCAGGCATCCACCCCTGCCCGGTACTAGTGGGAGTTCCCATCCGGGCACTCACGTGCTTCTCAGATCGGATGGGATAAGCCAAGTCGGCAGGGCGCCCATTTCCCTTTCTGGAGGTCGTGGGATCGATCGCTGGCAAAGTCAAACCAAGGACTTACAAAAATGTATGTTTGTTTGGCACCCTGCATGACGATTGGCATTGACTAGCCTAGAGCAACGACAGGTTGGCTCAGTGTCAGAATAATGAGACTGTGTGGGATATCGGGTGATTATGCCGGCTGTGCAGCTATATAAAGGCACCCTCAGTGTGCACTGTCGCAAGTTGGTACTCGTCGTGATATGACCGTAGGTGTTGCTGGGACGAAAAACTTCCAATAGACCAAACCATGAACTCCTCGGGACCAGAGACGTTAGCTTTGCGCATCAGGCCTGGTTGCCCCCCCCCCCCCCCCCCCCCCCCCCCCCCCCCAGAAGGAAAGGAAAGACAGAGAGAAAGAAAAGAAAGTATTTGGTATGTCTCGGCAGGGGATCGATCCACATCCTCTCCGCATTGAATCTTACACTGTCCCGCTAAGTCACCTTATCCTGAAAGAAAGAAAAAAAAATAGAAAGAAAGAAAAAAGAAAGAAAGAAAGAAAAAAAAATAGAAAGAAAGAAAAAAGAAAGAAAGAAAGAAAGAGAGAAAAAAAAGAAAAAAAAAGAAAGGGAATCTTACAGTGTCCCGCTAGGTCACTTTATCCTGAAATAAAGAAAGACAGAAAGAAAGAAAGAAAGAAAGAAAGAAAGAAAGAAAGAAAGAAAGAAAGAAAAGGCAAAACAATGTAAATATAAATAAATAAGGCACATTTTAGTAGCAGAAGATGCGCAATCTACACTATTAAAAAAAAGTAAAAGAAGGCATAATGCACCAATCAAGTTTCCTCATGAGAATTGAAGTGGGGGACGGGGAGTATGGGGGGGGGGGCTGCATTGCTGGAGGCAGGCCAATCCGGCGCGGAGTAACGTGAGCGGCGGAGACCCCGGGCTGGGCGCAGTGGAAGCCGGTTAATAAGTGAGCGAGAGACGGGCAGGGTGGCGAGCAGGGACAGCAGGCCAGACAGCGCCTTACGGCCGGCTACATTCGGCTCTGGTGATTTCTGTGAACCTGCGTGGCAATTGGACGGGGAGCGAGGAGCATACTTGTTTCTATACTAGTAGACCACTAGTTACATGGCAGCATCTAAAGCCATATCAGAATGGGTACCGACTTCTGACAGTGCACACTCATGGCGACTTTATTGTAGATCAGGCCTGCCAGCACCATGGTCCGATATCCCTATCAGTCACATTATCCTTACAATGAGCTAACCAATCCTTGTCCTATCCTAATAATAGTATCAATTTTGTATGCCATTGATTTTATTCGGCCGGGATTCGAACACCCGATCTTTCGCATGGGAAACTACGCTAAACCGATTCAGCCACCGCATCTGGTGGGTTGCGAATGCTGTTTCCTAAATGTATATGCTTTTTTTAAATGTTTGATTAACTTCTTTTCTTAATTGGCATTGTTGCTAATGCTGTTTGCCTTAATTGGTGTGGTAGGTATGTGCTCTTTTTATGTTTAATTACTTTATACACGTTTCACATGGTTCCCCCACTCTTATTTCCTTCAGTGATATTTTTGCAGTATTGTTAATACAGTACAACCCCGTTAAAGCCAGCTCGGTTAAACCAAACGATCAGTTAATCCAAACATTTTCCGACGGCCCAGCAAAATACTACCATTTATCATATGAAAAATGTTGGTTAAACCAAAGTCGGTTAATCCAAATAACGGTTAATCAAAACAAAATTGTTGGGCCCCAGGCCTCTTCCGGTATGTTAAACCAAACTTTCATGTGAGACCCTACCAACTTTTTTATATGAGAAATGGTAGTATTTTGCTGGGCCGCTGAAAAAAGTTAGGATTAACCAATCGTTTGGTTTAACGGAGCTTGCTTTAACGGGGTTATGCTGTATATACATAAAAAACAATAAACAATGTGTCCACATATATTGTATATTACATTCATAATGCACCCACGTTTTTGCAAAAGCCAAGTCAAACTCGAAACCAAAGCTTGGTTAAACCAATGATCGGTTAATCCAAACAAATTTCTAGGGTCCCTTCAAGTTTGGTTTAACGGGGTTATACTGTAGTGGGTTTTCTTTGGGGGGAGGGGTTAGTTGTTGGTGTTTATGCATGTCGTTGTTGTTGTTGTTGTTGTTGTTGTTGGCGACGCCATGCAACAACCAATCAGTGAGGCTGAGCGCCCTTACCGCCGGATAATGCGCACCAGGGCGCCGAAGTGTGAACCTTTCACACCTAGGTGCCAAATCTGATGGGTGACGACCACCGGGTGTGTGAAAGCAATCAGTTCACACCCGCTACCTAATTACCGCGCCTGTGGTTTAAAACAAATCAATTCCACCTTCTTAACTGGAACCGGTTAAAGGACAATTACAGGCTATCCCTTTTCTTGTTGGTCGGCACCACTGCAGATGGTGACAGCATTTTGATCAGTTAGGGACAATGGTTTTTTGGTGTGTTTTGTTTTATTGTGACACATGTCCTGCCCCAGAAAGTTTGCTGCCTCGGCTTAAAGCTCTGGACAGGATTTGGTTGGTTGGTTGTTAGAGTTTTATATCCTAGCAACATCTAAGGTCATATCAGGATGAGGACTGACTTGTGGCAGTGCATACTCATGGCAACTTTATAGTGCTGTCCCACTGAGCGACAAGGCAGCCAGCACCGTGACCCTAATATATCTCACTCAGTCACATTATCCTGACACTGAGCAATCCAGTCCTTGGCCTATCCTCATTATGCTGAGTGCCTGACTAGGAAGTGACAAGTTATTAATTGGTTAAGTCATTTGTTTGACTCGACCAGGGTTCGAACTCATGGGTTCGAATCCCACGATCTAACAAACCGTCTGGTCACCTCCGGACACGATGGCCGTGTGGGTAGGGTGGCTTCATCCCATGCGCGAGGCCTTGGGGTTGCCTTCCGGCGGAGTCGAACCCAAAGCCTTTTTTTAATGAAGAGCAAATTAAAAGTTATTCTTGTGGGGATGAAAGATCTCCGCGATTTCGCGGATTTCCGCGATTTGTTATATTTACCAATTAAAGTAAAACAAAATGGCATGGAATAAGGATGTATATGACAATTATATGACATTTTCATATGACCTTTAGTGTTACTAGAACATAAAACCCAAACAAGAAAGAGTTAGGCATGGGTGATAATAGAGTCACAAAGAAGAATAGTTGAAACCTGACTTCTGGTATTTTTTCGCGATTCCCTGACGATGCTAATCCTATGGGTAAAAAGTCTGCGTTTTAGCGGAAATTCGCCGTCGATGTAATAATTTCGACTTGGTTTCCAGGTTTTTTTTTGCCCGAGACCACTTTCATCCCTGTGCCTGTCTGATGCGCGGCAATCTTTAAAATCGTTTACCTGCCAATCTTGATAATCTAACAGTAAATGCGGGCAGCAAAGTAGTCTAGATTAACATGGGTTTATTGTATATATATATTATATAATTAATGATACCATTTCATTTGTAGCTGTTTAATTATAAACACTCTTAATTTCGAACAAACTGAATTTGCGTGGGCGCACTGAGTGAACTCATGATATTATGACTGAGTGAGATATCGGGTGCTGGTGCTGGCGAGCACGGTATCCCAGTGTGACGGAAATACAAACCCACCTTGAGTGTTCGCTGCCACCTGTTCTGGGATCAATCAATCAATCAATAGTTCCATCCTCTAGTCGAGGGTTGGATGCAATGGTTCTCCACTTGTCCCGATGTTGTGCTGTTCTGATAGACTGTGAATAATTCAAGCCTGTCCACTGTGAAATATTTGTAAACCATGATGTTCTTGGTCTCCCTCTCCCTCTGCTGCCATTCACCTTCCCTTCCAACAATGTACGGTATATTGAACTCTGACGAATGATGTGGCCAAAATAAATAAGTTTCTTTGTCTGTATAGTGGCAAACAAGCTTTTCTTATTTTTAATTTTTCTGAGAACTTCTTTGTTGGTGATCTTCTTTGTCCATGATATTTTCATCATCCTTCGATAAGTCCACATCTCAAATGCTGCTAAACGTTTGTACATTTTCTTAGAGATTGTCCATGTCTCTGCCCCATACATTAGAGTAGACCACACATAACACTGAAGAATACGCTTCCTTGTTTGTATTAATATCTTACTTGATGTTAACACTCTATACATTTTGGAGAATGTTGTTCGGGCTATTGTTATCCTTCTTTTAATTTCTTCCTCACATCTCCCATCATTTGTAATCTTTTGTCCGAGATATATGAATTCGGATACTTGTTCTATGTTTGTGCCATCTATGGTTATATTGACATTTGGTTTATCTGTCAGTTCTGGGATAATAACCTCATATTGCTGGAATGTTAATAATCAAGCAAGTGTCAGACATGCTTATTGAAGCAACGTTATTAGTTCTGTGTAGCTATGTAGGCAATCAGTAACTAATTATGCAAGTAGTATGTGGAAAGTCCCCTCGCCACCGGAGGATTGTTGAACCCATTAGGCGCAGTTAACTGGCGTCCCTGTGTAATATGGCTGCTTAATCAGCATTGATTGTTTATTTATTGGAGTTTTACGTCTTGGCAACATCTAAGGCCATATCAGGATGGGTACCTTGATTGTTTATTTATTTGAGTTTTACGTCTTGGCAACATCTAAGGCCATATCAGGATGGGTACCGACTTGTGAGAGGGCACACTCATGGTGACTTTATAGTGTTGTCCCACTGATATGACCTAGATGTTGCCAGGACGTAAAACTCCAACAACCAACCAACCCACCAACCAACCAACCCTCTCTCCTTACCTCCCTCCCCACCTCCCTCCCCATCCTGCTTCTCATACCGCGAGTATTGCGGATGGACCCTCGGAGCCTGGTTCTAAAAGCAGTCACTGTGGCGTGGGGTCTATTAGAATGCGTGTACAGTCGCGTTATACATGTTGCGGTGTGCAGTGTAAAGGTGGCATTCCTTACACGCGTTATGCGTAATGCGTCATGCGTTATGCGGTATGCGAATGCCAGCATTCCTTACACGCGTATTGCGGCATGCGTAATGCGTAAGTATATGGCAGCTCAGTCAAAGGTGATCGAGACTCTATGGCAGATGTCTGTCTCCCGATTGGGACGGTCCTAACATCCTAAACTTAGCCATGTTAGGACCGTCCTTTTTGGTCACACGACTGGCTATATTTAAAAAATAAAAATAAACCATTATTGTCCATACTGCTCTGTATATGACCAAATATTGCATTCATATCTATGTACCTTTGTGTACGTCTCATGGGGGTTCCTACCTTTATTATAACCAAATTATAGATAAGTATTCATATTTCTGTGCATATGGTAGCATTTTTAGCTTTCCCATAACCGTCAGTCTCCCGATTGGGACGGTCCTAACATCCTAAACTGAGCCATGTTAGGACCGTCCTTTTCGGTCAACTAAACCATTATTTTGTCTTTATGTGTGCTATTTCTACTCGTGGGCTTGTTATGTTCTTAAAAATGACCCAATACGACCTTCTCCCATCCTTCTCCCGGCTGTCCGTAATTATCAGTCGTCTCCTCCAGCCTTATATCAATGGACAAATGCGACTGATGCTTTTCTATTCGCACCAGCTTGACGCATTATGCACCGATCGCTACATGGACCGATCGGGATAATGCATTCGCATTCGCATTACGCGTGTAAGGAATGTAGCTCATAGGTTTCAAGGCGTTTCGATTTTTTGTCGCATTCGCATTCGCATTACGCATTACGCGTGTAAGGAATGCGACCTTACGGACGAGGGTACATAGCGGGTCCATGCCTCGACAGTGCCTCCGTAGTTCCTTTCAAATGGACCGTGGACCGATGCTATGGTAGCGCTTTTAACATAGCGTGGAGTGCTTGAAGTGAGGTTATAAGGGTGTGTGTGTGTGTGTGTGTGTGTGTGTGTGAGTGTGCGTGAGAGTGTGCGTGAGAGTGTGTGTGTGAGAGAGAAAAGAGAGCGACTGGGAGGGGAGAAAGGGAGAAAGAGAATGAGTAAAAAGGGTGAAAGGAAATGAGAGACAGACAGACAGACAGACGGAGAGAGCGAGAGAGGGAGATAAATAAAGGGATGGAGACGTGCAGCTAGTTTGGTTTAGACTAATTGGAGTTTTGTCCTAGCAACATCTAGGACACTATCAGGACGGCTGCCTACTTGTGACAGTTGCCATTCCTAGTAGTGTTATAGTGCTACAACACTGGAATGCCATTCTAACAACACCACGACCTAATATGCATCGTAGTCGCATTATCTCAATGCTTAGCCAACCAGTTACCAACAATGTGTAGTGACAAGTATTAGCAAACCAATGGTAACTACGAGGCAGTGGTATTATTAAACCCATAGCTGGGGTCTAGTTGATGGGCACAGGCCCACCCATACGTAATATGGGTGGGACTGGTAGTTCAGCCTGAGGCTGCAAGGTGCTCAGTTGACGTGTGTCGCCACAAGGAGGCACTACCAAGGCCTACTTATGTGGCTTATATCTTATTTCTCTTGCTTAGTTATACTTCCTATTTTTTTCTTCACATCTCCGTGCTGTGCCAACATTGCGCATTATTGCCAAACCATCCGGCATGTCTTAGCCCCGCCCCCACCATACTTGCTGATGCTCACCTGTTTTTAATATAATAACGCGCCCACTATGCGAATGTAATCAAATGTTGCCTTGATGACCCGACATGCGTCACAGTGCCACCTGTTGGATTAGTTCTTGAGATACCCCGTTCACTTATGCCCCCATCACACCAAACTAGTTCTCACTACATTCTTGAAAATATTGGTGAATGGGCTCAAACTGTGTGCAAACGGAATGGATGTAGTATCAACTTTTTACATGAACGGAATGGACAGGCTAAAAGGGAATGGTGCTCCAGAACTTGGAGCATGCCCAAAAAGATCCATATTACTACGATGATGAGGAAAAGAATTCAGGGGCACTTCAACACCTTTGAGCCAGCTGAGGTCATTATGGAGTTGGCCGAGAAATTCACCGGGATCAAAGAGATTCCGGAATCTGCCATAAAAGAGATGGATTCAGATGTCAGACTTAGTGAGGACCGAAAAAAGTTTGAAATGGTCCTACACACAGTACACAAAGGGGTACTCTCAGCAATTTTGGCAATTGCACCTATAGCCAACAGGATGATGGCTGAGAACAAATTCTCATCGCTCCGCGAGGAGATTGGGGGAATTGCTCTGCTGACAGCGACAAGCAATTTCATGTCCTACAGACGTTTCGAAAATGTCTTCAAGGTGGTCTACACAGATGCAGGCAAGGAGGTAGCCAGATCAAAGAAGGTCTTGGACAATGATGGGAAGGAATACACATTATTCCTTGCACCGAAGCCCATTAAGGGAAAACCACTGGGCAAGACTAAGAGGTTCAATGGACAACTCCAGCACTTGTTCAAACAAGTGGAGACCGGTTCCAAGTGTGGGAAACATGGAAACAGACAAAAGGAAGTCCGCAGACACAACTCCTACCCGATTCAAGAAGACGAGGCAGGATTTTCGAAACCATCGAGCCGGACAAGGAGGAGGCCGGTTCGGAACAAACTTCAGCTTCCAAGCCAGGGGAAGGGGCCAAAGGCAGTCGTTCAGCTGGAACGACAGGAACAGACCCTTCAAGAGGGAGTTCAATGCGCAGAAGCCCTTCCCCTGCCCAGGGAACAAATAGAAGTGGCAACACAAACACCAGTAAGCATATTTAAAGCTGGTAACCTCAATAATGGAATGGAATAACATTATGGAGAATTTAGCTATCCTTAGTTTAGCGGTAGGAGTAAGAATACCCTTCATTGAGGAACCTACTCAAAATAGCATACGTTTCCCTTACCGATTCCATGGTTCAGAACGCGAGGCGTTAGATAATCAGGTGCTTAAATTCTGTGAAAAAGGCATCATAGAACCAGCACTACATGTGGCTTGGGAATTTATATCTAATATTTTCACGAGACCCAAACCAAATGGAGACGTAAGACTAATTCTAGATCTAACTTTATTTAACAAATTAGTAGTATACAAACATTTCAAAATGTTTTCATTAGACACAGCTAGAGACTTCATAACACAAGCCTCCTGGCTAGCCAGTGTGGATCTCAGCTGCATACTGTACAGTACCAATCTATAAACTTGATCGTAAATATCTCAGGTTTTGTTGGAATGACAAACTGTATGAGTTCATGTGCATGCCTTATGGACTAGCTTGCGCTCCACGCATTTTCACAAGGTTACTTAAACCAATATTTTCCCAGATGGCTAGGGAAGGACATATTATGTTTCTTTATATTGATGACTCATTTATTGTTGCACAAACACAACAGTGTCAGACATCAGTAGACAAATTATGTGAGACATTTAAGAAATTAGGATTCTACATACATGAAACTAAATCAGTATTAACACCAACAAAGAAGTTAAAGTTTCTGGGAATCTTTATTGACACCACAGAAATGACCATTTCATTAACAGAACAAAAAGTTGATAAATTTACAACAACAACAAACCAATTATTACAATTGAACAAACCAAAGATAAGACAAGTCGCAATACTAATAGGGATTATGATAGCATATGCACCGGCTATTCTGTACGGCAAGGCTCATATTAAATCGCTAGAAATAGATAAGAATTTGGCGTTGGCTCGCACAAAAGGAAACTTTGAATGGCCCATGACAATTTCGCCATATGGTCAAAAAGATATTATGTGGTGGCTGTCGCACGTCAACAATTTTCCCAACCCCAGTAGAATGGGAGAGCCTAACACTACAGTTACAACAGATGCTTCAGTAGAAGGATTGGCCAATCACATAAATATACTAGAACTTAGAGCTATTTATCTAGGATTACGTAGCCTAGTTCACCTACCTAAAAATCATCTACGGGTATTAACAGATAACACAACAGCTATAGCGTACATACGTAATATGGGTGGGACTCGTTCCAAACCATGTAACTATATAGCCAAAGTAATTTGGGACTGGGCCGAGAAACACGAGATATGGCTAACAGTAGCACATATTCCAGGCAGTCAAAATACTTTGGCTGACAAGAAAAGGCGACATTTTCACGACCATCTAGAATGTTTATTAAATCAGAGTATTCTCAACCACATTTGTGATAAATGGGGCAAACAAGAAATTGACTTATTCGCAACATGCAACAACAAAAAGTTACCCAAATATGTGTCTTGGCATCCAGAGCCAGAAGCCTGGAGAGTAGATGCATTTTCTCTAATTTGGAATAATAAATTCTATTACATATTCCCACCATTCAGCATTATCAGCAGAGTGGCCAGGAAGATCAAGAAGGATCACTCACCCACAGTACTGATAGTACCAGCATGGGACACAAAACCATGGGTAGCGGCAATAACATTAGAGGCAAAAGACATGCTCAGGTTCCCATGTTAAAGGAACAACCTACAACATCAAGGACCACTAACAGTCCACTGAGACATGTCAACGACATCCCTTTTGGAATTGCTTTTTTAAGAAAACATTTAGAACCATATGGTTTAGACAAAATTATGCCAGAAAGACTTATTTCACATGCCTGGAGGAAAGCAACGGTTAAATTATACACAAGTTCTTTAAAGAAATGGGGACTTCATTGTCTTCTTAAACGAGTCAAACCATTAAAACCTACAATAGCCCAAATATTAGGATTTCTAAGAATATTAGAAGATGAAGGGTTAGGATTTAGTGCAATTAATGCAGCAAGATGTGGACTTTTAATTATTCTACCAAGAATATATGGACAAACGATTGGAAATCATCAGTTAGTACACTGGTTCATTAGATCGGCGTATGAAAGAAACCCACCCAAACCCAAATATAATAGGTTTTGGGATGTGTTTATAGTATTCAAGTTATTCAAGTTATTCAAGTTATTCAAGTTATTCAAGTTATTCAAGTCATGGCCTAGTAATAGACATTTATCAATGAAGGAACTAGGATTTAAGTTAGCAGTGCTATTACTGCTAGTAACAGGACACAGAGGCCAAACGATTGTGGCACTCTCACTGGATGGACTACGAGATAGATAAGGATGAGGCAACATTCGATTTAGATACATTACTAAAGTTGAATCGCACAGGGGACCTATTGTCCATAGTTCATGTAAATAATTTTCCGGATGATAAACAGATATATGTAGTTTCAGCCATTAGGGCTTATATATCCAAGTCACGCGGAATAAGGAATTCCAGAGAGCTACTGATCAGCTTTATTAAACCGCATAAAGCTATCTCGAGAGACACACTCACAAGATGGACCATCAAGGCGCTTAAACAGGCAGGCGTCAATACTGGACGGTACGCATCTTACTCAATGTGTGGAGCCATGGTCTCCAAGGCAAGACAGTTAGGAATCTCACTTAAGGGAATCCTTGCACACGCAGGGTGGAAGACGGCTAGATCATTTGCAAAACATTACAACAAACGACTAGAAAAGCCAAGCAGCCTGGCAACTCGCCTACTCACTGACTAAAGATGGGTGAGAAACAAAAAATTACTATTTTGCACTAAGAATATTATAGTATGTTTACAATATTAAGTATAAAAGGATAACAAAAATGAGATTATGTAAAATTCTCCCTGGACTACGAGTAGCCAGAGGCGTTCTACCGAGGTAAAATTGTATAGTTATACGAATCTTACCTGGGTGCAGATGATGGATAACTGGTATTTTCCCAAGGCACTAGACTCGGATAGTCATGGGTCAGGGCTCGCCCACCCTACCCTACCACGACTATCACATTTCGCTGGTGCCAAAACGAAAATACTAAAGTATCCATATAATATTAAGATAATTTGTTATCCTATAAAGTATGTAAAAGATATATGGCCGACGCACTGGGAGGTGGAGTATGGATAGGGGGGGGGGGTCATATGGGGGGGGAGGGGGTTCCCCACTATTTGAATGTTCCCGCCATAACTCCACAGCCCCTGTGATAATTGGTTATTACCAAGTCGAGGCTGGGCGCCGCCACGGTTAGAATATCACTCCCATTTAGGCGACGTGCTAATGGCCCGACCACTTTGTGACCTTTGTCACGACTGAGAGGTGGCGGCTTCGTCGAAGGTTACGTCTTAATTTGTGTCGTCGGCAACATCTTTCGGAAGAAAAGGCAGCTAGGAGTGAATGTTTTCCATTTCGGGTCACTGTAATGATGGGGCTGATGACCGGAAAGGGACAATTAGTGGTCAATTGCTGCTGACGTCATCTGCAAATAACTTGGGCCGTTTTATTAGCGTTGTGAAGAAGGCAGTGCTGAACAGATAACCCTGCTCCCACCTCCCTGCTGTTTGAACCAGACGGGATGGCCGAATGGGTTGGAGCGTCCGTCTCCCGTGTTGGTAGATCGTGGGGTCGTGGGTTCGAACCCTGGTTGAGTCAAACCAATGACTTAAAAATTGATACTTGTTGCTTCCTAGCCTGGCGCTCGGCATTATTAGGATAGGGCAAGGACTGGTTGGTTCAGTGTCAGGATAATGTGACTTAGTGGGATATCAGGTCATGGTGCTGGTGGCCTGGTCTCCCAGAGGAATATCACTATAAAGTCACCATGAGTGTGCACTGTCACAAGTCGGTATACGTCCTGATATGACCTTAAATGTTGCCAAGACGTAGACTCCAATAACCAACCAAAACCAAGTAGTTGATCTGAATAAACTATACTATATAAGGCTTCTGTTTTGCGGTTGTTGTAGATTAATATCCTGAGGTCGGTGTAACATTTCACGACTGCAGGCTGTCAACGTACTCGGTGCAAAATGTGAACTGTGTAACCATGTTTGGCACCAGAATACTTAGCAGTGTGACTACCATTATGTCATGGTTAATGCTAATTATTGTTATCAGGGCACGGAGAATGGGGTGGGGGGGGGGGGGGGTCTGGGGTCGTAGGCCTGGTTCACGTCCGAGCAATATCAGGATGGACACCAACTAATGACAGTAGCACCCACTCATGGCGGTTTTGTTGTTGTTATTAACTGACACCATAATATGATATCCCCCCTCATTCACAATATCGTAACACAGTGAGAAGTATTGTTATGTCATTATTTTCGCTGGTATATCCTACTAATTGGCAGCACCAGGTGAAAGTAGCAATAAGTGCCAAGTATGGTTACGTCTTTATTTTCGTAATATCCTACACCAGGTGAAAGCAGCAAGATGGTGTACTTTCCTAATTTAGTTTGCCACACACAATTTTAATTTCGCGTATTGGTGTACTCCGACTTAAAACGGTATACAACATACGCACAAGTCTAACCGTTGGCAAGTCTGCTAACCCCAGCAGCTGGCCCGAACCGGAAACCAGGAAACCAGTTAACCAGTTATCGCCACCGGGGAACCGACGGTGAACCGGTGAACTGAAAAACTATGTCACTCCCTTAAGTAAACTAAGAGTAAGAGCGTAGACAGGACTAATGGATTCGACTTGTTTCTTTCATTTTCTGAGATAAATATATTATGTTAATTATTATAATCTAATACTTTAGTTTGAGGTAAGTATTATTTTTAATGGTTAACTTTGTAGATATTTGAAGTTCAACCATGAACAATTAATTTTGACAAGCATGCCAATACATGCTTCTGCAGTAACATGTTCTATTAAATTGCATTAGTATTCCCTTCTATGTGGCGACAAATGGTTAATAAGTGTTTAGATATATAGAATCAAATTTAGATACTTGGTTTGATTTGATAAATTTGATGTTTCTATCGGACTATGCAGCTTTAAGAAGATAGCACTGAAACCAACTTTAGACCCAAATAGTAGCCCTTTCTCACACTCAGGTAACACAAGGTCAAAGTCACCCCGCTACCTTTGGTGGAACTTCACTGACGTTCAAAAGCTAAATACCCAAGAGGGGCTCATTAAACCTGGTGTAGTCAAAGGTCAGGCGGTGTCTCCTCGAAATAACAATCGGGAGAAAGAATCACTTAATGCATTTTCTCAATTATAATTATATCCGGAGTCGTCACTCAAATTGAGCGTACTTAACAAGACGTCCGATAGACATTGTTCAGAAAACGTGGAAAACATGAAATAACGATGGGCACTTTTCATTGGGATGGTCTATAAAAACAACACCCTAATTTTGTTTCTGTCTTTCTCTGTGTCTCTGTCTGCCCGCTCTCCCCCTCTCTATGCTCTCTCTCTCTGCTCTCTCACTGCTTTTCTTTCTCTCTCCCCTCTTTCTCTCCCCCTCTCTGCTCCCTCGCTGTCTTTCTCCCCCCCCCCCCTGTCTCTCTCTCTAAATGTCAGAACTTATTCAGAAGTGGGCATTTTAGACAAAGGGAATACAAATCATTGGTCAATGGGCGGAAGGGAGTGCATGCCAGGGGCTTTGCATTTGACACTAACTCAAAAAGCACCAATCAAAAGGCCCGTTTATAGTTTTGACGGGGTGTAACGACATCAACTTTACTCCGGTTGGCGCCGTGTGACGGCGCAAAACGGGGGGGGGGGGGAGTGAACGTGGCCGTGAAAGTCTGAATGCTTTGACCTAAGTTGTCCATGTTTTCCGTATGGATAGTTGTCTTAGCTATATTAATTATATTACCGGTATTATATTGCATTCGTGCATCCATGTTTATGCCAAATTGTTCTGTATTTCTAGTAACCCTGGCAACTACTCGCGAAGGGTAAAACAACACAGTATTTTTGCTGCAGCAATGCTATGTCTATTCAGAGCATTTATTTTTTTGCAAAATAAATTTAAAAGCTTTCATTGGGTCGATTAAAAAGATCTTAATGTGTGATTGAGGAAGATCTGTAGTATTTAATTTAACCTAACAGCAATTTTCTTTGAAAGGATTCAAAAGCAGGGATAGTAGTGAAAGTTGGGATATTCTGAGTGTCAGAACCAGTGATAGCTAATCCAGACCTGAACTGCCAACGTATGGAAGCGCTGGCGTTGAAAGTTCAACATTATTGAACTCTGGTCAACTCTTGCACCGTGTTGCGCCGTTTAACGCCGTCAAGTGTCAACGTAAAGTCTAAATGGGAGTGTTGGCTTGCGTTGTTTAACACCGTCTAGCGCCATCACAAGTATAAACGGGCCTTTAGGTTGTCATGTACTCAGACAAAAATGTTGTCTGCTCTGACAAATATAGCTTGCACCGAATCAAATTACCCCGAATGAATAACATTTTCACTGAAAATTCACCTGCTGTCACTAAACAGGTAACCTATGTGCACAACATGACGTCATTATTCTAAGAGGAGTCATTTAATGTTTAACGATAGATGCACAAACCAGATAAATAACACCCTCAAACAGCAGGTTTTTTTGTTTGTCTGTTGTTGTTTTACATCCTAGCAACATCTAAGGTCATATCAGGATGGGTACCGACTTGTGACTGCGCACTCATGGCAACTTTATAGTGCTGCCCGACTGGAAGACCAGGCCGCCAGCGCCATGACCTGATATTTTAAATGGTAAACTTTTGAGATATTTTGGATGCAAACCATCTGCTCTCGTGTCACGTGGTACTCGCGACGTTAGAGTGCATCCCGGTTGTGCACCATCGACTCGAGAGTCTGCTTCTGTAACAGTTCCCCGACAATGGACGGGCAGGGCGGACGGGACAGCTTCCGCTTTGTACGTGTTCCTTCAATGACCTAGATGAACACGAAGACAATCAAAGAACATGTGGTACTTGTCATTATCCTGCCTTGTTGTAGGATAGCGGGAGGACTGGTTGGCTCACGGTCGTAGCAGTATGACTGAGTGTGATATTGTGTCATAATGCCGATGGTCTTGTATGGCTTCAAACAAAGGCCATCATGGTTGGTTGGTTGGTTGGTTGGTTGGTTGGTTGGTTGGTTGGTTGGTTGGTTGGTTGGTTGGTTGGTTGGTTGGTTGGTTGGTTGGTTGGTTGGTTGGTTGGTTGGTTGGTTGGTTGGTGGTTGGTTGGTTGGTTGGTTGGTTGGTGGTTGGTTGGTTGGTTGGTTGGTTGGTTGGTTGGTTGGTTGGTTGGTTTGGTTGGTTGGTTGGTTGGTTGGTTGGTTGGTTGGTTTGGTTGTTTGGTTGGTTGGTTTGGTTGGTTGGTTGGTTGGTTGGGTTGGTTGGTTGGTTGGTTGGTTGGTTGGTTGGTTGGTTTTGTTTTTTTTTTTTTCTTTTTTTATTGAGGCTGTATTTATACTGTCCATAGCATATAAGCCCGGGTACCCAGGCTTGTTTTCAATGCTGGCCAGTTGTAGTGTTGGTGTTATCTTACCACACAGTGCGTCTAAGTTATCACCCACTGACATCACCCACTGACATGTCCTCAAAACTTGATAAATGCAACTTCCGCAGAATCCTCTAATTCCATATTACTAGGCCAATAACCCCAGCTGTAGATCCTGAAAATTCGGAAATTGTCCTCTTTGAATAAATCCAGACTAAGCAATTGAAATGGAAAGAATTAGTTAATGCAGAGAGTTGGGGATGTGGTAGTAGCCATACTCACAGGTTGTGCAGAGAGCTGTGGACATAGAAGCTTGTATGACAGTTGATGCACAGAGGTTTCCACAACCAAGTCGCCCTTTGGTGGCAGTGGACGAACTAATGTGCTCACTGCTGCCTGTTCTGTGAGTGTGTGTGTGTGTGGGGGGGGGGGATATATGTTTTCTCGAACCTATCTCTCATTATGTGGTCAAAACTAATGATCTGATTATCAGCTCTTTGTGCAGTACAGAGGTGCCAAGTAGATGCGAGTGTGACTACTGAGATCGCCCTAATGCACAATGTGTCATCATCATCATGCTGTCGGTCGCGAAGCGACAAAGACTGCTTTCATTACTTGACTGTCGCTCTCCATTTAACTCTCGGTAACATTTCATGAAAGCTGCCTGCAAAAGTGTTGAAGTGCTGCTGGCTTTTGCAAGTTACCAGCGGCACTCTCTCGGGGAGCAAATAGAGGTCTCACACCGGCAAGAACATGTCGAGACAGGCGCAAAACTATTTGTCCCTGCAGTGGCAATGTGTAAATAGGGAGAAAAAGCGTGGCTCAAGGTGGGATGATGAAGGAGGGCAGGTCTAGGGAGGCCTCCCCGGTACAATTTGGCAGGCGGTGATACAAAATAGTGCATTCTGGTGCATTTTGACGAAAATATACACAGATACTGTTTTAAACCAAAAAAAAATTAAAAATTAAAAGTGGGAAACCAGCATATTGGCGGTATTTTGCTATATTTTAGGGAGATGCCTCTGACAGTATGCTCTGCGGAATATGTCTTATATAGGAATTCCAGCACCAACCTGCCTGGTCAATACATGCGCTTGTGACTGCGTCAGTCAATACCGGACTGGGTTCCCGACCCGTGTGGAAGGTCGTTGGTTTGAACACCAGCTGAGTCAAACCAATGACATACAAGATTAATTCTTGTTGCTAGCTGGCCTAAAACTCGGGGTTTCTAGGATATGGCGAGGACTGGTCAGCTCAGAATGAAGATAAAGTGACTAAGTGGGATGTCGGGTCGTGGTGCCGGTGACCCAGTTTCCCTATTAAGTCGCCATGAGTCGTAGCGAGTCAATGCCAGTTCTGATATGATTCTAGTGTTGACCGAATCAGTAGAGCGCAGGCTTCCCGTGCGAAAGGTTGGGAGGTTGATTCCTAGTCGGGTGAAACCAATGATTTACTAAATTGATACTTGTCACTACGTATCCTGGCGCTCGGCATTACTAGGGTAGGGATAGCTCAGTACCAGGATAATGTGACTGAGTGGGAAATTGGGTCATGGTGCCATCGGTTTGGTCTCCCTGTGGGGCAGCACTGTAAAGCCACCACGAGTGTGCACTGTCACAAGTCAATTCCCATTCTGATATGACCTTAGATGTTGCCGGGGTGGAACACTCCAATAAACAAGCACAATTCTTATTCTTTTTGTTGTGTATCAAACTCTTGTTGATCTTAGACTCTATTATGAACATGAATGAATGTAACATGATATGACTGGAAGACCAGTGCCTCCGCGCTGAAAAAAAATACCTTTATTCGCTGAATAAAATGATCATTTACAATAACAACAAATAATAACAATGAAAAATAAAGGCCGACTGCGCGCCTGGTCGAGTTGTCGAGCCAGTCACAGCCCGGCATTAAAAGGGGCTGCGGGGTATTCTGGGTAATTAGCCTTTTACCGTGCTGCTGGTGGGCCAACCCCCGTGGTATGTGCCAACATACGCGTTCTGAGTGAAAGGTCAGCGAGCAGGTCCTGTGCACCGGGATTAGTTACGGCACTGCGCCCTAGTGGCGGCACTATGAATCAGATTTTGCACGCCCTGTGTGTGTGACGCGCATATATGTATTTGGGAAGGGGGGTGGAGATGCGGGGGGTGCAGACAATGGCCGATTTGCCGCCTACAGTCATGCATGTTCGTTGGTGCGCTTGGTATTCCTGACGTGATAATTCAACCATACACACCCTCTGCTCCTCCCCTCCTCCCCTCCTCCCTCTCCCAAGTGTTCCACCTCTCATCACCACGCACATACGTCTTAATTCAACCCAACACTACAACAGCCAAAATGCCCTCCTCCCC
Source organism: Branchipolynoe longqiensis (assembly GCA_030323885.1). NCBI lineage: Eukaryota > Metazoa > Annelida > Polychaeta > Phyllodocida > Polynoidae > Branchipolynoe > Branchipolynoe longqiensis. Next base: position 108,807,573 of record CM059187.1, on the reverse strand, counting down.
TCCTCCCCCTCCCCTCCACTGCCCTCCCCTCCTCCCCCTCCCCTCCTCCCCTCCTCCTCTCCTCCCCTCCCTCCCCCTCCTCCCCTCCCCCCTCCTCCCCTCCCTCCCCCTCCCCCCTCCTCCCCTCCTCCCCTCCTCCCTTCTTCCCCTCCTCTAGGCTGACTGTAAAAGAGGGGTACTCGTAGTGTGGCATATGCAACCCAGAAGACAGAGAAGCAAGAGCAGAACCAAGAAGAGGCAGCCACACTGCCAGCCCCGACTTCCACACTGTTATTTTGAGGGTTTTGAGTTTATTTTGTGATAGCTTGCAGTGTAGTGCAGTATTGCAATAGAGTATAGTGGGTAGCATTAATAGTAATTCTATACATTTGGCTCCCACATCAAACCGGGTAGGGTATAAACTATAAATTGATTCTCGAGGAGTAATACTAATATCCGCTAGTTAGCAACATGTCTGCCTAGTAAGCGCACCATTATCTCAGTGGAAGGTCATCAAATATCAGTTAGTGTTTTAGTTTAGAAAATTTCTTATTTTTATTCGAAGAAGAAAAGAACAAGAAGGAGAAGAGAGGGATAGAGCGGGAGATACAGACATACACACACAGATAATAGATAGACAAAGAGAGAGAGATAGCGACACTGTCAGGGTAATCCTCGAGGCAGAGAGACAGATATATGACTCTCCTCGTGAACATACATGTTCTGTCATCGGCAGTAAGCGCACTATATATTCGTGGAGGCCAAATTATGGGATGTAGTTTCATCAGGATGCGGTGGTTATTTGTTCATAAAGCAGCTCATTGACATTGATACGGGTCCCACGCCTAGCCGAGCCCCCCCTCCGCCCCCGGGTGGGTTGGGGTGGTGGGAACGCCGGTTGATTGGCGGTGTCACCGAGTTGGTTAGAGTCGGGAGGGGCAACTGAGTCGGGGAAGCCCGACACCTCTCGAGGATCGGGCAGGGCTGGGTGGGGCTGGGCGGAGCGGGACGCCACCAGGTATCAAGTGTTTGGCAGACGGGCGCCAGGAAGGAGATTGTCGCCGGCGCCGCCCACTGACGGTCCGCCGCTGCCTCTCGAGGCGGCCAGCGTCTCGTGAGAAGCCCGCCCAACACACGCAGATCTATTAGCCCCGCATTTACACTCAAATAGTTGCTGTCTTTCTGGCTCGCCGTCACCACTCACGGCTGACGAGGGCCGACACGGTTTCGGCCGGCGCCCGTCACGCCGCGTCCGACGCGCCACCATGCGGGGTTTCTCCGCGGTGCAAAGCGCAGTGCGCGGGAAGCTGACGTCGCCCGTCAGCCCCCGTCGGGATGGGTGACGGGCGGCGGGGCGCCGAGCCGGGACAGGCGAAATTACGCACGCCCTCCGCTTGTTGGGTTCTTCGTGTGTTGTGCACTGCCAATAAGCTGAGGGGCATTGCATTCCGTACTGACCGCGTAGCTATGGTTGACTGCAGCCCAGCCGTCACTCCCTTCCTCGCTCCTTCCCTCCCTTCCTCTCTCCTTCCCTCCTTCACTCTCTCCATCCCTTCTCTCCTTCCCACATCTCTTCTCCCCCCCCCCCCTCTCTCGACCACTCACTCGCTCGCTCGCTCCCTCCCTCCCTCCCTCCCTCCCTCCCTCCCTCCCTCCCTCCCTCCCTCCCCCCTCCCTCCCTCCCCCCCTCACCCCCCTCCTCCTCCCCCCTCACCCCCCTCCTTCCTCCCTCCATCCCTTCTCTCCTTCCCAACATTCCTCCGCCCTTCCCTTCCTCCCTCCTCCCATCCTCCTTCCCTCCCTCTTTCCCTCCCCCTTCCCTCCATCCTTTCCTCGCTCCCTCTGTCCCTCTCCTTCCCTCGCTCCCTCACTATTTCCCTCATTCTTTCCCTTCTTCATTCCCTCCCCTCTCCTCCCCTTTTCTCCTTCCTCCTTCCATCTCCCCCTCTTTCCTGCTACCCCCATCTCTCTCTTCTCTCTCTCTCTCGCTCTCTCTCTCTCTCTCTCTAACTCTCTACCTGGACACGCGCAGGCTATCCAATACCTCTCTTTCACCCCTATAGCTACAATGCATCAAAAGGCGCAGCCCCCGCCCACCCCAGATACATACACACACAGATCCATGCACGCGCATGCTCCTCCGCACCTGTTGCAGCTGGAACTGGAATGGAAATGTGGCGTCCCCTGACGGTTCTCGGGCGTTCCACCAATGTGCAGCCTGCTCGCTCTTGTATGTGGTCATGCAGAAAACATGACTTACTGATTGGGTTTGATATAACGTAGGTCCAAGGTAATAACTGGGTGGTGACAGTGCACACTCCTGGGCCCGTATGCATGAACAAGTTTTTATCGGCTCCGGTGTTAAGGGCCGCTGCTGGGTTAGCTAACGCCTGTGTTGGAAAATGGGTCACAGGGTATGTCCGGGTCCAAAGCGCAGTGGCGTTAGCTAACCTATAAGTTATTTATAGATTTGGGAAATCCCTCTGAGCCTGTTCCTGGTGAGCACCGCTATTTCAGAATATCGCCGCCAATGCGGCGGCGGCAGCGGCGTTAATATGGGTTCGATTATTGGTTTAATTTTACCAAAGTTTGGCGGCAGCGTTAATATCACTTCCATTTCTGATTTAATTTGGCCAAATTTCACTTCTTTTTTATGTTATTCTGGCGGTGGCGGCAGCGGCGCCCGGCAGTGGCGGCGGCGATTTGTTTTGTTTACATTCGACAATATTAATATCGCCGCCGATTTAGCAGTGGCATTAGGGTTAATTTGATCAAATTTCACGTTTTGAGTACGTAATTCTGTTAAATATGATAGCATTGAATAGATTTGGGCCTAATCCATAGCTAACACCGCCCTTAAACCTGCTACGGAGGGGTGTTAGTGTACCCGACCTTAAACTCGCGGTGTTTCCATAACACTGCTCCGTGCATACTGACTTTTCGCTAGAAATCCCATCCAAAACCAGTTTTGGCTCGCTAACACCGCCCCATGCATACGGCCCATGGTGACTTTACGGGGCTGAGGCGATAAAGTACTGTACAGCCAGCACGATGATGTCCTAGTCCATTCAGGTACACCATCTTAAATTGTACCAGACGGGATGGCTGAATGAGTTGAGCGTCCGTCTCCCGTTTTGGTAGATCGTGGGATTCGAGTCCACTGGTTCGAACCCTGATCGAGTCAAACCAATGATTTTAAAAATGATACTTGTCAATTCCTAGCCAGGTGCTCGGCATTATTAGGATAGGCAAGGGCTGGTTGGCTCAGTGTCAGGATAATGTGACTGAGTGGGATGTTGTGTCATGGTGTTGGCAGCCTAGTCTTCTAGTGGGACAGCACTATAAAGTCGCCATGAATGCACAATGTCACAAGTCAGTACCCATCCTGAGATGACCTTAGATGTTGCAAGGACGTAAAACTCCGACAACCAACCAACCATCTTAAATTTGGTGAAGGAGCCCTTGATCTTTGTTGCTAAAGTGGGCGTAACGTCAATTGCCAATTTTCGAAGTTCCTGCTTTACCTCGTCCAAGGATCGAACATATGCCGACACTACCCCTAAGCCATCCTCCTAGGTGAAATACGCATGTTTTTTCGTGTGTTAAAAAAAAATATATATATATTCAGATTATTAGAATATATAACGATTTAGACGTCTACCCACGAAGATATGTGTGCTTATAAATGTTTATCTTGATGCGAATATTATATAAGCGGATGAGATGAATTTGTATTTGTTTGTACGGATTCGGGAAGCTTCCATATATGTGTGCGTGCAGTTGGAGCAGCATGGAGCTCTACTGATTGTGGAGACAGGTAAGCAAAGTGCAGCTGGTCAGCAGGTGCTTCCTGTCCCAGTATCGTTTGGTCACTATCCATATATTACCTCGGGCTTCAGCATCCTGGCTACTTATAGGCCGGGGAGATAAAGTACCGTTGTCAACCCGTAATATAAAGTAAGTAGTTCCGGCCCATGGGACACCAGCACTGGCGGTTGGACGACATGGCAGGGCTCATATTTAGTGGCCCATTCATCACATTACCACCGCACTAGGGATGCCATGCCCCACGCATTGGGGCGTATTGACCATATGGGCCGGAATCTCACCAATCCATCGATTTTAGATTCCTACCTGACCTGATCACCTTATTTGTCACTGAACCGTGTCAGCCTTGAGCCCACAATGCACTCTGTCAAGGACGGCGAATCCCGAGTTGCTTATTGAAATCTGTGGCTTTGATACAGCCAATACGGCAATAGCTTGTTTGTTCTTTGTTGCAGTTTTATATCATGGCAACATACATCTCAGGATGGGTACCGACTTGCCGCAGCGCACACTCATGGTTACTTTATAGTGCTATCCTACGGGGAGATCTGGCTGCCGGCACCGAAATCCCACTCAGTCACATTATCCTGACACCGAGCCATATCCTAGTAGTGCTGAGAGCCAGGCTCGGTAGCGACAAGGATAAATTGTGTATCTTTTTTACCCACGGTTCCCAGGCAGGTTTCCGGGTGTAGATCACCGTGATGGCATAATATCATCTGCATATGCATGACACATTCATACCGGCATAGACCCTCGTAGCATTGTGCCGGAGGATGGAGGCCAGGTGCTTTGTTAACTTACTTCATACGTGACTGATTAGATAATTGTGTTTTCATACCTGCGCTTTCATTGGATGATAATTTACTGGATAAGTGACAGTGCACTGGTCATTGCCAACATATATATTTCGCTGCACCTGATACTGATCACAGGGACGTTCGTCGGTTGGTTGTTGGAGTTTTACGTCCTGGCAACATCTAAGATCATATCTGAGGACTTTATAGTGCTGGCCATTGGAAAAGCAGGCCACTGGCAGCATGACCTGATATCCCACTCAGTCACATTATCCTTACACTGAGCTTACCAGTCATTGCCCTATCCTATTAATGCCGAGCACCAGTCTAGGAAGCGACAAATATCAATTTGTATAAGTTATTGGGTTGAATCGACTGGGAACCGTACTCCCGATCTCCCGCTGATCGCAGGGACGTGGTAGTGAGATTGGATGCTGGATGGTGGCGCCACCTACAGTGCCAGACACAATATGTAATGAAATGAGTAGAAACTTAGGTTATTTATATTTATCATCTGTATAGCACAAATGCAATAACTTTTCTCCGATCTTAGAGATGTCCGTATGAAATTTTAATGTTGAGAATTGAGGTAATAAAAAGACAACCATAGGTAGTTTATCATCATTCGGAGACTTGCCTTTCAAACTGACGATAATAATTGATGCATGATATTATATTGTTTAGCTGGACATATTCTGTGATGATTTCGAATGTGTAGTTAGGAGGGTTGTTCGTGCCAGCACATCTGTAACCGAGTCTTCGTGTTTGCAAAAGATCCAAATGCAAATACCAGTCCTTGTAAATTGAGCCTTGATTAACACTTGAACGTTCCAAAGTTCTAACGAAACAAGATACCTATTCCTTAATGGTTGCCGGTGGTAGACAATGTGTCTGGCACCATTTTGGAGATTGGCCAGATGGGGAAGTTTTATGGTATTTTTTAAATTTTGAAAATGCAGTTGTGCTTGCTTCTATGGTGATTGTATCTTCTGTGTATAATTTTGAAAGTTGGGATATAGATAGCCATAGCCTTGATGATAGCTCAGGGATAACAGGGCAGATCTCCACAATTTTACAGATTTAAGCGATTTTTGATATTCACCAATTAACATTCACAAAATGCCAATACAGCAATTGGTTAGTCCAAATCCCGTTCTTATTGAAGAATACGTGGTTTGGCCGCTCCACATACTCATCTTCATACTCACTACTATCAGGAGGATCGTGGCAACTGTCTGCCAGTCTTGACCCACTAAATACCAAAACAACTCATAAGTAAGAAAGGGAAGACAAGTCGTGCAAGATTGAAAGTGATAAGGTTGAGCTTTATTGCTACAACTCTTGTTCACCTACTACTAGTACTAGTGACCTGCCACCCTGACTCACTTACAACCTGCCACACAGACTCACATGGTTCCTGCTCGTTCAGTCTAAATCAGTGCCTACATCCCATTGAACCTAAGTCCCATGGGTGTTACCCACAGCCTGTGGTGAACTGCTTCCTTTGCTATCTCTAGAGTGAGTTTGTCTGTATAGTAAGTGCAAGGAGTACAAGGGTGACTGGGCTCACACAGCCAGCCAATCAGACACCTCTGCAGCCTGGGAGGGGTGGCTCCCAAGAGGGGCACCTGTCACTCAATCCCAGTGCAGGTGGTGTCCCTAACATATGCAGAATGGCTGGGTATGCTTACCCAGCGGTCCTGTCACCGTGTGTCATAACATTTCCACATAGTTATTTATATCTCACACAGTGAGTGGGCACAAGCGTTGCTATTACATAACAATGGTCCCCAACTCCGTCGCCCGAGATATTGATATGATTCCAAGCTGACAATCGAAAGACCGTATATATTTTTACATTATGACCTTAGAAGTTAGATGTTCCTGAAACAAAAAAGCCAAGCAAGAAAGAGTTCTTCCCATCGCCAGTACATAAAATACAAACAAACAAACAAAGAGTTTGACATGGACGATAATACAGTCACAATAAGGACAGTTGAAATCTGACTTCCATCGTTTTTCCGAGATTCCTGACGGTGCTAATCCTATGGAGGGAAATCCTGGGAAATCCGCCGTTGGTTCTGCCTAATTTCTATGTTTTTCACCACATCCTGGTTCTGACCGAACCCGCTAGGTGGCGCCAATGTCGCAGCTTGATTTCCGCGCTTTTTGCCGGAAACCACTTTCATCCCTGAATTTTAGCCAAATTAATTGTAAGTGGGTTCATTGCTAAGAATGAGATAGAGGGCAAGGGTACAGTCTCTCGTTAACTACATAAACCGTTGCCAAGTGTCTGTGTCCAATTAGATAGATATATATATGTTGCATGATTCATGCTTGTGAAAAAAGTATGCAATATGTGTATACCGAGTTCCGCTGGTCCCTCGGGAAGTATTGAGCGTGTGACACAGCACGCCGGGTCCCAGCTTCAGTTTACATAGCAGAAGGTGAGGTTGATGCTCCTCCCTCCATTATCCTGCCTCCATTATCCTTCGTAATAGCCTCCTTTAAATTCATTCTGCAACTATAACTACATGCCTTCTGATGACCAAACTTGGTGAATTCTTGCATACATTTGTAGATATCAGTGAAATTGTCATAGCAAATATTTTCAATGAGATAAAATGCCACTCTGTGTATCATGTATCATTTAACACCACATGTACACTTGGGCCGTAATCGATTAACACGACCCGAGCGACTCGGTTCACCCGAGTCGTCAGAATTTCAAATCATACACTGCGAGTAGAGTCGACAAATACACGTGCCATGTGCAAAACGATCCGACCCAAGTCACCCACCTCCTAGCTGGGGTTGGCTACGAGTGATGACGTCACATTTGCGCTGGTAACGTCCTGCAGGATAACAGCTACCAGTACCAGTCATACATGGTTTTTTTAAAGATTAACTTAGATTAACAAAATGGAAATATAGCTAAACTAGGGCATCATAAAATACTTTAAATCCTATTTTGCTGTAGTTTTATCGGTTATTAAAAAAAAAAAAATTGTCCACCGAGCGCGGAGAAGCGTATTCAATTATCCGACTCGAGTCTGTAGGATGTGCGCATGCGCCAAAAAGTGGCTCGGGTGACCCGAGTTGATTAATCGATTACGCTCTAGATGTATAAGGTGAAGCTGCGACTCGGCGTGCTGAGTCGCAGCTTCAGTCCTTCCTGAGAGAGACCAGCGGAACTAGGAACACGCATTGCAGTGCAACTTCATTTCAGTAGTTAACCCAATTTGAATACCGCTTGATGTAGATTCTTTACACAAGTGATGGTGATGTTGTTGAGCAGTGGCAGGACTAAATTATTAATGGAATGGGACCTCTCACAACGAATTCAAGTGCACGATACGACAGGGAAACCCCCTTGCGTACGTGTATGTTTTCTTGGTAGGCTACATCGGCTCTGAGTCTTCTCAGTTAGATTGATTTGAATGTTATTTTACCATAAAATATGGTAGGGTGTTTTTGGTTATCATCTCCGAAGGGAGTAAGTAATCTTCCTGCCTGTTCACACAAGGTATGTTGGCACCGACCCATTAAGACAGCAATGATTATTCATGTACTTTTAACTGTTTCAGCCTACACAGGTAGACTGTGCCAGTACATTTTCTAAGCCACAACACTTTGATCCTACATATCCAACTTATACTGGTGCACTTATTTATTAACAGTTTGTTGCTGTGTAGAAGGGGATTCTAAGTCAATTTAATAGAACGTGTCACCCCTGAAGCCAAATGGTGTCCAGCATTTTAATTAATTTAGCATGTTTTCACTTCACATGTCTCTAACGCTATCCATGTATAATAACAGTTACTTCAGACTAAGGAAAATTAGGTTATAACAATCAGTCAAATATATTTATCCCAAAATGTGGCAGAGACTCAAAAGCATCGGATCATGCGCCATTCCGTGCCAGCGATTTTGCTTATTGTCGTCGAGTCAGTCTTTTGTGAATTTGTGGTGACACCTGGTTGCAATGCAATGTAAGGCAGTAAAGCAAATTCACACTGGCTTAATAGGGAAAGTGACTGAATTTTCTACTTCACTGTGTGGCAAAACTACTTGACCAAGCCCACGTCAGATAATTGAAACTGAAATCTGCTACTACAGATCAGAAAAATAACTACTTGCCCGTTCGAGTAGGTCACCGACAACTTCACGTGACCGACCAAGTAAACTAGGTACCCTGTGTAACAGGGCATTCCTTATTATGGCCCTGTCACACTAGGACGTATGGTGTCAGCACATGCTGACCGTTAGACAAAAAGTTTGAATTCCCGGTGTGTCGGCATTCGCCGAACTTTTCCGCAGTGGGGGGTATAATTGGGCGTATACATACACGGAACGTATGCATAACATACGTCTGACGTAATGTTAGCATATCATAGTGTATCATATAACATATCACGTCGATGTCCTGTGCTGCCTTTATATACCCGACCGCCAAAATGTTCGCAAACCGGTCGCATATGCTCACAGAACGTTGGCAGAACATTATGGTACTGTCACATTACGATGCATCGCGCAAACATACGTCGACGTATGTGATTTTGTGCCGCTACATTGTTATGCGGTACACGTGCGTTAGGCGCTCGTTGGTATACGTCAATATACATCGACGTTCATCGAAATATGGCGTCGCACGTCAGGGGGTCGGCAAAGTTTTGTTCATGCACAAAACTTTCAACGTTCGACAATGTGTGGATTTTATGTTCGGCATATGTTATGTATGCGTTAGGTGTACGTTGATGTACGTTAGACGTATGTTAGTCAATGTTGTTCACTACGTTGACCTACTTTAAAGGCAGTGGCAACGTACAGTCCGCGTACTGACTAGGTATGGATAACATACGTCTAACGTACGTTAAGCATTTTTCTCCAGCGTGTCTTGATGTATGTAACATATGATGCGTAGTTCTGGCGATCGAATAACATATATAACGTTCACCGGCGTTCTGTGAACATACCGTGAGCGTAATTCGAGCATTTTTCACCGGGAGGTATGTTAGCCATATGTTTGTCATACGTTGGCCATACGTTGTGTATACGGTGTGTATACGTCCAACTTTGCCCCCACGCCGAAAAGTTTTACTCTTCTCGACGGAAAAAGTGATTTTCTGCCGAGATGTGTCTTAATGTGACAGGGCCATTATATCGCCAGAAGTATGACGTATACGTTAAAGACGTCAAGACACGTTGGAGATATGGCAGGCATACTTTAGAAGTATGTGAGTAGTACATTACTCATATGTAGGCAGTACACAGACTGAACGCGGACTGCATGTTCCCACTGGCTGTCAGTACGACTAATGTACATCAACATATGCCTAACATATGCCTAACGTACTCCGACATATCTCTAACGTACACATGGCACATGCATAACGTCTGAGACACACATTGCCGCACATTGAAAATTTTGAACATATTCAAACAAAATTTGGAGCCTCGATGCGCGTCGCTGTAAGACGACGTACACCAAAGTGCCCAGAACATATACGACGTACACCTAACGTATATGTGAGCGTAAGTTGGCGTACACTGACGTGTTTACGCAAAATCACACACGTTGGTGCGCATTGAAGCTGTACGTCATAGTGTGACAGGGCCATTACTGTCCTACCTGAATCGGGTTTCCGGGTCCGGTTCAGCAGTTCTGCTGGCTGTTATTGAAGCAGTCATGTGATGAGTCTGGGGCGATATATGCATATCAAAGGGGGGGGGGGACTACCTCTTGACCGAACATGACACGGTACACAATGAATGGTTGTGTCATGAACTATGGATTCTCCTGTTACTTCTATATTGTACTCCACTTGTTTCTCATTTTCTTTCCTGTCACCTCCCCCCCCCCGTCCTCCTCATACTCACGCCTCCTTCTCCTTCCTCTTCCCCCCCCCCCTCTTCCTCCGCGGGTCCTCCACCTCCTCCTCTTCCTCCTGCTCCCCCCCCCATTCTCCCCCCCCCCTCCTCCTTCCTCTCCTACTCTCCATCCTTCCCCTTCCCCTCTTTTCTCTCGCTCCTCCTTCTTCCCCTTCCCCTTCTCCCACTCCCTCTCCCTTCCCTTCTGCACCCCCTCCTTTATCCACCCCTGTTCCCTCCACCTCCTCCACCTCCTCCTCCTCCTTCCCTCCCCTCACCTCTCCTCCTCCTCCTCCCCTCCCCTCCTCCTCTCCTCCTCCTCCTCTCGTCCTCCTCCACCTCCTCATCCTCATCCCCCTGGACCCTCCCCCTTTCACCGCCCATCTGTTACGCGCCTCCTGCTGCTACTTCCCTTCCTCCCCCTCCGAACTCTCCATAATGAACCTCCTTATTCATCGCCTCTCCCACCTCCCATCTCCCATCTCCCCTACCCCATACCCCCTACACCTCCCCGTCCCCCTCCCTAACCACGCCGGTTGCCCGACAGCGTTCCCCGGGGCGTGCAGGCTCCGCTGTTCAAGCGGGTGTGGGCGGCGCGCAGAGCACTTAACTGATATATCACGGTCACGGCGGCCACCTGCACCAGGCAGTCGCCTCTATGTTACCTCGCTCGGGAGCCCATTACAGCGCCGGGTGTGACAGTGAAAAGAATCACCAGAGGACTTCATAGAACGCCAGATGCATCCTTTACCAACTGTTCGCTAATTAATTGCCGAAGAAAAAGCCTTCACGGCCCCACACAATGTCCCACAACACCCTCCTCTAAGCCCCGCCTCCTCCACTAACATTTTGACAATGATTATATATTGTGTAACTCAAGTGCAAATGATGTATGATGTGTCCAAATTCAAATTCCCGGTGACTTATAACTAACTGCCCATTGGTAACCGATAAAACAATGGGTGCATTTGGTGTTTAAAATGTATTTAATTTCTTTTATATATAGAGAGAGATATATAGACATAGACATATATATATACATATATATATATGTATATATATATATATATATATATATAGAGAGAGAGAGAGAGAGTGGGCGAGAGAGAGAGATTTTGTTGCTTTTGAGGCGGCGGTTGCGTTCGTTCGACAGACGCCCGGTGGTGGCGCTGGTTGACCGCGGAGCGCCTGGATTAAGCGCGCGGTCATATTGTGCAACTCGTCCCGTACCCACCCCCTCCACTGAGAGCGCACAGCCATGTAATATTGACGCGCTGAGAATGATGCATTATGAGTAATGTCCTGCACTTGTTTTGTTGGCGGGCGGGGCGGGGCGGGGCGGAGCCGGACAGCAACACGCGGACGGTGGGCGGGCGGGCGGGGAGTTATCTGGCGCGTGGTGTTTGACATGGATGGATGGAGTCATCATTTTGTCTCAAATATATTCAAGTCCAAGTGCAAGGCTTTTTTTCTTCTGTCTTTTTCCCTTAGTCGGCAGGTCTACCGGAATTGACATGGTGATACTGTCCGGGTCATATATATAATATATGTGGAGGAGGCAGAACAAGAATAATCGGTACAATAATAAAGTATAGATCTATAGCAATAATAATTCCCATAGGCGCCTTTATACCCACATAATGCGTTATACATTATGTTATATTTTATACATATTGTATATATTATATTTATATTATTTATTATATGTTATGTATATATATATTGTTATATCTAAATGTATAAGTAAAACAATATATATATAACAATATAGTTATAACAATATATTTGTATATATACAGTAAAACCTCTCTAACTGACCACCTGCCACAGATCGACCACTCCCCTATATCGATTGCTTTATTTGGGCCCCAACAATATCATTGTAACCATTTTCTAATTCCCATAACCGACCACCTCCATAAAAGGTCCACTTAAAGCCGGTCCTACGGTCGGTCGAGTTAGACTGAGAGAGGTTTTACTGTATATATATATATTTTACCTCGGTATACAGCCTCAGGCTAGCCTCAGGCTAGGGAGAGGTAAGCACATCCGGTCCAGCAATTAGCATAAAAAACTCACGACCGGAGGACGCTCGTGAGTTGCTCCAGTTGGATTTATCTACAAAAAGCTAATAACTGTAAGTAATCGTGATTATTTTGGTTAAGCTTGTTTATGATGCACTATCGCATCTAGATTGGAAAGTTCAGAACTTTTGTACGTCCAGTTTGGACAAGATTAGCTTTTAAAAAAATTGAATCGGATAGAACAAAGGATTCCTTTGTCTTGGTTCTGTGGTTCGATTAAACCCGCTTTGTACGGGTAGAGATGTTGACACCGTCACATCTCCTGTGGAGATTCCTTCGGACCCTAATAGAGGGTGTTGTTGGGGATGATCCTGGGTTTCTTTTATAGACCCCCCTTTTGATGAGGCGTTTCTCCGAGTTTCGTAGCATTTTCTCTCACTTGCTGGCGCAGTAGCCGCGGGTGAGAGAAGTGTACGCGACAGAGAGATGGGAGGTTCTAGAAGCCTACCCCACGTATGGTTGGTTTCGATACCCAAAAAACCTACGGAAAACTTAGCTTACCACGCCTGTATTGAGAACGGTGTAAATACGTTACTCTTTACCAATAAGATCCTCAACCCAGGTTCCCTGGCGTCACTTTGGTGTTCAGTTGAGTTGATTCCGGTTACTAAGTTTCCTTTTTTGGTTACAGGCTACCGATGGCTACGAAGCGAAACAAACCGCCGCCCGCCGCTGCGGAGGGATGCGTGCCTACCGGCTACGATACGTCACCGGATCGGACAGCTCCGCCGTCCCCACTACAGGGGGCACATGTGCTCTCAGATAGAGAGAGTGAGGAAGACGAGGTGTTCCCAGGCGATTTGACCTTACAGGTCAATAGGTTAGTGGAGCAAAAGATGAAGGAGCTCCACAGCAAGGACCAACAATTCCCGCCAGCTGACTCAGACTGGCAGGATGTCTCTGATTTCGAAGAGACGGATTCGGCAGCTGAGCCCCCGCGCCCTAAGGCCAAAAAGCGGAAACCGGCTAGCTCCTCTGGTGATGATTACACCAAAGCCACCAAGGGCAAGAAAGTCAAGAAGACAAACAAGAAAAGTAAGAAGAAGAAGAAAGATTCTTCTTCCGATTCATCGTCCGACTCATCAACTACTGAGTCGGACTCAGACACGGAAAGGGCTGGCCTTTATGCCAAGCTGGGAGGCAAGATTCGTAAGCGCTGCCCGATCCAAAAGGGAAAGAAAGTCAGAACAACGACTATGATGCGCGAGACTATAAAGGGACATTTTAACACCTTTAAGCCAGCTGAGGTGATCAACAAAATCACTGAGCAAATTTCCGGGATAAAGGGTATCCCGGATAGTGTAGTGAAAGAGATGGACGCTGGGATCCATCTGAATGAGGAGAAGAAGCGCTTCGAGACTGCTCTGTTTACCGTTCACAAAGCGGTCTTAGGGGTCCTCGCCTCAGTCGTTCCGGTAGCTAACCGGGGGCAAACTGAGAACAAGTTCTCCTCACTGGCCAGAGGCATGGATAAGGGCGTGGCCCTCCTCACAGCTGCCAGTAACTTCTTGAGCTACCGTAGATACGAAAACGTGTTCAAAGCGGTCACCACACAAGCTGGGAAGGAAGTAGCCAGATCTAAGAAGGTCATGGACAAAGATGGCAAGGAGTATACTCTCTTTTTGCCGCCCAAACCCATCAAGGGCAAACCTTTGGATAAAGGTAAAATGTTTGGTGGCCAACTTCCATACCTCTTCAAGGAGGTCGAGACGGAAGCCAAGAGTGGTCGTAACCTTGAGCCGGCCAAGAAAGCCGACTCGTCAAGATTTCGTCGCCCCTGAGGGGATTTTTGTCCTCGCCGAGGAGGCAGAGCTGGCAGGTCCGGCCCGTCCTACGGCTTTCAGCCCAGAGGCAGAGGTCGGGGAGACAGGCAAGGTTGGAACGACGGGAACCGCCCGTTCAGGAAGGAGTTTGCCCCGAAACAATCCTTCCCACGCCCAGGCAACAAATAGACATTGCTACACAAACCCAACTTCCTAAGTTGGTGGCAGAATCTACACAAACAGATGTAAGCGAAATTTGTGCGGGGAACATATTTAATTGTATTTCTTCTTGGTACGAAATCACTACTGACGTTAACATTTTAGATATTGTTACCGGTGTTAAGATTCCATTTACTGAAATCCCGTTACAACAACGGGTACCTTTCCCATATAGATTTAATGACATGGAGAAACAAGCATTATCAGAACAAGTTGCACTTTTTGAATCTAAAGGTATCATTGAAGAGGTGCCTCACACCCCAGGAGAATTTATCTCTAATATATTTTCAAGGCCAAAGCCAAATGGCGATATTCGCATGATTTTAGATTTAACTAAGTTGAACGTACTCGTAGAATATCAACATTTCAAAAAAATTTCCCTGGACACTGCCAGAGACTTGGTTACAGAGAATGCTTGGATGGCTAGTGTTGATTTACAAGATGCATATTATACTGTCCCGATATTTGAAGGACACCGCAAATTCTTAAGATTTATTTGGGAAGATAGACTATTTCAATTTACATGTATGCCAAATGGCTTAGCATGCGCTCCACGCTTGTTTACTAAATTATTGAAACCGTTTTTTTCGGTCATGGCAAATAAGGGTCATACTATGTTCCCTTACATTGATGATTCTTTCATTGTTTCACAATCATTTCATGAGTGTCAACACGCTGTTGACGATTTATGTTCCCTTCTGACAACGTTAGGTTTTTATTTGAATCATAACAAGTCAGTTTTTGTCCCCACAACTGAACTTAAATGTTTAGGCTTTATTATTAACACACGCTGTATGACTGTTTCACTCCCCGATAACAAGCTGACTAAGTTTCACGATACGGCGTCTCACTTGGTCGCCTTAAGTAGGCCAAAGATAAAACAGGTCGCGGTGCTAGTTGGCATACTTATTGCTTACGCCCCGGCTATTCTATATGGTAAAGCCCACATAAAATCTTTAGAAATAGATAAGAACTTAGGGTTGGCTCGTACTAAAGGCAATTTTGAAAGGAAAATGTTTATTTCAGAAGATGGAATGAAAGACATTAACTATTGGTTTAATAATATTCAAAATTCCCCCAATCCTATACGGATGAATGAACCCAACACAGTAGTGACTACTGATGCTTCATTAGAAGGTTGGGGGGCACATTGCGATTCCATAGCAACAGGGGGACGTTGGTTGAAAGAAGAAAATGCAGATCACATTAATGTTTTAGAGCTACAAGCTATTTATTTAGGCCTTGCTAGTTTAGTTAAGGTGCCACGTAAACACATCCGTATTTTAACGGATAATACAACGGCAATGGCATATGTACGAAACATGGGTGGGACAAAGTCCAGGCCATGTAATGCGATGGCTAGAAAAATTTGGGAATGGGCCCAAATGAATATAGTTTGGCTAACGGTAGCATATATTCCCGGAACGCAAAATACCTTAGCAGATCATAAAAGTCGACATTTTTATGACCATTTGGAATGGTCCCTTAATCCAGACATTTTCACCACAGTGTGCCAAAAGTGGGGCCAACCTGAAGTTGACTTGTTTGCTTCACGAAACAATTGTAAAATTGACAAATATGTGTCATGGCATCCAGAACCTGATGCCTGGCATATAGATGCTTTTTCTATCACATGGGAGAATAAATTTTATTATATCTTCCCCCCATTCAGCCTGATCAGCCGGGTAAGCCGAAAGACAAAGCACACGCAATATTAATCGTTCCCAACTGGGACACGCAACCTTGGCTACCGGGCATACAGGCAGCCGCCAAAGATTGCCTCCGATTCCGAAGATCACCAGGCAATCTGACACACCAAGGCCCTCTAAAACAAAGAGGGGACGTGTCCACAACACCGTTGTTGGCATTCCTTTTTTAAATAGATATTTAGAACAATTCGGTTTAGATAAAATTACACAACAAAGACTTGTCGCAGATGCTTGGCGTAAAGGTACAGTTAAAATGTATACCACATATTTGAAAAAGTGGGGTGTTTATTGTTTAATTAAGAAAGTCAAACCCATGAATCCTACTATTTCCCAAGTTGGTAATTTTCTCCGAGGGTTTGAGGACGAAGGCTTAGGGTTTGGATCTATTAATGCTGCTCGCTGTGCTTTATCCGTCATCCTTCCACGGATAAATAATGAGACATTTGGTAAACACCATGTTATTCATTGGATTGTAAGATCGATTTATCAACGAAACCCACCCAAACCGAAGTACAGTCGCTTCTGGGATGTTTCGGTAGTGTTTGATTTGCTAAGACAGTGGCCTCATAATAGGCATTTAGATCTCAAACAATTAGGGTTTAAGGTAGCGTTGCTCTTATTATTAGTAACAGGACATAGGGGACAAACTATTGTTGCCCTATCACTCGATGGCCTAGAGATAGATAGAAATGAGGCCACATTTGATTTGTCAAAGCTGTTAAAATCTAACAGATTAGGTGACCCTTTGTCTACTATTAGTGTAAGTAGTTTCAAAGAAGACCCAAAACTTTGTGTTGTATCAGCCCTTAGGGCCTATATATCCAAGACCAAGGACTTGAGAACTTCAAGACAGTTGTTAGTGAGCTTTATTAAGCCACACAAGGGCATTTCGCGAGATACTCTAGCGAGATGGACAATTAGTATGTTGAAATTGGCAGGCGTTGACACGGACAAATATGTTTCACACTCAACAAGAGGTGCTATGGCGTCTAAGGCGCGACTGCTTGGCATCTCTGTCAAGCGGATCCTGGCCCATGCAGGATGGAAAACAGCACGATCGTTTGCTACCCACTACAACAAACGATTGGAAAAGTCGAGCACACTAGCCCGACAGCTGCTACAAGACTAGATCGGCATTAGGTGAGAATACACTTCGATTTCACCAAAATGTTATTTTGCTGATTGATGATAATGTATGTTTAACAATTATTATTGACTTGTGACATAAGAATACAGGATAAATGAGATTACGTAAACCTCTCCCTAGCCTGAGGCTAGCCTGAGGCTGTATACCGAGGTAAAATAGATTAGTTAGACGAATCTTACCTGGGTATAGATGATGGATAACTGTTGTTTTACCGAGGTATAAGCCTCGGATAGACGTGGGCTAGGGCCCTCCCGCCACACCCTTCCACGTCTATTCGTTTGCTTATACCAAGGAAACTTTGCAGTTTAGTACCATTGTCACCATTGATGTACTTTTAGATTATTTGTTTCATTTATCCTGATTAAGTAGGTAAAGATTGCTGGACCGGATGTGCTTACCTCTCCCTAGCCCACGTCTATCCGAGGCTGATACCTCGGTAAAACAACAGTTATCCATCATCTATTACCCAGGTAAGATTCCAACTCTAAACTAATCTATATATATATATATTATGTATATATATATATGATATATATATGTTGTATAATATATATATGTAGATCTATATGTATTATATATATAGTTATTATATATGTATATTAGATGTATATGTATAATATATATATATGTTAATATATATATATATATGTCATGTGTATGTAATGTATATGTAATATGTAATATGTATAATATACATATTATACATATATACATATATACATCTATACATATATACATATATACATATATATACATATAATACATATATACATATTACATATATACTATATACTTATATACATATATACATACATACATATATCTACCTAAACTACATATCCTACACATACATACATATTAAATATTTAAACATATATACATACATTATATACATATATACCAATATTCACAATATATATCATAATATATACACATATATATACACACATATATACACATATATACAATATAAATACACTTATAATACATATTTATATACATATATATATATATTTTCGATTTATATACATTATATATACATATATATACAAAATATATTTAAATATATATATACATTACTATATATAACATATATTATATATTTTTAATATATATATATACATATTCATATAACTATTTATATATATATATACATATATATATATACATATATATACATATATATACATATATATATATACATATATATATATACATATATATATATATACATATATATATATATACATATATATATATATAGTCCGCAATGAGCCCCACTACCACACGGTGGTAGCAGTGACTACGCTGTTCACTGTTGCTGTCATTCCGCAATAGGTGGCAGTACGCTAGCAGGGTCATTCCCTATGGTAGACTACCCATAGAGGCCTTTCAATGTTTACCAACCCCGGTTCACCGGACGTGTATGCGCGCGCACTTTGGCTGCAAAACCTTAATCATGTCCGATGAACCGTAATGTCATCCGCGCAGAGTTATTGGCCATAATTCTAATCGTGGGTATGACCCCATGAGGAGTAGAACCCATGCATTCCAGTTGTTGGTCATTGAGACTGCCTGTTGTGGCCGCGGACTATATAGCCGGCCAGGATCAAGACTGCTTAATATGAGCCAAACGTCTGTGTGACGTGATATTCGCCATAAATACGCGTAGAATCCGATGTGGTTCTGCATCAACGTTAACTGTTTCTGTGATTCGAGCTCGCGACCTTCCGTGTGAGAAGCCTGCGCTCTACCAATTCGGCCAACCCGTCGGGTGGTTTGGAATTCCATCTGGTACTATCAGCTGAACGTCGATGTGACGTGCTGCTAGCCATAGGTACGTATAGGAACCGATGTGGTTCTACGTTTAACCTGTAGGTGTAGCCCCGCGCATAGCAGCGGCGTCAAAGGGTAAAATAGTCCGATATTCGGCAGGGCGGAATGCAATTGTTCTATTACTGATCAGTGTGCTTGACTAGGTGTATATGTATTGACTGTTATATATATATATGGGTTGGTGGTGCCTGAGTGCGATGTAAATAGACATAGTGGTGCTGGCAGGCCTGGGTGTGATTGCACTCAGGGCCTAGCCCTTCTGCTCGGGTAGGGGTCACTACACTCAAAAGGTCAAGGTTGGCAGTGGCCAAGGGGTCAAACAGCTATTGGTGGGGCAGACCACTGGTATCCATAGAGACCAGGAATGCTGGATTCCTATTGGTGGAAAAAGTTGGCATGATATCCTACCAAGAACCCATGTAACTATATAATAATAAACCAGAGGGCTGGATGCTCTCTCTTACACTTTACTCTCTTACTTTCTCTTTGTCTGTATTGTTTTCTACAAAACTGGTGACCACGACGAGACTCGAACTCGCAATCTTCTCGAGCTCGCTACTTTCCGCATGGGAATCCTGCACTCTACCGATTCGGCCAACCCGTCCGGAATTACATGTGCTAATATCAGCTAAACGTCTACGTGATGCGCTGGTGTACTTATTTATTTGCAAAGCCTCCCGATCACATTAAATTAAACAAAGCTATAACCCGTGTTGTTTTGCAGCCAAGTTGAGCGCACACGTACCTCATTGTCTATGCAGACGTCATGGGAAATACGTCTATACTCAGCTAGCGCCCCCCCCCCCCCCGACATGAGGTTGGTTATCTGTGAGCCGGTGTGGTGTACTCAGCCATGTCCCGTGCTCAGCCGTGTACCTATACTCAAACTCAAGGCATTGTCAATGGTCGTGAGTAATTTTCATACAGAAAATACAGAACAAGTGAAATATCTCTAAAACCACACCACCTATTAACAAATCGCTTGGTACACATATAGAAAACATCTTCACCAAAAAGATTATATTAAATTTATAAGGTTAGGGTTCTTGATTTCTATTAATTTTGATTAAAACTAATGTTTTGCACTGCGCGTACCGTCAAACTCAAGGCATTGTCAATGGTGGTGAGCAATCTTCATACAGAAAATCCATGAAAAGTGAAATATCTCTAAAACCACACCACCTAGAAACAAATCGTTTGGTACACATATAGAAAACATCTTTGCCAAAAACATTATATTAAATTTATAAGGTTAGTGACTTACGACCATTGACAATGCCTTGAGTTTGAGTATAGGTACACGGCTGAGCACGGGACACGGCTCAGCACGCCACACCGGCTAGGGAGTGAACAGGTCACTTCCAGTGCCATGTCTGTTAAAGGCGGAATAAACCAGATTTGAAGCTGACTGGTGTTCCCCCTTCATTCTGTGTGTGGATACGGACACGGTGCATCCCGTATAAGGCGTGAATTAGAGTGATTAATAAGTCATTTGCACTGCAGAAATAGATCAGGAAGACTTGTAGTAAATTGCTAACCAATTTTACTAAACAAAACACAGTGGCATTCACCGGTACAATTACATCGCCGGTGTTGGTTAAAATGTGCTTTTGAATTGAGACGCGCCGGTAAACAGATCTATTAACGTTGCATTAATTAATTCAAGATGCTCAACCAGGGTGCAGAAATTGCCGTCGATTTGGTGGTCAAACGCGTCAATAGTGTCAGTGTGCAGCGACAATTGCGCCCTGTGTCGAGAGCCGCGTACCAGCATGTTGCGCAGAATGCGAGCCGCCCGCTGATTGGTCGGACTAAATGGTTGGGACGTTACTAACGGATCGCTGGCCATTTCGTGAACTATGAGCGCGTCCTGTTGGTCAGATAGAGAACAAGGCTGTGCCATTCTCAGTCAACTGGCTGAGCGCAACTGTGTTTGAATGGACAGTATTTTTTTGTTTGTTATGGTCTCCATTTTTATTCCAGTTGAATATTTTCAGCACCGAGGCAATTATTCTTCCTTTCTTTTCTTTTTTCTTCTCTTCGTTTGTTTGTTTGTGTCTTCCCTTGTTTCTTTTTTCCGTCCTTTCTTCCTTCCTGCTCTCCTTGCTTCATTTTTCCTTTTTTGTTCTTCTACGGGACGAGGTGTCTGAATCGGTAGAACATGGGCTTCCCGTGCGGAAGGTCAGGATTTTCAATCCTCATCGAGTCAAGGCAATGACTTATACAACTGATACCTGGCGCTTGGCATTACTAGGATAGGACAATGACTGGTTAGCTAAGTATCGGGATAATATGACTGAGTGAGAAATTGGGTCATGGTGCTGGCGGCCTGGTCTCCCACTGGGGCGGCACTATAAAGTACCCATGAGTGCGCACTGTCACTAGTCTATACCGTCCTGTCCTGATTCGACCTCAGATGTTGCCAGGATATAAATCTCAAAACATCGTCTTCGTTCCTTCATTCGTTCGTTCCTTCGTTCCTTCCTTCGTTCCTTCCTTCCTTCCTTCCTTCGTTCCTTCCTTCCTTTCTTCATTCCTTCCTTCATTTCTTGTTTTCTTCATTCCTTCTTCCTTTCCTTCTTCCTTTCCTTCTTTCGTTCTTTATGTATATATTTATATATATATTTATTTATTTATTTATTTTCGTGTGGATGGGAGTTTGGTTAGTACACCGCTCTATGTGGAGGCGTTGGTCGGTGGTGCATAATTGACGCGCAACCTGCATCGTGAATTGACACGGCCTGCCCCACGGTTGCGTCATTCAGTCGGACCAGATTGACACGTCGTGTGAGCAATAAAGAGAAACACTAACTAACGCAGGCATGTACGGACCTGTGTGCACCAGGGGAGCGCACGGGCGCACCCAGTCACAGCTTCCTAATACGACAACACTTATCCGGGGTCAACAGGAGGGCGGGTGCTGAGCGTGTCGGTGTGACTGTCTGTCTGTGTGACTCTGTCTGTGCGACTCTGTCTCTGTGTGATTGTCTGTCTTGGTGACTGTCTGTCTTTCGGTTTCAGTCTGTCCGTGTGACTGTCTGTCTGTGTGTGTCTATCTGTCTGTCTGTCTGTCTGTGTGACTGACTGTCCGTCTGTCTGTGTGACTGTCGGTATGTATGTCTGTGTGTCTGTTTGTCTGTCTGTGTGACTGTCTGACTGTGTGGGACTCTGTCTGACTGTGTGACTGTCCCTCTGTCTGACTGTGTGACTGTCTGTCTGTGGGTCTGTCTGTATGTGGGACTGTATGTGTGGGACCGTGTGTCTGTGTGACTCTCTGCCTGTGTGACTGTATGTGTGTGACTGTCTGTCTGTGGGACTGTCTGTCTGTGGGACTGTCCATCCGTATGTCTGTCTATGTGACTGTCTATGTGACTGTCCATCCGTCTGTCTCTGTCTGTGTGACTGTCCATCCGTATGTATGTATGTCTGACTGTTTGTCTGTCTGTCTGCGTGTGTATTTGTGTCTGTCTGTCTGCGTGTGGACATGCATTCAATGACTGGTATCGTATGCAATGTGACCGGTCGCGGACTGCTCAGTGACCAGTTGCAAGCACTGAAAATGGTTTGGGTCACAAGGAGATTTTTAGTGCAGCAGCTGCAACTTTCTTGCGACCAAAATGGTTGCTGACTGGTCGGCGACTGCTCACAATGTGGTAGCAAATTGGCTACAAGCGATCACAAGCGTAGTGTGACTGGGGGGTAATATACTAGCCCTATCCTAATTTGGGTAAGGTGTCCTATTTCAGGAGGTCACGTGGAGCTGCATCCAGTCCTGATGTTCATAGCCCTCTTCTTTTCCCACCAATCAGAACACTTATCGGGTGACACCATATGGTTTCTGACCATGTGTTGGCTAATTCTGAGTCAACAGTTGCTTTGCTGTCTAATAATATGTCAGTCTATAGCCCCGTTCACACACCGGCCTTAAGTCACCTCAACTAGTTCACCTCATCTAATCCACCTCGCGAACCGGTCTACATGAGGCGAACTAGTTGAGTCGAATCAGCCGAATTCGCCTCAGAGGCGTGTTCACATGCACATTTTGAGTCGACTTCGATGAGGTGAACTAGTTGAGGCGACTTAATGCCCATGTGTGAACGGGGCTTTATGAGTATGAGGACATTAACCGGTTTTGGTTATTTGAGTTAAAATAATCTAAAACAATAATTTTTAGCCATCAGTCAACACACTGTTTGTGTGTACTGAATGTTCATGAAGATGTGGAGCTAATATATCAGGATGAATAGCCAGCTATTCCATATGTGGCACGGACCAGTTGGGGAGTGTCCCACTGCTGTCATGGTCTCTTTTAAAACGACAAAATGGTGGCAAATATATTCCTGGTCCATTAGCAAACTCAGTCCGAGAGAAGCAGACCAGTTCATTTTTTGGACTTCTACATCCTGGCAACATCTACGGTCATATCGTCGACGAGTACCGACATGTGACAGTGCACATTGCGACTGTATAGTGCTGACCCACTGGGATACCTGAATTCCCACTCAAGTCACATTATCCTGACACTGAGCTAACCAGCCCTTGCCCGTTCCTATTAATGCCAAGCGCCAGGCTAGGTAGCGACAAGCGCCAATTTTCTAACTCGGTTGGGATTCGCACACTCGATCTTCCACGTGGGAATCCTGCACTCTAACCGATTAGGCCACCGCGTCCGGTCAGACCATGCCATGTACATGACTGAGCCGTGATATGCTGACTGGTGGCAGCAATATGGCTGCTGGTTATCGTTCAGCGCCAGTTGACGTTACTGATAATGCTGCGCGCCTGCCTTCGCCCCAAAGACATACTGCAAACAGAGCACACGGTGTGCCGCCATCATTACGCACGGCCCACTTTACCAGCAGGTCGCCGTGGCATTTTGTTTGTTGGGGTTTTATGTCCTAGAAACATCCAAGGTCGTATCATGACGGGTACCGACTTGTGACAGTACACGACTTTATAGTTTCTGGCCGACTGGGACATCAGGCCACCAGATATCGCACTCAGTCACATTATTCTGACATTGAGCTAACCAGTCCTTGCCCTATCCTAATAATGCTGAGCGCCTGGCTAAGAAGCGACACGTATACATTGTTAAGTCAGTAGTTTGGCTCGATCGGGGCTCGAACACATGTGTTCGAATCCCACGATCTACCAAAGCGGGAGACAGGCGCTCAACTGATTCGCCATCCCATTTGGTTAATTATGTCTTAGCAATATCCAAGGTCATGACGGGTACCGCCTTGTGACAGGGCAGTCATGGGGACTTTATTGCGCTGTCGCACTGGGAGACCAGGGCGCCAGCATCATGACCCAATATCCCACTTAGTCACATTATCCTGATGCTGAGCTATCAAGTCCTTGTTCTGTCCTTGTAATGCCGAGTGCCAGGTTATGTAGCGACAAGTATTATTTTTGTAAGTCTTTGGGTTGAGTCGCTCAGGATTCAAACCCTTGACTTTCCGCGCATGGGAAGCCAGCGCTCTTAACGATTTGGTTACCGCATCCGGTCGAATCGCCATTCCGTGTGTGAATGGGTGATTGGCTTGGGGTTTTACGTCCTAGCATCCTTGGGGTTTATATCATGACGGGTACGGACTTGTGGCACCTGATGGTTTCACAGTGAGATATCATGCCACTGTGCACTATGATGCAATATCACATTCAGCCATCAGCTAGCCAACCAGTTCTTACACTGTGCTAGTATTGTCCTCCTGGCCTTGCAAAGATTCTGAGAAGTGCCAATTTGTTATTATGCAGGGATGAAAGATCTCCGCCATTTCGCGGATTTCCACGATTTTTTTTCAATATTTACCGATTAACGTTAAACAAAATTCAAAAAGATCAGGATGTATATGACAACAGTGGGGTAGTTCTAATCCCATTCTTATATAACCTTAGATGTTGCTAGAACATAAAACACACACAAGAATGAGTTAGGTATGGGCGATAATACAGACACAACAAGACTAGTTGAAACCTAACTTCCGGCATTTTCCCTTAATTCCCAGACAGTGCTAAGGATATGGGAGAAGAGACGCATTTTCGCAGAAATTCCCCATTGGTGTAATAATCTCGGCTTGATGTCTGCGTTCTTTTTGTGTATTTTGGGTTGATTCTGTTGCAGATCAAACCTACGACCTATTGAATGGGGAGCGGGCACTGTACCACTCAGCGAACCCTTTCACGTGTGGCCCGTTCTCATCATGCCCCCCCCCCCCCCCCCCCCCCCCCCCCCCCCCCCCCCCCATAAAGGAAGTGATAATAATAACGGTGCTGATGGTGGTTGTAATGCTGGTGGTGATGGTTATAATATCAACAGGAATGATATCAATGGCAACAATATCGATAATAGTTATTATTACTATTGTAGTGGTCTGCACTGACCTCTCAGGCAAGTAACCACATAGACAGGTAGGCATGGGTAGTGTGTTGATATCAGGGAGCCTAGGTGGTGTAATGGTTAGCACACTGGCCCAGATTGCAAAGAGATGTGGGTTCAAGTCCCGCTCTAGGCGCAATATGTCCCATTTTCATCACCCCCATGACACTGGTGCCGTGACCAGGATCCTATACAAGCTATGCGCTGTATGGTTGTTGAACCTACCCTGTGTATGTATGTGTTAGTGCATTGCCTGTATGTATGTAATTGTAAGCATTAAAAGACTTACAATTCCAGGGGGACGAGTGTAGTGGTCTGCACTGACCTCTCAGGCAAGTAACCACATAGACAGGTAGGCGTGGGTAGTGTGTTGATATCAGGGAGCCTAGGTGGTGTAATGGTTAGCACACTGGCCCGGATTGCAAAGAGATGTGGGTTCAAGTCTCGCTCTAGGCGCAATATGTCCCATTTTCATCACCCCCACGACACTATTATTATTATTATTATTATTATTATTATTATTATTATTATTATTATTATACTCTCTAATCTAGGCGTTGAGCACTACGTGAGGTCACACACAATTCAACGAATATTTTCGCCAATAAAGAATTACCGTTGTGAGCGAAAATGCCCGACTAATCGTTAGTGGCACCTACGAGTGCATGCATGAAGTGTTAAGGCCGCGGCCTAATAATAATATTGTGTTAGGGGCCGATTTTGCCCTCCCATTGTCGATCCCATGATGGCCTTGCCTGTAATGTAGAGAGTGGCATGGTATTTACCGGATCAGCTGTTTATTCATGCCATGTACGCGGTATGATATTGGTATCATTAGGGTTTGGCGTCGTGCGTCATTGCAGCTGAGTTTGGAACAAGGATGATTTATATGGATATATTATATATATATATATATATATATATATATATATATATATTATTATATATATTATATATATAGATACATATAGATATATGTGTATATATGTATATATAGATACAGTACAACCCCGTTAAACCAAGCTCGGTTAAACCAACCGATCGGTCGATCCAAACTTTATTTCGGCGGCCCGGCAAAGTACTACCTTTTATCATATAAAAAGGTTGGTTAATCCAAAGTATCGGTTAATCCAAACATAATTGTCGGCCCCAGGCTACTCCAGGTACAGTTAAACTAAACTTTCATGTGGTTTTAAGGTCATCTGAGACTTTTTTATATGATAAATGGTAGTATATTGCCAGGTCGCCGAAAAAAGTTTGGATTAACCGATCGTTTGATTTAACCGAGATTTGTTTAATGGTGTTAAACTGTATATACATAAAAAACAATAATCATAGTGTCCACATATATTGTACATTCATAATGCACCCCCGTTTTTGCCAAAGCCAAGTCAAAGTCAAAGCTCGATTAAACCAATGATCGGTTAATCCAAACAAATTTCTAGGGTCCCTTCAAGTTTGGTTTAACGGGGTTATACTGTATATAACTTCCGAGCGAGTGGCGTGTGAAAGCCCCGAACATGGTTGGGGGGGGGGGGACAGAGTGAAGCATGTCGGTACCCCCCACCCAGGAGGGGGGTAGGAGCAAGACACTACAGAGATTATTATAATATATGCGATAACAGTCTTATCTCTATCCATATATATATATATATATATATATATATATTTTACCTCGGTATATAGCCTCAGGCTAGCCGCAGGCTAGTGAGAGGTAAGCACATCCGGGTACAGCAATTAGCATAAGCAGCTCACGGCGGGAGGACATTCGCTGAGCTGCTCCAGCAGGATTTAACTACTACAACACTTTAACTAACTGTAAGTATTGAGAAACTGCATTCAACTTCTTAAGGATGGTTTATAGCATCCCATTATGAAAGCTTAGAACTTTCTCAGGTCCAATTTGGACATTAACGGTGTTATAAAAAACACGAGGATAAGAATATGAGAACCGAAACCGATACCGCTTCACATAGCGAAACCTGTGTTCAGACAGGCAGAGATGTTAACCCGAGTTGCATCTCCTAAGGAAATTCCTCCGAACCCTAAAGAGGGTTATGTTGGGGATGATCCTGGGTTTCTTTTATAGACTCCCCAGACCGGTTTTTTGAGGCGAGCCTCCGAGTTTCGTAATATTTTCTTCAACTTGCTGGCGCAGAATGCCGCGGGTGGGAGAAGTGTACGAAACAGAGAGAGACCCTGGAATCGGTAAAAGTGCTGACTGACCTCTCATGTGGGAGATCATGAATTTGAACTCCAGTGTCACTTACCGACTTACCGAATATACCTGTCACTACCTAACCTGGCGCCTGGCATTAATAGGTTAGGGCAAGGACTGGTTTGCTCAGTGTCAGGATAATGAGATTGGGTGGGAAATCAGTTCATGGTGCCGGGGGCCTGGTATCCAACACTATTAATCCCCACAAGTGTGCAATGTTGCAAGTCAGTATCCATCCTTATATGACCTTAGCTTTTACTAGGACATAAATTCCCAAACAAACTTAACTCGATCTCGATATATACGTTACTGTCGTTCATTATGCCTCTTGTGCTATACTACTTGCTCATTTATCTTCCCTAGATCCCACTCACCTGGTTTCCTGTTTACACACTCCTTCCAACTCGATCAGACGGGATGGCCGAATGATTTGATTGTCCGTCTCCTGTTTTTGGTACATCGTTGGATTCGAACCCGCGGGTTCGAACCCTGGTCGAGTCAAACCAATGGCTTAAAAATGTATACTTGTTGCTTCCTAGCCTGCGACTCGTCATTAATCAGATAGGGCAAGGACTGGTTTGGCTCAGTGTCAGGATAATATGACTGAGCGGGATATCAGGTCATGGTGCTGGTGGCCTGGTCTCGCAGTGGAGAAGCACTATAAAGTTACCATGAGTGTGCACTGTCACAAGTCGGTACACGTCCTGCTGTGACCTTAAATGTTGCCAGGCCATAAAACTCCACAACCAACTAACCTTCCAGCTCGTCTACCCGCTTACTTGTCTGGAGATGAGACCCCTCCCCTTACAACCTCCCCCCTTTACAACTTCCCCCCTCCCCCTTACAACATCACCCCCTTACAACATCAACCCTTACAACCTCACCCTTACAACCTCCCCCTTCGCCCTTACAACCTCAACCCCTCCCCCTTACAACTTCCCTCTCCCCCTTACAACCTCACCCCGTCCCCCTTACAACTTCCCCCCTCCCCTCACCCCGTCCCCTTACAGCCTCACCCCCTTACAACCCTCCCCCTTACAACCCTCCCCCTCACAACATCCCCCTACCCATTACAACCTCACCCCTCCCCTTAATAACCCCACCCTCTTAAAACCTCCCCCCTTACAACCTGACCCTCACTCTCTTACAAGCTCACCCCTCCCCTTACAACCTCCCTCTCCCCCCTTACAACCTCACCCCACCACCCCTAAAACCTCCCCCCTTACAACCTGACCCCCTCACTCTTACAAGCTCACCCCTCTCCTTACAACCTCCCCTTCACCCCCTTACAACCTCACCCCCCTCCCCCTTACAACCTCAACCCCCTACCCCTATATAACCTCCCCCCCCCTCCCCCTTACAACCTCACCCCGTCCCCTCCCCTTGAGACGATTAAACTGAAGCCAAC
This sequence comes from Branchipolynoe longqiensis, assembly GCA_030323885.1. NCBI lineage: Eukaryota > Metazoa > Annelida > Polychaeta > Phyllodocida > Polynoidae > Branchipolynoe > Branchipolynoe longqiensis. Next base: position 108,778,335 of record CM059187.1, on the reverse strand, counting down.
CCCTCACTGCCTGGTGTGTTCTCCTTCTCGAATCTGTCAATATCTCAAATATGGGCCTTTGGAGATGAATCCGCTGTTATATTATTGTGGATCTTCTTAGATGGATCAAATGGAGCATTGCCTCAGGCACCTTGTTGTTGGATGTACACGTGGAAGCTTATGTATTGACAAAATGTTTCAATGAGTAAGTACCAGGGATGAGGTTGTCTTGAAGTAAAGTAAAACTTGTTTTATTTAACGACGCCTCTAGAGCACATGGATTTTTCACAAAGTTAGTGACTTAAAATAAAAGTTACTTCAAACTAAAGTCAAATAGATTATAACAATCAACCTACTATATTTATCTAAGAAAATGACAGAAAGTCAAAACCATCGGACTGCAACTTTAAATAATAATTTAATCACTACTGTCGGTTTGATTGTTGGACTGACTGTTGTTCTTCTACTTTCCAGGTAAGCGTGTAAACGTATGAGGCATGACGAGAACACAGTAGCCAGTGGTATGGTATGGTTTTATCATGAACATCCTGCCACATTCCAGTAGCACATATATATATATAATATATCATATATATAACATATGTAACATATATAATATATGTAATATATATAATATATATATATATATAATATATAATGTATATCATATATATATTATATATATCAATCAATCAATCAATATGATACAGCTTTAATAGGCCTTGGACCTGTTAGCCACTCTTAATTAATAGAAATCGAGACAGTTCTACAGATGTGGTGGATTGTAGCAACTGTCACTCGCTCCAAGATATAGAAAATTCTTGACCAGTATGCATCTAGTCGGGTCTTGAAACAGTTCACCGACTCTGCTGCTATGACACTCTCCGGCAAGTCATTCCAAAAGTTAACCACACTAAAGCCGAAAATGTTGGAAGGTTGGAAAGTTATCGCTGGAAAGTTTGGAGTTGATAGTAAAATGTTTACGTCATCGCTGATAGTGGCAAACCGGAGGAACTGATCACGTGGGCGTGTTCAGCCAATGAGATTGCATATTGACGTGACGTGAGATTCAAATGCTGCATGGTTATTCAATATAGGGTCACGTGTTTTCCGCATTGGACTCTTGTGACCGTATCAGAAAAGAATGAGATTGACGAAACTTCCGAAAAATCCCCCGACAGCGGATGGTCGCTTAATATTAATAAACACATTCTGACAGATAGATTGGTAATAAGGGGTCTTCTGTTTTCTCAACAGGAAGCTGATATTGGTTATTCAGATAAGTGTGGGTTTTTACTCGCAGCTCGTGGGCGGGTTCAGTAATTGTAAATAGTATCCGGACAAATATGTTCAGGCGGTATGGTATTGTAATAGGAGTCCATAATGAGCCTCCACTACCACACATTGGCAGTAGTGACTACCACAAATTGGCGGTAGTGACTACCACACATTGGCAGCAGTGACTACCACACATTGGCGGTAGTGACTACCACACATTGGCAGTAGTGACTACCACACATTGGTGGTTGTGACTACCACACATTGGCGGCAGTGACTACCACACATTGGCGGTAGTGACTACCACTCATTGGAGGTAGTGAATACCACACATTGGCAGTAGTGACTAGCACTCATTGGAGGTAGTGAATACCACACATTGGCGGTAGTGACTACCACACATTGGCGGTAGTGACTACCACTCATTGGCGGTAGTGACTACCACACATTGGCAGTAGTCACTACCACACATTGGCGGTAGTGACTACCACACATTGGCGGTAGTGACTACCACACATTGGCGGTAGTGACCACCACACATTGGCGGTAGTGACTACCACACATTGGCGGTGGTGACTACCACTCATTGGAGGTAGTGACTACCACACATTGGCGGTAGTGACTACCACACATTGGCGGTAGTGACCACCACACATTGGCGGTAGTGACTACCACACATTGGCGGTAGTGACTACCACTCATTGGAGGTAGTGAATACCACACATTGGCGGTAGTGACTACCACACATTGGCGGTAATCAATACCACAGATTGGCTGTAGTCACTACGCTGACCCGTTTTCTAAAGGGGCTGTCACATTACGGCGTATGGCGGGAGCGTATTGAAAACCTACGTACGCCATCGGGTGCCACTTTCGGGTGTGTTTGAGCGTATGAGGAGCGTATGAAGAGCGTATGCGTAGCGTATGCGTAGCGTATGGGAGCGTGCTGTGACATGTTTTGACATTTTGGGCCATACGCCCTCATAGGTCGTGTTTTTTTGAGCATGCACAAAAAAAATAGGACGGACGGATTTATGAAAGCGTATGGCGGCGTATGCATCATAGGCTTCACATACGCCGGGGTGTTGCGGCACTGGCGGCGTATGCGTAGCGTACGCGTAGCGTATGCGTAGCGTACGCGTAGCGTATGCGTAGCGTATGCGTAGCGTATGCGTAGCGTATGCGGCGTATGGCGACGTATATGACGTAAGCCGCTACGCCGCCATACGCTCCCGCCATACGCCGTAATGTGACAGGGCCTTTAGAGGGAGGTTAAGCGCTACTCGGTTGGGCAGTGACAGGTCACGATCCTACTCTGGAATTGGCGTAATAAACCAAGGTGTGTGGTGACTTTCAAAGTTATCTCAATGTTTCTCCTTTCATTCCTCAAGCGGATTAGGTCGTGGTCCATCACAATATATCCTTGTCAGTTATAGGGACAGGAGCGTTGTTTTAATCGGGAGACATTTATATTTCTTTTGGTAAATATCTTATTCATCTGAACACATATTTTGTCAGCGCTGAGGCACTGGTCTTCTACTTCTAGCTGTTGAAGCGATCACATTTGGTGTGTACATGGTGACAGGGAAGTGAAATGTGCTGCAGTGTGCAGGAAACTCCATTCTGAACATTAAAAGTGTCGCAGCAGCCTATGCTATACTATGTACAGCATAGGTACTCAACGTAGTGAGTAGGTTCAGTAATTGTAAAAGTCTCCGAACAAATAAGCTCAGGCCATTCGATATTGTAGTAGTAGTCCGTAATGAGCCCCCACTACCACACATTGACTATAGTGACTACGCTGACCCCTGTTTTCTAAGAAGTAGCAACAGGTGGCAGCACGCTAGCAGGAGATTTAGGAACCAACATTCACTTAAAGCTGTATATCCCGATGAAAGTCAAGCATTCTCTAAACCAAAGCACTTTTGATTGTCCATATATATCTTAAATACTGGCACATTCATTAGATATGTATCCCTGCACAGAAGGGACTACTAAGTCAATTCAATAGAACTTGTGACTGCTGAAAACTGTGGTATCCAGCAATTCCACATTGACTATTATTTTGCCATGCTTTTACTTCCAATATCTCTAATGTTAGTGAACCCTTTAAGATTTAAAAAAGATTGCTATACTAAAGTAGATTATAAATTAATATTAAAGTAAAACCTCTCTAAATCGAACGACCTTGGGACCGACTTTAAGTTGTCCATTTAGGGAGGTGGTCGGTTTAGGGAGTTAGAATATGGTTAAAATGGTATTCCTGGGACTCAATAAAGCGATCGATATAGGGGAGTGGTCGATCTGGGGAGGGGTCGGTATAGAGAGGTTTTACTGTATTTATCTTAACCAAAAAACACCACTAAGCGTGGAAGAAGCTCAAAAACAATCGGATTATGTAGCATTAATATTTGTCACACTCTGAATTTAATGCCGCGCAGTGAGTGTTATTTTTCTTTTGCAATGAATATAATTTATATTGAGGTGCATCTGCATTACCTGTTTACACGTGATCGTTGATTGCTTATCTACCGTATCCACGTCAAGGTGTTCATAATGTATGCAAACTGCTGTGCCTTTTTCCAGGAAATTTCCAATTATCGGCGGATTTCTCCTTCTTCCCCCCCCCCCCCCCCCCGTGATTATATGAGTCATTTCTCCTCATTTGCTTAGCACTATTAAATTGATTGGAAGTCGAATTTGCACTTGTCTTGTTGAGATGACTGTCATTCCTGTTAATTTGACGTTCTGACGTCCGAACAATATTTTAACGCACCGCACCTCCACGTAAGGACTAAGATGGTGCGACAAGTCGCGTGGGAATCGTCACCCTGTCTCGTCAAGTGCACCATGTCATTAGACACTAGTTACCTGGTTTGTTTGTTGGGGGTTTTATGTCCTAGCGAACATCTATGGTCCAATCAGGACGGGTACCAACTTGTGACAGTGCACACTGATGGTGACTTTATAGTGCTGCCCCACTGGGAGGTCATGCTGTCAGCACCATGACCCGATATCCCACTCAGTCACATTATCCTTGTACCTTTCCCTATCCTAATAATGCCGAGCGCTAGTATCAATTTTGTACGTCATTGGTTTGACTTTGCTGGGATTTGAACTCCCGACCTTCCGCATGGGAAGCCAGTGCTCTTAGTAGTCTTACCCATTCGGCCACTGCTGATATGAACTTATATGTTTCCACGATATAATCCTCCAAGAAATAAACAAAAAAACATCTATGCAATAACTAGGCCAGATCGGACAATTTTCGGACTGACGGAATGATGTCCCTATGCGGCAGCACTATAAAGGCCTAGTAATGTGGAGCAGCGACGTAGCGGGAGGTATCACTTCTGTAGGTCTTTGGCTAGGCTCGGCCTAGGATCGAACCCACAACCTCTCAGTACCCGTCCTGATATGACCCTAGATGTTGCTAGGACGTAAAACAACAACAAATAAAGAAACAACTCTGCACACTTGACCTTCCTGTCCGATATGAGTCCAGTTAAATCGAACGGCAGAATATTGCACCGTCCCTGAATAGCCCTTATTATTAAGCATATGACCTGCTATGACCTGATATGTTGCAAGGACGTAAAACTCCAACAACCAACCATGCCAACCGTTAAGCAAATTGACATGTTTGTTTAAAAAGGTTTTTTTTTTTTATCTTCTTTTATCGATTCTGTGCGGGCATACCATTTCAAATTTAGATGTGTATTCTCTATGTTCGAAATGGCAACATGCCGTGTGGTATATTGACATTGTATTTAGTTGTCCGGCCATCCTGCATTGGGTGATGGGGTGGAGAGGTGATGGTGTGGCTGGGGGCGGGGGGAGGGGGTATGGTGATCACTGTCTGAACAGAATCTAATAGGTAGGCCTATGATACAAGTTGTTGACACCATAGGCTTTAGCAATAATATGTTCTTTTAAATTGACCTAGTATTCCCTTCTGAAAGGATGAAAGATCTCTGCGTTTTCGGGGATTTCCGCGATTTTTTATATTTACAGATTAGCATTAAACAAAATTCTACGAAATCAGGATCTATATGACAACAGTTGGGTAGCTCGAATCCCATTCTTATATGACCTTCGATGTTGCTAGAACATAAAACCCAAACAAGAATGAGTTAGATATGGGTGATAACACAGTCCCAACAAGGATAGTTGGAACCTGACTTCCGGCATTTTTCTGCCATCCTGACAGTGCTAAGTCTATGACAATAAATCCGATTTTTCGCGGAAATTCACTGTCGGTGTAATAATCTTGGCTTGATTTCCGCTTTTTATGCTAGACACCACTTTCATCACTACAGAAACTAATTGCTTACTAAGTTGTTGGATACAATCCAGATAAGTGTGGTTTTTATTTGGGGGGGGGGTCAGTTTTGCACTATTTCTTGCATTGGACAGGGATGAAAGATCTCCGCGGTTTCGCGGATTTCCGCGATTTTTAAATATTTACCGATTAACATTAAGCAACATTCCAAGGAATTAAGATGTATATAACAAGTTGGGTGGTTCGAATCCGATCATTATATGACCTCAAATGTTGCTAGAACATAACACCCAAATAGCAATAAGTTAGGTGAGGGGAGATAATATCGGAAAAACAACGATAGTTGAAGCCTGACTTCGGGATTTTTCCGGGATTCCCTGCCAGTGCTAAGTCTATGGGAGAAGATCCGCGTTTTCGCAGAAATTCCTCGTCGGTGTAATAATCTCGGCTTAATTTCCGCGTGTTTTGCTGGGGATCACATTCATCCCTGATTGGAGTGCATTAAGAACACATTCTATTGTCTACAGAGACTCTTGCTTGTGTTTCCTGGCAATCTTAAAGTAAATCACCGAATCAGCAGAGAGATGATTCTGAAAAGGAATTTCTTGACAATGGTAGGGTAGGACATCCACTTGTACTACTGGGTGCCTGTGCATACTGGTATTTAAGGAAATGAGCAAGCTGACCAAGCTGTGAAAATGGCTCTGAGCGGTGTTGTTGCGCTGTCAGATCCCTTAAAACAAATGGGATGAGCATCCAAACGACAAGTTGTTCATGAAGAACAGCCACAGAATCATGTTGGGTATCGGTAGGACCAAGTGCCTCACTTACTGTCACATTGACCGGACGCGGTGGCTGAATCAGGAGAGCGCAGGCCTTCCGTGCGGGAGATCGGAAGTTTTGAGTCAAACCAATGACTCACCAGATTTTATACTTGTCGCTTCCTAGCTTGGCGCTCAGCATTAATAGGATAGGGCAAGGACTGGTTAGCTAGTGTCAGGATAATGTGACTGAGTGGGATATTGGGTAATGGTGCTGGCACCCTGATTTCCCAGTGGGGCAGCACTATGAAGTCACCATGAGCGCGCACTGTCACAAGATGGTATCCATCCTGATATGACCTTAGCTGTTGCTAGGACGTAAAATTCTACCAACCAACCGTCACATTGACCATTTTTGGCTGGCTCATGCATTTTTACTCAAGGGAGAACCACCCACCCCGAATACATAGGGTGTCCACTGGCACTGCGATATGTAGTACTCAAATGTGTGTATTTCATGGCCTTGCGCCAACCAGGATTAATGTAAATAACATGCGAGACCTTTACCACAGTTCTTAAAAGCAACTGCCCTGTAAGCTATGATTTGTTAGTTTAAATTGAGACGAGACGGGATGGCCGAATGAGTTGAGCGTCCGTCTCCTGTTTTGGGAGATCGGGAGATCTGAACCCATGGGTTTGTGGGTTTGAACCCTGGTCGATTCAAACCCATGACATACAAATTGATACTTGTCTCTTCCTAGCCAGGCGCTCGGCATTATTAGGATATGCTTGGCTCAGTGTCAGGATAATGTGACTGAGTGGGATGTCAGGTCATGGTGCTCGTGGTCTGGTCTCCCAGTAGGGCAGCACTATAAACTCCCCATGAGTGCGCACTGTCACAAGTCGGTACCCGTCCTGATATGACCTTAGATGTTGATAGGACTTAACACAACAGCAAACCAACAAACAGTTTAAATTGAAGAAATCTGGTCATTTCAGATTGTCCTCTGAATTTCAATATAAGCATTTAATAAATGTGTTTAACACTTCTTTTCTTGCGAAACAAAAGTGAGTCATGTGTTCGCGCATATAAAAATATGCCCGTCGTCCGGGCCCTGGGCCTGTATGCATGGGCCGGAGCTAGGGACCTAACCGCGGCTATTTTTGCACCACGCGGCTAACGGTCGAAAATCAGCATGCATGAGCCGGTGCCAGCGCTAGCCGCCGACCGTAGCCTAGGCTAAGTTACCCTGACTTCAAGTCAGGTTTAACTGCTAGCCGCGCCGGTTAGTGTGCCGTGTGAAGCTCTCAATCTATTCAATGCTGTCATATTTAACAGAATTACACACGCAAAAAGTGAAATTTTATCAATTTAACCCTAAATGCGAAGCGATATTAACGCCGCCGCCACAGCAGCGGCGATATTAATATTTTCGAATCGACGAATGTAAAGTAAACAAACCGCCGCCGCCACAACGACGTCGATATCCATACTGTCCAACGTCAAATAAAAATGGCCGCCGCCGAATCGCCGGCAATATATTATGCCCAAATCTATTCAATGCTGTCATATTTCACAGAATTACATACGCAATAAGTGAAATCTTATCAATTTAACCCTAAATTCGAACCGATATTAACGCCGCCGCCGCATTGGCGGCCTTACTCATATTGTCAAATCTAGGGAATTACCAAATCTATAAATAATTTCACGGTTAGCTATCCGTCCCGGCTAGTACATTTATGCATACGGCTTGACCTAATTAACCAAGGCCCTCCTAGCCGCGGATAGCTATCCCATATCTAGCGTGTAGCACCGGCTACCCGTAGCTCCAACCCATGCATACGGCCCCTGATGCTCGTGCTATCCACATGTGGATATATATATATATATATATATATATATATATATATATATCCACATGTGGGTTTTCCTCTTTCCACTGCTCCCACGTGGATGTGCACTGGTAAAGTTATGTTTTATGCTTTACTTTTCATTTCACATTATATGGAAAAGCATTATATGGAAAAGCACGGTATCATCGGGGTGATGGTACAGCCATTGCATGTGATCAGCATTAATTTGGACGGGGAGTAGTTTTAACCAATCGCTTTAACAAAATGTTTTTGTTAAATCTCCATGGTGATCGACGGGGCGGGGTCGCTCTTCACTGGGGGACTCACGCAATCATTCACTCTTAAAGTGGCATTCCTTTCGTAATTAGTTTGTCTGTCTGTAGATTATGAATACTGCATTTCTGTAGGTTACTAATCGCAATACCGTCGTCTAGGCGACAGGTAACTTGGCACTCGTTCTACTTCCGCTCGGCGTTTTGCGCAGTGAGTAGTATATGAAGTCGGTGCGTCGGAGAAGGCTGCGCATGCGTTGTTGCCCTTTGTGCATATATCTCAATGGTGTGTGACTCCGAACACTGTATGTTCAGCTATCGGTCTCATGCAGTTTGCTGGTAGTGAGTGGGGGTGGGGGGGGGGGCGTGCACTCAGTCTGCGCTTAGTAGATCTCTCTCGCACTCTACCCACTCCCATACCCACACCCACACCCATACCCACACCCACTCCCATACCCACACCCACACCCACACCCACACCCACTCCAATACCCACACCCATACCCACACCCATACCCATACCCACACCCACTCCCATACCCACACCCATACCCACTCCCACACCCACTCCCATACCCACTCCCATATGCACTCCAACACCCACTCCCATACCCACTCCAACACCCACTCCCATACCAATATCCGTGCCCACTCCCACTCTCACACCCACTCCAACACCCACTCCCACTCTCACACCCACTCCCACTCTCACACCCACTCCAACACCCACTCCAACTCCCACTCTCACACCCACTCCAACACCCACACCCACATCCACTAGAGCAGCGCCGGAACCATGCGCCCCCCCCCCCCCCTTCACGAAGCCAGTCCGCCTGGCTTCACAAAGTTCACCTTGACACGCCCTATGGCGGCGCGCCCAGCCAATCAGAAGTGTCTGAAACAATGATCGACGCTCCGTAAATGTCCTAGACGCGGGGTGGTCGATGGCGGGGGGTTTGGGTGGTGGAGGCGGGGGGGGGGGGGGGCGGCGAGGCGTCATGAATATAAATATATGGGCGTTCTACAAGTCTAGCAGGAGGCGGGCTTGGTGCCCCGTGTGTGTGCGTGTGTTGGGGTGTGATGGGAGTAGGTATCCCCGGGATACACCAGCGGGCGTTGAGAGAATAGATGGCGGGGGGGGGGGGGTCCATGAACACTACCTCTATTCTAGGGTGCCCGCGGTGCCTTTGATCTTCCTACTGGACGCGCTTGCTGTCCGAGCCCAGGCTAGTGCCCGTGTGTACTGGGACAGATTATCCCACCCCTGAGCCTGAGTGCCAAGTTGTCCCGCCCCACGGCCGCCGCCGCCGCCGCCGCCGCCACTGGTACTACTACTCCTACGGCCGCTGCGGCTGCTGCTGCCGCCGTTACCGATACCATCAGCACCAGCCGCGCCACCCCCGTGGCCACCGGAGGGTAAAAGTTTGTGCGCGCCGAGTGAGTAATGTGTGGGCAGCTCTGACGTTGGCGCGCCCATCTGCGAGAACTCCCGGTGGTAGACTGGCGCCGCGCTGTGATTGGCTGCCCGTGGGGCGTGACGTCACGCGGCGTAGCCCGGGGAGAGCGCGCCGCGCGCACTTAAGGCCGGGAGCGCACAACGGCTGGCACATACCACTTCCCCCTTTTGTTTGTGACTGAGAGAGACTGGCGCCGGTCGCCCTGCCTGCCTGCCTGCCTGCCTTGCCTGCCTTACCATCTGCGCACACCTCCGTCGTCTGTGTTGTTCGCCAGTAGGACAAGCCTGTCGGGACTTTTTCTCCCCGCTTTTGACGCTACTCCCGGCGCGCGCCCGGCACCAGCTGACCAGAGGAGAGCCGGTTGCGGTGGGCGGCCTTCCCTGCTCGGAGCACGGCATCATGTGGAGGCCCGCCGTCGTCCAGGCCTTGATGGTCGTGCTATCCACGTGCGGTTTAGTCTACAGCCAACAACAACAACGCCACCAGGAATGCCCTCCTCCCACTGCCCATGCCGACCTCCAGGACAGCCCGCCGACTCTCCCGATGTGTGAGGGAGTCGAGCCCTCTCTAAGAATGGTCGGACGGGTGTTGACGAGTGACTGTAGACCGCTGGGTAAGGCAATCGTGGCGCTTGGCGATAGTAACTTTCACTGTAAGATTCTGACCGATAGGTTTGGCTTTTACAATATTACGCTCCAACCTGAAGGTAAGTCGGCTCCCTCCGTCTCGGCGCTGTACGTGCGCGTGTACAAGCTGCACTCGAGCCACGTGTTGAAGATGGAGCTGAGCAAGGACCGGGAGAACTACGACATCGTGCTGGCACCCCCTGGCGGCTCCCGACGCCCGAACCGGCGGCGGCGGGACGTCTACGGGGACGGGACGGCTTACAGCAACGGCGCCTACGACTACGACACGCCACCCAAACGCAGCTGGGGTGACGCCAACATGAACTGGATCCGGAAGCGCAGCTGGTCAAACGCCAACACCGACTGGCTGAAGCGCGGTGGCTGGGGAGACCCAACCTGGGCGAGGCGCAACTGGGCGGCGGCCAACACCAACTGGCTCAAGAAGCGCGCCTGGGCTGATGCCAACATGGCCTGGCTCAAGAAGCGCACCTGGGCCGATGCTAATATGGCCTGGTTGAAGAAGCGTGCCTGGGGCAATGCTAACACGGAATGGCTCAAGAAGCGGGCAGCTTGGGATCCCGAACCGGACTGGCTGCACAAGAAGTGGGCGGCGGCCGACATGCAGTGGCTCAAGAAGCGCGAGTGGGACAATGACGGCGTCATGGGCTGGCTCAAGAAGCGCAGCTGGGGGGATGCGAATATGAATTGGATTAAGCGCAACGATCAGGACGATAAGAATGAAGGCGGTGATGAGGATGAGGATGATGAACTGGTGGATGAGGACAAGCGCACCTGGAGTAACGCGAACGCTGATTGGATTAATCGGGCAGCACGGCAGGAGTACCACCACATCGGGAAGCGTGACGTAGCTGAAGTTGAGAACCTGCATGAAGATGAGGAGGGTGATGGTGATCATGATGATGACGATGATCATGATGATCATGATGACCATGATGACCATGATGATGATAAACATGTTGTAGACAAAAAGGACAGTGAAGCTAGCGAAATTGAAAAGAAAAGTTGGGGTGATGCAAATATGGCTTGGATAAAAAAAAGTGATGGTGCTGTGGATAAAAAATCATGGGGTGATGCTAATATGGCTTGGATTAAGCGCAATCCAGAGAGTGAGAATAAACGGGCATGGGCAGATGCAAATATGGCCTGGATTAAGAGGGACCCAATAGATAAGAAATCATGGGGAGATGCGAATATGGCCTGGATTAAGAGAGGTGAGGGTGAGAAAGATAAAAAATCATGGGGGGATGCCAACATGGCCTGGATTAAGAGAGGCGAGGGTGAGAAAGATAAGAAATCATGGGGAGATGCCAACATGGCCTGGATTAAGAGGAATCCAGTAGATAAGAAATCATGGGGAGATGCGAATATGGCCTGGATTAAGAGAGGTGAGGGTGAGAAAGATAAAAAATCATGGGGGGATGCCAACATGGCCTGGATTAAGAGAGCTGAGGGTGAGAAAGATAAGAAATCATGGGGGGATGCCAACATGGCCTGGATTAAGAGAGCTGAGGGTGACAAAGATAAGAAATCATGGGGAGATGCCAACATGGCCTGGATTAAGCGCAACCCTTCTGAAGAAGAGAAGCGATCATGGGGGGATGCCAACATGGCCTGGATTAAGAGAGCTGAGGGTGAGAAAGATAAGAAGTCATGGGGAGATGCCAACATGGCATGGATTAAGAGAGACCCAATTGATAAGAAATCTTGGGGAGATGCCAACATGGCCTGGATTAAGCGCAACCCCTCTGAGGAAGAGAAGCGATCATGGGGGGATGCCAACATGGCCTGGATTAAAAGGAATCCTGTAGATAAGAAGTCATGGGGAGATGCCAACATGTCCTGGATTAAGAGAGGTGAGGGTGAGAAAGATAAGAAATCATGGGGAGATGCGAATATGGCCTGGATTAAGAGGAATCCAGTAGATAAGAAATCATGGGGGGATGCCAACATGGCCTGGATTAAGAGGGACCCAATGGATAAGAAATCATGGGGGGATGCCAACATGGCCTGGATTAAGCGCAACCCCTCTGAGGAAGAGAAGCGCGCTTGGGCCGATGCCAACATGGCCTGGATTAAACGGGACCCTGTAGATAAGAAGTCATGGGGGGATGCCAACATGGCCTGGATTAAACGGGACCCTGTAGATAAGAAGTCATGGGGGGATGCCAACATGGCCTGGATAAGGAAGAAGTGGCGGGATGCAGGCGCCCAGTGGTTGAAACGGAGTCAAGAACCAGTCTCTGCAGTCGCAGATTCGGAAACAGCTCAGGGCGCTGCCGAGACTCCGAACACTCACTGAACACGAGCCACACCTGAGGATGGGGATGATCTGGACATACAAACCAAAATTATGAATCCAAGTATATATTTAAAAAGGAAGAACAAAAAATGAAACAAACAGAAAACAAACACACACACACACACACATACACACACACACACACACACACACACACACACACACACACACTCAAATTAGCCAGGTTAGATAGACTATAAACAAACTATCACTGTTTGAGATATGTAACGCTCACTTGTGTGCGTGGCGAAGTGAGGAGAGTCTGATTGAATTATCATGTTGGCGGAACCGAAGCACCCTCAGTCATTTAAAAAAGAATAATTAAAAAAGGCCAGCTATTAATATTGTCATTAAGTCCCCAAGTGTGAGAGTAAATCCTAACCCGCTTACCTAGCCCAAAGTGTAGATAAATGATGCTTGTTTTTTGGGGGGGGGAGTGAAATGAAATGAAGAAAACAAAAAACTCATCGTTTTAAGCATATAGAGTGGAACGTCGGACGTGGTGGTGTATAGGACTCTAGCTCGAGCGATAATAAGTGATAATTGAATGAAAATGCCAGTGATTTGGAAGAGGCCGGACCTGCTGGTGATAAAGAAACACCGCTCCTGGAAGGTGATGTGCCACCCACGTGATAACAGGACACAGACTAGGTCGGTAGGTCAGGAGGTCAGGGTGGACGCGTTCTGACACCTGGCAACGCGTCATAACGAGTTGCAGATCATTGACACTGTTGACTGTGAAGGACCCTAAGTAACAATTACTAACACACAGAACTGACTCGGAAAGAAGTGGGCTTTTATTGTGTTATTTTTGTGTTTTTAAAACGTGAATGGTCTCTGTCCATCCAATGTGCATATGTGTTTGTACAGAAAGAAATAATGAATATACATATATATATATATATATTTTATTGGAGCTAGTTATAGAATAAAGAGAGAGAAGAAGAGAAACACAATGAGGAAGATGAAATCTAGTCATAAATCCGGTAAAGTAAATTGTATGGTCTTTTAAGAAAAAGTAATAATGACTGTTGATTAGAACCGACAAACACGCCACAGGTACAGAGTCAGTTTGAGTTGTTTATCCAAAACATCCCATGTCCCGTATACAATTGTCGCAGAATGTGGAATTCTGGAAAAATATAGTCTTCACGCAAGCAATGTAACCTGGTTTCCATGGTCTGTATATTAATGTGTAACGCTATTTAGTGTTAGCAAGCGATCCCTAGTGTCAAGTGCCTCCGACATGCCAGTGGAGGGTTCAGGCCGCTGTGATCGGCTCACATTAATCTGCCACTGAGCTTTGATTCTGATTGGTTGTTGAGGGCTCTCCTCAGGGCAAAGCAATCAGCGGTTTGTTTTTTCTGTCTCCCATGCCACTGCCGACACAATAATCTAAGTCTAAACGGTGTAACCACAAGAAGGCGTGCGTGTGCGTGTAATAGTAGCCCTTTGTAAAGTGTACCTGATACAGATGCCGGATCATCTATACAGACATTTATATATATATATATATATATATATTTATATATATATTTATTTATATATTTATATATATATTTATATTTATATATATTATATATGTTGCATATATTAAATATAAGTAGCACCCAATGGCTACAGCTAAGCATCGTATTTCATTCCTCAACTTATAATTCCATATAATGCACTATTCACAGACAATATCTTTACGGGACCTAAGTTTACATTACATTATTAAAGTCATAGAAATTTCATATAATGAATCCATACGTATTATGCTTCTTCATTCTATTTGTTTTAATTGATTATTTTAATAATTGTTTTAATTTGGTTTTCTCGGATATGAATTAAATCCATTCTCCCTATTCAATTATATATATAGTTTTTTTATCATCTACTTCCCCTATTTTAAGCTTATATACAATTTATTATATATATATATTTATACATATATATATATATATAGTTTAATATAACAAACATATATATGTTAGTTCTTTTACTGGTTAAATAAATTAGACATGGGGATAATACTATTTTATCAGGCTTTTTTTCTTAATTAAAGAATACATCTGGAGCCAATAACTTAAGTAGGAAATTGCTTTCATTTTGGAAATTATGCTACCATTGATCAGTGTACTTTTTTTAGCTTCTTGGTGCGATGTCATCAAATTGGAATGGCGTGGGCCCAGAACAGTGCATCCGGCGCCTCTCCCTGCTGTGTGAAAACAGCGAATAGACTGCAGCCGTGTAGCAGAGGCCAGAGAATAAATACTATTTAATGTCAGCAACGTGTAGAAAAAGAAAAAAAAATATATATATATTTATTTAATAATAATAATGACAATAATAACAACAATAATAATAACAATAATAATAACAACAATACTAGCAACAACAGATTAATAAAGCGTCTTTATATCTGAATCCACAAGATATATATTAATTTTTTTGGTGACAAGCTTTTTATTCTACGAATAAGCTCCCGTGAAGGTGCTTGTTTTCAACGCTGGTAGGTGACGGTGACATCGATAAGACGTGGCAGATATACCTATTCTTATTCCCCCATCTTCTCTCCCTCTTCTCACCACCTCTTCAACTCCGTCGCCTCTGTCTTCGTATCTCTTTCTGTTCCTTTCTGTTCCTTTCTCTTTCTCTTATTATCAGACAGACCTGACTAATGTCTCTACTCGTTATCCCCAACTCCTAGTTCTCCTCCCCCTTCTTTCTCTTTCCTGCTCTCTTTTTCTCAGACAGACAATATCTATTCGTTATCCCCCCCCCCCTCCTCCTCCTCCTCCTCCTCCTCCTCCTCCTCCTCCTCCTCCTCCTCCTCCCTCCTCCTCCTTCCTCCTCCTCCTCCTCCTCCTCCTCCTCCTCCTCCTCCACCTCCTCCTCCTCCTCCTCCTCCTCCTCCTCCTTCCTCCTCCTCCTCTCCTCCTCCTCCTCCTCCTCCTCCTCCTCCTCCCTCTCCTCCTCCTCCCTCCTCCTCCTCCTCCTCCACCTCCTCCTCCTCCCTCCTCCTCCTCCTCCTCCTCCTCCTCCTCCGCTTCCTCCACAATTCCCTCGCCCGTCTCTCTCTCGCTCTCTCAAACATATTCATTATCTCCCACTCCTTCTTATTCTCCTCCTTCTTCTTCTTCTTCTTCTTCTCCTTCTCCTTCTCCTCCTCTCTTTCCCCCGCCTGCTGTGTCTCTCGCTCTCTCGCTCTGTCTGGCTATCTCTGTCTGTCTGTCTGTCTGTCTCTCTTCCTCTCTTCCACTCTTCCTCCCTTCCTCCCCCTCCCCCCCCCCCCTCTCTTTCTCATTCACACCCACCCACAGACTATTCACCGCGGAGAAGTCAATTGTCGTGGGACGCCGGTAGTCTCTCGTCACGTCCGGCCCTTCCGCGACACCATTGGGTGTGGGGGTGAGGGTGTGGGTGGCGGATTTGGCGCGTTATTGTAGATGGGGGTGCCCCACCACTGGGGGCTCCGCTTTCATCAAAAGGCGGCCGGCTGGCTTATTATAGCGCCACCAGGGGCAGGGTGAGTATGTGTGGGGGGGGGGGGGGGGGGTATACTTCCACCAATGTACTGGGCGACTCACCGCCAACGCCTCTGATCTCTTTTCAACACTACGCGGTGGACTAACATTGGCACTATGAAGACCCCCCCCCCCTCTCCCCACACACGCACGCACTTCCACCTCCCCTCTCCCCTTTTCAACGCTCATTCATGGTGATGCGATCAGAAGCCAGGCATGGTGTGTACAAGTTCACGGCAGAAGACACGGACGTCTCTCTTATTCAGGGATGAAATATCTCCGCGATTTCGTGGATTTCCGCTATTTGTTATATTTACCGATTAACGTTAAACAAAATGCCAAGGAATCAGGATGTATATATATGGCAACAATTGGTTAGTTCGAATCCAGTGTCTTATATGACCTTAGAAGTCAGATGTTGCTGCAACATAACACCAAGCAAGGAATAGTTACTATGGATGATAATACAGTCACAATGATACTTGAAACATGACTTCTGGTATTTTTTCGCGATTACCTGACAGTGCTAATCCTATGGGTGGAAAATCCGCATTTTCGAGGAAATTCGCAGGGGCGGCAGTAGTCTCCTCGTAAGCTCCCCTTCTCTTCCCTTCCATTTCCATCCCTTCCCTTCCCTTACCTCCCCTCCCCTCCCATCCCGTCTCATCTCATCTAATCCCCTTCCCTCCTCTACTCACCCCAACTCTCCCCTTTCCTCCCCTTCCCCTTTCATTCCATTCTCTTCCTTCCCATCTCCCTCCACTCCTCTATTTCTTCCGCCTCTCTCCTTCCATTTTCTCCTCGCCAACCTTCTTCTCTTCTTTTATCCCCTCCTCTCTCCTTCCCTCACTTGCCCGCGCACCACTCCATTCTACTTCCCCTTCCCTCCCCTCCTCTTTTCCCTTTCCCTACCCTTCCCTTCCCTCCCATTCTTTAACAGCCCCTTCCCTTCACTCCCCTCTTCTTCCCTTCCTGCCTTCCCTCTCCTAATATTCCCTCACCAGCCCTGCTATTCCTTCCCTTTCCCTCCCCTCTACTGGACCTTCACCTAGTCTCTCCATTCTTCCCTCCCCCTCCCACTCCCCCTCTCAATCTCCCTTTCCATCCATTTCCCCATTCCCTCCCCTTCCCTCTTCTTCCCCTCTCTTCCCTTTCACCTCCCTTTAACCCCGCTCCCCCATCTGCGACTTCGACCACCACCACCAACCACCCTTTGAGTGGGAGGGGAGGCGCGGTTGGCAGGGCGGTGGCGGCAAGCGTGTCGGGCGGGACACTTTCGATGAGCATGCCGGGAATATCAGGCGGTACACTTTCGGTCAACACGGCGGGAATGTCGGGCGGTACACTTCCGGTGAGCATAGCGGGTGTGTCGGGCGGCCGTATCCGGCGGTACACCTCGGGTGAGCACGGCAGGCATGTCGGGCGGTATACTTTCGGTGAGCATGGCAGGCGTGTCGGGCAGGCGTGTCTGGCGGTACACTTCCGGTGAGCATGGCGGGCGTGTCGGGCGGTACACTTCCAGTGAGCACGGCGGGCGTGTCGGGCGGTACACTTCCAGTGAGCATGACGTGGGTGTCGGGCGGTACACTTCCAGTGAGCACGGCGGGCGTGTCGGGCGGTACACTTCCGGTGAGCACGGCGGGCGAGTCGGGTGGTACACTTCCGGTGAGCACCTCGGTCGCCAGGCGTCAGACCAGGTGTCAGACCAGGCGGAAGCTGCCCATGATATGTGCTTCCCGGGCGGCGTCCAGTTATCACGTGTCATATCATACACGGTGTGCCTTAGCGGAAATGCAATTACTTGGGGCAGTAACGGCAGGCTCTCACAAACACTGGCGTCTCATACCTTTGTCCACAGGGATTTTCATCGGTTTAAAATTTTTAATTTGTGTGGGTGTGTACACGTGTTCATTGATACAGGAGTGCTTTCTGGTCGGCCAGATAACGATAGTACCATGTGGAGTTACAAGAATATAATTTAGTTCTCCGATGAATAGCTAAATATATATGTACACATACAAAAAGAAACGAAAGCCACAATCATACTCCCTTCTATCCATCTAAACAGGCATCTGAATAGGAATCTGAATAAGCCATGTGGGTGGACAAATTGATTTCAAATTAATTTAGTCTTTGGTTTCGACCAATTTTAAAACACTCCTGACTTTAAAATCTTACCTTTCGATGAAATTATATATATTAATATATGTGTGTGTATATATAATATATTATATATATATATTATATATATAAATAATATATATAATATATATAATATATCATATATAATATAATAAAGGTTGGAACCATGAGTAAGGCTGCCGCGAGAATCGCTGTTAGATGTAAATCATGGGATTCGAACTCACGGGTTGGAACCCTGCTCGAGTCAAACTAATGACCTCAAAATTGATACTTGTCGCTTCCTAGCCAGGAACTCGGCATTATTAAAATAGGGCAAGGACTAGTTGGCTCAGTGGCAGGATAATGTGACTGAGTGTGATATCAGGTCGCTCGGCATTATTAGGATAGGGCAAGGACTGGTTGGCTCAGTGTCAGGATAATGTGACTGAGTGGGATATCAGGTCATGGTGCTGGCGGCTTGGTCTCCTAGTGGGGAGCACTATAAAGTTGCCATGAGTGTGCACTGTCACAAGTCGGTACCCATCCTGATATGACTTTAGATGTCACGACGTAAAGCTCCAACAACCAACAAAGCCTGTTAGATACAAAGGTGTTTAGAAAGTAGGTATAATAGACAGGGTAAGTATGGGGCCTGGAAAGTCATTTACCTCATTTCAAGGCTTTAAAAAGCCTTATATTTAACCTATTTTGGGTAATTAGTCTTGAAAAGCCTTGAATCCCATTAAACTGTCCCCACTGACCTAAATTAGTCTGAAATCTCCATTCGCCATTTGTTGTGTTTTCCTGAAATCCAAATGAAAATTATCTTGAATTCCTATCAAAACCAGCCTTGAAAAGCCTTGAAAAATAGCCTTGAATTCCACTAATATAGAAACTACTAACACCCAAAACCGCAAAGGTTGGCCCGAGAAAGACCAGGTAAAGACTCCTGAGTGCGGGACCAGACCAATCTAGTACCACAGCTGTCCAGCGTTGAAAACAAGCACCCTCACGGGAGCTTATACGTTATGGGCAGAATAAAAAATTTGTCACAAAAAAAAAAAAAGTCTTCACATGTGTAGGGACCTTGGATAGAGCAGATAACACGTAGAAGGGAAGTGAGAGTAGTTGGTGTTGTATTATACTCACGTGGAAAATTATGGCACCGATAGGCGGGTGTATGTAGATTACAACGATATGGCATTGGTCACATTCTTTATTCATATTCACATAATGAATTATACAGTTGGCGCGCAATGAACTTCACGCATACATATTATACACATTTACAAAGGACAACCGGCGAAAGACATTGGAAGACAGTAGTGAGAAGTCGTCAACAACAAATGACACAAGTTGTTACAAATTGATATAAAAAATATCAGTTTACACACGCGATGGCCGAATGAATTGAGCGTCCGACCCCCCCCCTTTTTTTTTTGGTAGGCTGAGGGATTCGAACCTCAGTCCAATCATACCACTAATTTAAAAATTGACACTTGTCGTTACCTAGCCTGGTGCTCGACATTACTATGATAAGCCCAAATATAATCTGGTGGCACTGTAGTGTCCTAATATGACCTTAAATGTCGCCAGGACGTAAAACCCAACTGCCAACCAACTGTACTGTGGTGAAGTTATGGCTTCCCTCCAATACCACTTTCATCGCTGTTCTATAATTTAAATATTTTGTTAAAGTTGCATAATCCGATGGTTTTGAGTTGCTGTCATTTTCCTAGAGAGATATATTAGGTTGATCAAAATATTATACCTAGTTTAAAGTAAACTTTTATCTTAAATGGCTAACTTTGGAGTTATTTGAAGTGCAAACATGCCAAATTAATGTTGGCAAGCATGCCAAAACTCTAGTAGTCTAACACAATAGGCTTGTGCAGTAACATGTTCTATTAAATTGCCCCAGTGATCCTTCTATGTGGCGAGAAATGCCTGATAAGTGCACCAGTATGTTATTTCAATATGTTTTGTTTGTTTGTTGTTTTTTTACGTCATAGCAACATCTAAGTTCATATCACGACGGGTACCGACTTGTGACAGTGTGCACTCATGGCGACTTTATAGTGCTGTCCCAATGGGAGACCAGACCGGCAGCACCATGACCTGATATCCCACTCAGTCACATTATCCTGACACTGAGCCACAGTCATTGCCCTATCCTAATAATGACGAGCACCTGGCTAGGAAGCGACAAGTATCAATTTTTATGTCATTCATTTGACTCGACCAGGGTTCGAACCCACGATCCCATGGTCTATCAACACGAATTCAATATGTAGAAACAAATCTAGATAATCGCTTTGGTTTTGAAAATTTGATGTTTTCATCGAACTATGCAGCTTTAAGACATATAGAGCATTGATGTGAACAATACATGTTAAAATCTGGATCCTTAATGTAGGAATTTGTGGAGGCGACTATTTTGTTTACATCCGAAGACAAGTTCAATTATGTCAGTTTTCATTCATAGTCTGCCTGGGATGGTAGTTATTTTCGTACATTCACTAAGGAAAGAAAAACCAAATATCAGCCAGTGCGGTAGCAGTTCAAGCCTGACGCGTTCGACTAGTTGAAGGGACAGTTGATTCTGAAGCTTCACTTATCATATTCACCGGAATCGGTGGCCGAATCGGGAGGTCCCAGTCGACTCAAACCAATGACTTACAAATTAATACTTGTCGCTTCCTAGCCTGGTGTTCGGCATTAATAGGATAGGGCAAGGACTGGTTAGCTCAGTGTCCAGATAAGGTGACTTGAGTAGGATATCAAGTCATGGTGCTGGCAGCCTGACTTCCCAATGGGGCAGCACTATAAAGTCACCATGAGCGTGCCCTGTCACAAGTTGGTACCCGTCCTGGTATGACCCTAGATGTTGCCAGGACGTAAAACTCCAACAACCAACCAACCATTAATGAAACCTCAAACTTAGACATTGATCTCTTTGTATCACGTGGCCGAATGAGTTAGAGCGTCCGTCTCCCGTGTTGGTAGATCGTGGGTTCGAACCCTGGTCGAGTCAAACCAATAACTTAAAAATTGATACTTGTTGCTTCCTAGCCAGGCGCTCGGCAATATTAGGACAGGGCAAGGACTGGTTGGCTCAGTGTCAGGATAATGTGACTGAGTGGGATATCAGTTCATAGTGCTGGTGGCCTGGTCTTCCCACCCAAATCTAAATACAATAGGTTTTGGGATGTATCAATAGTATTCAAGTTATTCAAGTCATGGCCTAGCAACAGACATTTGTCAAGGAAAGACGTGGGATTTAAATTAGCAGTTTTATTACTGCAAGTTACATGACACAGAGGCCAAACCATTGTGGCACTTTCACTAGTTGGACTAGAAATTGATACGGATGAAGCTACATTTGATTTAAAGACATTACTAACAATCAAATTGTACAGGGGATCCACTGTCCACAGTATACATTACTAGTTTTCCGGAGGATAAACGAATATGTGTAGTTTCGGCCAATAGGGCATGTATATCCAAGTCACGCGGAATCAGAAATTCCAGACAATTACTAATCAGCCTTATATGGTCACATGAAGAGACACTCTCGCAAGGTGGACTATCAAGGTGCTTAAACAAGCAGGAGTCAACACTGGACGCTATGCATCTCACTCAATGCGTGGAACCATGGTCTCCAAGACAAGACAATTAGGAATCTCAGTTAAGAGAATTCTTGCACACGCTGGGCGGAAAACGACTAGATCGGTTGCAAAGCATTACAACAAAAGACTGGAAAAGTCAGGTAGAGGCAGGTGAGAAACAACATTAAATTATGTACTCATATATACATAGTATGGTTACAACATAAAAGAATAAAAGGATAAAAAAAATGGGATAACGTCAAATTCTCCCTTGGCACGAGTAGCCAGAGGCTTAGTACCAAGTTAAAATAGTATAGTTATACAAATCTTACCTGGGTACAGATGATGGATAACTGGTGTTTTCCCGAGGTACTAGCCTCGGACAGTGGTTGGTCAGGGCCCTACCAACCCTACCCACCCTACCCTACCACTACTATCATATTTCGCTGGAACCGAATCGAAAACACAATAAGTAACCATATAGAGTTAAATCATTTTTTATCCTAAAAAGTATGTAAAAGATTGCTGGACCTGGATGTGCTTCCTTCTCCCTGATCCACCAGTTATCCCTCATCTGTACCCAGGTAAGATTCGTATAACTATACTATATATATGATAGAAAGAAGAGAGGAGGGAGGGATGGTGGGAGAGAGGGAGGGTGAGATATATAACCTGTAAACCGCACACCTGGGAAATCCTCACTTGTTCCTACAATCCGGGCGGAAGGCAGAGAAGGTCATCTCTACGCATGGAAGGATTCTCCACCAGGCAATGACGTGGCGCAATGCTAAGTATACACGACAGGCTGTGTGGATGCGGAGTATGAGTATGGGCAGTGGTGGTCGTCCGTCCCCCTGGACTATATCCTCTGACAGTGAAAGATCTCCGGGATTTCCGCGATTTTTTATGTTTACCAAATAACGTTAACCAAAATGACAAGAATCAGTGGTGTGAACAACAACAATTGGTTAGTTTGGATCCCGTCCTTATATGACCTTAGAGGTTGCTAGAACATGAAACCCAAAGAAGAAATAGTTACATATGGGTGATAATACAGTCACAACAAGGACAGTTGAAACCTGACTTCCGGCATTTGTCCGTGATAATCCTAGGGGTAAAATCCGCGTTATCTCGGTAAATTCGCCGTCGATGGATTAATCTCGGTTTGATTTCCGCTTTTTTTGCCGGAGACCATTTTCATCCCTGATTAAGTGACCACGATTTTGGACTGGAGAAGGTAACGTTTCCGACCGGAAGACCAGTGCCTCGGCGCTATATATATATACACATATATATATACATACATACATACGTACGTATGTACGTACGTACGTACGAACGCACATACATACATACATACATACATACATACATACATACATACATACATACATACATACATATATACATATATACATACATACTTACATACATACATGTAAGTTTGTATAAATACATACATCTGCAGCTGAATCTGCTGAATAAATTTCTTCCCAACAAATGAGCAAAACATCAAGAGTGTAGGAGACCTCGAACTATGCCTGACAAATTTGCGTGACCTGCTTCCGGTGCGAGTACCGATGTCTGTTTGTGTCCAAACTGCGCATGCGTAGTGCGCACACCTGACTTTGGCACGACATGTCCGTCCATTTGCACATTTACGCTTAGGCGCCCGAACAATGCGCTAGACTACTAGCAAATTAATCCGCCGATGCTTATTTGCACAGTGCCATTAGCAGCCTCACGCAGCAATCAGACCTCCGAGATCGTGCCTGCCCAGCCCAGCAGACAGGCAGGCAGTCCTGTGTCATTTATGTGAGTGTGCGTGTGTTTGTGTGGGTGTACATGACATTGTACGTGTACAGCAATACCTCGCTTAGCACTCTAATCAGTGGTGCCAAGTTGATAAGAGTGTGGGTAGGGAGATCTCCCTAATACACAAATTGTAAACAAGGAGAAATAGCCTGGCTGAAGGGTGGGGGAGGGCGGGGGTGTTACTGTTAGGGTGCGAAAACGCCCATATGAAATTGTGCCTTCTGGTGCATTTTGACAAATATGTGTAAAAGTAAAAATAAAATAAACTAGAAACGAGCTAAAATGGTCCTTTGGCGGGAGATTCCCAATTAAAAGCAGGAAATTGAGAACTGTGGTTATTTTGCTATATATATTGGGGAAAGTTCCCGCCAAATTGGGAGACATGGCACCTCTAAGATACGGTCTCTCTTTTTCTTTTAATGCACCTACGTTCTCTCTTTTTTTTAAATCCAGCGCTAAGCGAATTATATATATATATTAGCGCTGTACGGGGTTATTGTGACATAGTATCAATGGTTTGTTTGCTTGTTGGGGCAACATCTAAGGTCATATCATGATGGCAACTGGATTGTGAGAGCCAGCACTCAAGACGACGTTATAGTGCTGACAACCTGGGAGACCAATATTGTAATGTGAAGGAATTGTGAATAAAACGGATGTATAGGTCTAATAACGTGAATAAAAGAGTGCTCTTGTGAATTATCGCAGTGCTAAGCGGGGTATACCTGCATGTATGTTGTATAATTTAATGTATAGATCACCATTATTAATGCTATTCACGTGCGATGCCAACCAATTATTCAGCGAGCTATCTGGAACAAATCCGACACTGGTGCAATCTATGGCAGCCTTGGACACTGCTCATTCTTCTACAACTGACTCACTCACTGCAAATTCTTAATGAGATATATATAATCCTAAATATACATATATAGATATATATGTATATATTTTTACATCCTGGCACCATCTGAGGTCATATCAAGACGTGACCGAATTGTGACTGCGCACTCACGGGGACTTTATAGTGCTGATCCACTGGGAGACCAGGCTACTGGCACCATGACCCAATTTCCCATTATCCTGATACCTGATAAGTCCTTGTCCTACCCTAGTAATACCGAGCGCTGGGTTGAATGTCTATATGTATGCATGTATATATATATATATATATTTATGCATGTATTTATATATTTATATTATATATACCACTCTTCGGACAATAGCAGTGCATTTCTGAAGACATGCCAGCCGAATTTGCTGCTCATCACACACACATTCCTGTCCTCATATATCATTAGATGTTGCCAGGACGTAAAACTTCAACAACCAACCAATGACACACACTCTGGCTTATGTATCCGGCAAGTTTCCTGTGCCCCGCACTTTGGCTCCTCAGCAGTCCACAGTGGCTCCTGAACTGATCATTAGCGTTTCTGAGCTGCCAATTGTGGCTACTGAGTTGCTCATTACGACTATTGAGTTTCTCACGTTCTCACCTGAGTTACTCAATTTGGCCTCTTAGTTGCCCAAAGCAGTTAGTTGTGCAGAGCTAGTTGAATAACTCACAAAGGCTTCTCAGTTACAGCATATGGCTTCTGCTCACTGTGGCTATTGAGATGCTCAATATGGCTGAGTTACTCAACTATGGCTGAGTTACTCAACTATGGCTGAGTTACTCAATTATGGCTGAGTTACTTAATTTATTATGGCTGAGCTGTTCTCTGTGGCTGAGTTTCTCAGTATGACCGATTGCTCACTATGACTGATTACTCACTATTACTGAGTTATTCACTATGACTGATTGCTCACTATGACCGAATTGCTCACTATGATTGATTACCCATTATGGTTCAGTTGCTGAGTTACTCAAATATAGCTGTGTTGCTCACAATAGCTCAGTTCAATATGAGTTGCTCAGTATGGTTGTGTTGCTCACTATAACTGAGTTACTCACTATGGCTGTGTTGCTCAGTATGGCTTCTAAACTGCTCACTGTGTGTTCTGTTCAGTGTGGCTCACACCACAGTAGCTTGTGACCGGCCCTCCCCTTCACCCCCACCTCACCTCTGCCTCCCGTCCCCACCGGACATGCTACACAGACAGGTGTCAACAGACACGCGTACGCAAACATGGGACTCCCCCTCCCCCCTACTCCCTTGTGTCTGATGGTGCGCTTTACTAACGGTTTGCAGTAGTTCTGGTTGGTTGTTCCATTGTGTGTGTGCCTGTGGGTGTGTGGTGTGTGTGTGTGGGGGGGGGGGGGGTAACAAACATTAAATGGAGCCAATATAGTGAACTCGCTTGGCTCTATAAAATAAAATCTACACATCAGGCATGAGCCTGAAATGCGTTAGACTGGATGAATTTATTGGAGATTTTTTAGATGTTTTTTTTTCCAGTTGTGAGTAGGTGATTTCCTTACAAAGCACGCTCGCACACATGCACTATATATATATATATATATATATATATATATATATATATATAGCGCAACCCCATTAAACCAAGCTCTGTTAAACCAAACGATTGGTTAATCCAAACTCCCTATGGGGCAGCACTATAAAGCCACTATGAGTGTGCACTGTCACTGAACTAATATGTTGTTAAACGCCGCAGCACTATCAGCATATACTGATACATTGTTATACGCCGCAGCACTATCAGGGTATACTAATACATTGTTAAACGCCACACCACTATCAGCGTATACTAATATGTTGTTAAACACTGCAGTACTATCAGGGTATACTAATACATTGTTAAAAGCTGCAGCACTATCAGTATATAGGCAACTAATACGTTGTTAAATGACACACCACTATTGATACTATCAGCATATACTAATACGTTGTTAAACGCCGCAGCACTATCAGGGTATACTTATACATTGTTAAGCGCGGCAGCACTATTAGTGTATACTAATATGTTGTTAAACGCCTCAGCACTATCAGTGTATACTAATACATTGTTAAACGCCACAGCACTATCAGTGGATACTAATAATAGTAATATCTTGTTAAACACCGCAGCACTATCAGTGTATACTAATATGTTGTTAAACGCATCAGCATATCAGCATGTCGAGTTACGTCGAAATACGGTGACATACGTCAAGGTTTTGGACATACCCAAAACTTTCGACATAGCTTGACGTAAAGGCCGTTATGTTGGGTTATGTCGAAATACATTTGTCATAGTGCTGCGGTGCACACACCGCAGCACTATCAATGTATACTAATATGTGGCGCACATGCCGCAGGGCTATCAGCGTATACTAATACATGCGCAGCGTATACTAATATGTGGTGCACACACCGCAACACCATCAGCGTATACTAATACGTGGCGCACACGTCGCAGCACTATCAGCGTATACTAATACGTTGCGCACACGCCGCAGCATCATCAGCGTATACTAACTAATACGTGGCGCAGACAGCGCGGCGCCATCAGCGTATACTAATACGTGCTTCAAATGCCGCAGCAGGGTCAGCTTGTCATGATAGTGTTTTGAACTTAGGTAGTGTTTTGAACGTACATAGGTGTAGTGTTTTGAACTTAACAGTAGTGTTTTGAACGGCGTAGTGTTTTGAACGGCGTAGTGTTTTGAACGTCCTACACCGGGCCATAGGGCCGGGGTGCCGGGCGGGTCGGCTGAGACAAAGCAGGCACTTAGCTCCCCCCCCCCCCCCCTCATCGTTACAAATCGGCCTGCCCTCCCTCTCGCCCCCCATCGGGCCCGCCCCCGCAGCACCCAGCTACCGGCCCCACAATTCCACACGGGTTGGTTGATTGTTGGGATTTTTGCGTCCTGGCAACATCTAATGTCATATCACGATGGGTACCGACTTGTGACAGTGCACAGTCGACTTTATAGTGCTGCTCCACTGGGAAATCAGGCTGCTGGCACCATGACCCGATATCCCACTGAGTCACATTATCCTGACACTGAGCTAAACCAGTCCTTGCCCTACCCTATTAATGCTGAGCGCCAGGCTAAGAAGTGAGAAGTATCAATTTTATAAGTCATCGATTTGACTCGACCGGGAACCAAACTCACGATCGTCCACACGCAAGGTGCGCACTCTGCCGATTCGGCCACCACCCAAGTTAGGAAGCTTTTTTCTCTCTTTTTTTGCGTGTGTGTCAAAGCGTCTTCTGTTTACAGAATTTAAAACGACTGCACAACTTGTTAGTTAGCCCTATCAGCAAAAGGTTCAGACTGCATTTTCCCGGCCTTGGTTTTACTAATAGTTCAATGAAGAATACTGTCAGCACGGAGATGGCTTTTTTGGCGCTAAATCATTCCAACCTGCCCCCCCTTTCTTGTCCCCTCGCTGTTTCTCTCTCTCATTCTCTCATTCTCTCTTCCGCCTTTCAAACCATTCTGTCGCGGCCTTCCTCTCTCCTACTCTATCCCTCCCTTCTTCCCCCATCCTTCTCCTATCCTTCCACCCCCCCCTTCCTCCTTCCTCCCTCCATGCTCCCTGCCCCTGCCTCTTGCCTTTCCCCCTCTTTCTCTATTTCATTTCCGGTATATTTGTCCTTCCTCCCATTATTTCCCTTACTCCCACCCCCATCCTCTCCTTCCATCCCCCTCCATCCCCTTTCATTTCTACCAGACGGGGTGGCCGAATGAGTAATGTTTTGGGAGATCGGGAGATCCGAACCCATGAGTTTGTGGGTTCGAACCCTGGTCGAGTCAAACCAATGACGTAAAAATGTATACTTGTCGCTTCCTAGCCTGGCGCTCAGCATTATTAGCCAAGGACTGGTTGGCTCAGCGTCAGGATAATGTGACTGAGTGGTATATGGTACTGGTGGCCTGGTCTCCCAGTGGGGCAGCACTATAAAGTCACCATGAGTGCGCACTGTCAGAAGTCGGTACCCCTCCTGATATGACCTCAGATGTTGCTAGTCCGTAAAACAACAACAAACAAACCTTTCATTTCTACCTGTCTCCCTTCCATTCTCTCCTTACCTTTCTCCTCACTCTCTCTCTGTCCCTCTCTCTCTCTGTCTCTCTCTCTCTCTGTCTCTCTCTCTCCACCTCCTATTATTCCCTCCAACCCTACTTCCAGAAAATGACTATATCACTAGCTAATAAAGCTAGTCATTGTCTGTGACTATATCACTAGCTAGTGAGCTAGTGATATAGTCACTCACTATATCACTAGCTCACTCAACAATAATGTAACTTGGCTGGCTGCCTATTGGTAGAACGTCCGCTTCTCGTACAGGAGAGTCAAACCAAAGAGGTAGGTGTCACTTCATTCTCTGCCTCATACTTGACATTGACAGAGCACAGACTGGTCGGTTCCCTTTGAAGATAAGGTGATTGGGTGGGATATTGTATCTTTCTGTTGGATGCATGGTGTCTCAGCTGGGGAAGCAATATGAAGCTACAAGCATTGCGCACTGTCAGAAGCCGACACCTGTATTATATGACCTGCTATTTTGATAAGATTCTGTGCTGATTCAGACATATATTATGAATGAAACCTGGTAATTAGAAATGTGTCCTTGATTCTTGCTCCTGCATAATCTGTGTGGGCGTGCATAGTTTTCAGTGTGTTGGTGAATTTCAAATGGTCCAAAGCCACTTGCTTTGAAGTCACGACTCCTGCGCATGAGACCGGACGTGGTGGTCGAATCGGTAGAGCACAGGCCTCCCGTGCCCATGCAACACATCGGGAGTTCGATTCCTGGTCAAGTCAAACAAATGACTTGCAAAATTGATACTTGTCACTTCGTATTCCTAGCTTGGCACTTGGCATTAATAGGATAGGGCAAGGACTGGTTAGTTCAGTGTCAGGATAATGTGACTGAGTGGGATACCAGTACATGGTGCTGGCAGCCTGATTTCCCAGTGGGGTAGCACTATAAAGTCATCATGAGTGCGCACTGTCACAAGTCGGTACCCGTCCTGATATGACCCTAGATGTTGCCAGGACTCCAACAACCAACAGAACTCCAACAACCAACCAACCATGAATGAAACCTCGAACTTAGAAATGTCGGGTTGATTCTTGCTTCTGCCTAATCTGTGTGGGTGTGCATAGGGTCGATTTCAAATGGACCAAAGCCACTGGCTTTGAAGTCATGCATGAATACACACAGATCTGATGTTAAAGCATGCCTTTATTTTAAAATTGTGTACGTACTGCATTATATGGGTGTTTGTAGATCATATGGAACTAGTGCCATTCGATGCCACAGAGAGCGCCTCAATATTTATGCAAGGTGTGTGATGATGATAATAATAATATTAATAATAATAATAATAATAATTGATGATGATAAGCATTGAAGACTCATCTCGATTCAATAAGGAGCATCTCGACAATGAAGTGCAGGTAAAACAAGAAAGTTGATTTACACACAGAGGACAGATGCCGCCGGGCACCCCGTCAAACACTCGGTAGTGTTTTGAACCTAGGTTCAAAACACTACCATAGTGTTTTGAGCTTAGGTTCAAAACACTACCTTAAGTTCAAAACACTACCCCTACGTACATTGAAAACACTACCCAAGTTCAAAACACATGACATGGCAGTAGCATGATGTCGTGGTAAAAGTTTGGCGTGGCGTCATCATATGACCTTAGATGTAGCTAGGGTGTAAAACAACAAAGCAACCGTTTGCCTAGTGTTCGCATAACGTTATTCCAGCGATGTCGACGTGCTTCTGACGTCGCCATAATATTGGAACACGCGCGTAACGCTTCCCGACGTCTCGCTAAAAAGTGACACATGTCGAGCGTGTTGGAGAGAAACGTCCGAGTGTTTGTTGTTGTTGTTTTGGGGAGTTTTCAGTCGCATTGGTGCGCTGAAGGCTGCAAAGCTGCAGCACTGAATGGGCCTAAAGCAGTCCCATGTGGTCGGGAGTTGGCTTCCGGTGTGTAGTGATCAGAGGAATTGAGGGGTAGAGGGGAGGGGGGAGGAAGGAAAAAGGCAGCCTAAGAGTCCAACCAAGTCCTCTGAGAGGCCGGGGAGGCTGGGTGGTTGGTGTAGATTTACACCCCAGTAAGACCCTAGCCATACCAGGATGTCACCGACTTGTAACAGCGCACACGTCCGAGTGGGACTGCACCATAACGTAGCCTAATGTATCCATGAGTGTGCACTGTCACAACCCCCCCAAAAAAAAAACCACCGGCCTTAAGAATAACACGGGTAGAGTTTTAGAGTAAACGTAGAAGGGTGGGCAGGTGGAAGAAATTGGAGGTGTGGTCGGTGGGAAGTGCTGATTGACAGCGGCAGGCCGGTATATAACACAGTAAGCAGCGTTATGTGTGAAAGTTTGTCAGCGGTTCAGGCTCGACAGGGGAGTCGTTCCCTCCAAATCAAGCGAAATGCTAACTTTACAACCCATTTGTTTCAGTTAATGTCCGGATGTCCATATTAAGGTTTCAGACCCAAGGAGAGGAAGTTTGAAACCATACTCGACATAATATATATGTCAATAATATATTATTGATATTATCATCATCAATAGCAGCAGCATTAATATTATAGGTGTTGCCGCTGACAGTTATGCTATTGTGATGGCCCACGGTCTTCCCCAACACCGTCACGCACTCACAGAAGAACGCCAAGATTCAGTATCAGTACGCTTCAACCTAGTTTATTACAAAACCTCTCTGCTCTCCCTGGCGTCAACAGTCAACTGACCCGCCCCCTAACTCGCCAGGTCCCATGTCACCTCTATAGGTGGGTGTGGGATGAGCTAGCCACACGCAGTAGAGGGCAGTCCCATCGGGGGTCTGCCCGGTGGCTAGCCTGCCGCCACCTAGCGCAGTTCAGTGTAACTGCGTAGGTGGCCACCGCGTGGTAGTGGGGCTCATGTACAGACTACTACACTATTAATCAATCCTCGTGCATATAGAGGTATAGAGTGTCGGTTGACCTATGCTATTAGCAGAAGACCACATTTAAAGCCCCAATCACTCACTGTATCAGTAGGGTATCTGTCGACATGACCCACCCATAGTGGTGGGGTGGTAGGTCTGCAGTCAATTAGAGCCATCCATTTGGCTGCTTAGCTCCCAGCGACCATGGAGTCAAGTGTATGCTGTTGCATATATGAGCCTGTCTCAAAAGGTGATAACTCTTCTTTTTTTTTGTCTATTGTAACGATTGACACAAAACAGCACAGAAACGGTTACTCTGAAAACACAAGGACATTTGCTTCAAATCAATATGTAGTCTATTGGGATTATGAAACACCATGTAAAAAACAAATCAGTTTATCCTGAGCGAATGCATAAACAGATAGTATGTTAATCGTTACAGTTACAATGGACAAAGTTTTGTCCCATATTGCTTAGCACCTTTTGAGACAGTCGGCGTGCAGGGTTCGAGGTAATGCCCAGAGTAACTTATAAAACTGGGATTCGCCATCATATTAGTTTGATTGTTAAAAATCTACCTTACTTTAGTTAAAAATAACTATTATTTTAAATGGATAACTTTTGAGATATTTTAAATGCAAACATCATGAATTATTTTTGGTGGTGTTTTCTGTGGCAGAGTGGTTAGAGTGTCTGACTTTCTTCTAGGTCAGACTCCTAATCTGAAGGTTGGTGGTTCGATTCCCCATGCCCCCACCTCTGCCAATTTGGATTTCCACCGCTGTGTTTAACTGACAGCATCATCAAAGTTGCTCTCATACCATATCTATGTTGTGTGGGATGTTAAAAAATCCCTTGGGTCATTAAAAGTGTAGGCTTGGGCTTTCTATCGACAAACTGTCTAATGGTGAAAACAAGTCTATTCTTCTGGCCAATAATAAACAGGGACACACACAAAAGAATGCCATGAAATTAATGGTCTACCTGAAGTAATAGAAATAGACAGCTTTACACATCAGCTGCTGGTCTGAATTAAATAACTTCCTAACCTCTATGGGGGGGGGGGGAAACACTATTTTTTTTTGTCCATTAGTTGTTTAAGCAGGGGAAATTTCAGTCATAGACGACTGGTCTTCCTCATTCCACTGCTGGTCGATAGAAAGCCCGAGCCTACACTTTTACCGACCCAAGGGATTTTTAACCTCCCACACCACATAGACATGGTATGAGAGCAACTCGCCTTTGATGACGCTGTAAGTTATACACAGTGATGGAAATCCAAATTGGCATAGCTGGGGGCACGGGGAGTCGAACCGCCAACCCTCAGATTAGGAGTCGGACCTAGAAAAAAGTCAGACACTCTAACCACTCCACCACAGAATGCCACTATAGATATGGTATTTTAGTCGATGCGCTAGTACATATGACACGCCCAAAGTATGTAATGTGATCTGTCTTTTTTTTCTTCATTCCCCCCCCCCTTTTTTTTTGTAAAGCTATTTCTGCTCCAGTTTTACTCTATGTACTAATTAACGACGGTTCACAGCAACCGCCTCATCAGATAAAAGATTCACCCCCGTACTTGGAGTAGGGGTGAATGACAACATAGTCTAAATATGGGCAAAAATAGATTTAGTATGGAACAGGAAGTGCAATTCTTGGTTCCAGTATCAAATGGCTACTTATATCAGCACAGAATTGGTGAAATCGGAGAAAATGCAAAAAGACAAGATGGCAACCATAGAATGCAGTCGATTTCACTTTTAAAGTCCATTAAACTACATGTTTTATTATATTTTTCAAATCAAACGTAGCGGATAAATATTAAGATATATGTGAAGAATATATTTTGCTTCTTAAATTCAGAATTTATCTCCTCATTTCATTTAGCCAGCATGTAGATCATTTTCGTGACTTTTTCTAATGGGTTGGTTTCTTCCCCTACTACAAGTACGGGTGAATCTTCTATCTATCGCCTCATCAGCTCACACTTTGGCCGGAAGTGGTGAGTAATGACAATGGAAGCCCTGAAGAGAAAGCTATGGCTTTTAGATGTTTTTTCTCTTTTTTTTTCTGGAGAAATACAGCAAAAATACCTCATTGTCGGGGTGCGTCTTATCAGTCATACATGTGTATTTAGTCTGCAGTGACGCTTCGAACAAGGAACCACATCGACAGGAAGGCGTGAATATGGTGATAATATCAGGGAGCCTAGGTGGTCTAATGGTTAGCACACTAGCCCGGAATGCAAGAAGTATGGGTTCAAATCCTGTTCTACGTGAAATATAGCCAATTTTTATCAACCTCTTTGCACTGGTGCTGAGACAAGGATCCTGTATAAGTTATGCGATGTATGGTTGCTGAGCATGTATACAACATGTGCATTGCCTGTATTATGTAATTGTATGCACTAAAACGACTTATGGATTTAAACCACTTAAAAGACTTACAATTCCAGCGGCTCGAATGTAGTATGCATTGACCTCTTAGGCGCGGAGCCACACAGACAGGTAGGCGTGGGCAAGGTGATGACATCAGGGAGCTTAGATGGTGTAATGGTTAGCACACTAACGGGATGATGAAACCGGACGTGATGGCTGAGCGTACATGGTGGCCGCTTCACGTGCAACAGATTTAGGGTCCGATGCTCGGCAGAGTTATGCAAAAGTCCTCGAAAATTGGTACTTGTCACTACCATGCCTGACGCGCGGCATTACTAGAATGGGGACATGGACTTGTTGGCTTTAGTGTACAGATAGTGTAATTAAGTAGGATTGGTGTTGGCGGGTTGGTATCCCAGTAGTGCAGCACTATAAAGTCGCTATGAGTGTGTGTATATGCACTGTCACAAGTTTGTACCAGTCCCGTCTCATGTGTTGCTAAAACCTTAATGAAGCAGAACACCAAACCCAGGGGGTGGGGGGATACACATCTCTACACTCGCACTTCTCACAACTATTCTGCGAGCCATAAACAAAATGTGAATGGTTTGTGCCAACGCATTACAGCGATGGTTAGTGATAGTTTATAGTGCCCATGCGGTCCCCCATAACCTTGCTGATCCAGTATCCGGTGAGGTTCTTTTCTATGAAGATAATTAAGCCAAAATAAGCCAGTAAGTGTATATATAAATATGGTTTCTACTGCGCTGAGGCTTGGGATAGAACCGGTGCAGTGTGATCTTAGTTTTATGTATGGGTGCATTATGTTATCACCGCAACAGGACACTGCATGTCGCGCTTACGCGGGTACCATGTCTATTTTAGGGATACCTAATTTTAATTTTAAATAATGGCACAGAATTTCAAATGAGGCTTAGAGGATGGTTTTGAATAAGAACGTGTTGTTGTACTAATGTAATGGTAATCCGATAGATGGCGTTGTGAATGGGTTAATACTGTGAGCACCGCTTGGGTAACAATGGCGTTCGGTTGAATCTCTCTGGGCAAACTAGTAGAAGCATAAATATTTAAATGACTCAGCAATTAACACGCATGCGCGGATGGAAATGGAAGCATCTCGTGTCGTTGCTATGGCGTCTGCGCCGGACACCAGTGTAATGAGGGCGCGAGGTCAGGGATGGATGGTTGGTTGGTTGTTTGCTTGCTTGCTTGGTACTTTATGTCCCGGTAACATCTAAAGTCCTATCAGGACGGGTACGGACATGTGATATTGCTCACTCATAGTGACAGTATAGTGCTGCCCCGACTGGGAGACCAGGCCACCTGCACTTGATATCCCACTTAACCACATTATCCTCACACTCAGCCTATCCTAATAGTGCTGAGCCCCTGGCTAGGAAGCGACAAGTCTACATTTTTAAGTCATTGGGTTTCGCACGACCAGGGTTCGAACCCGTGGGTTTGAATCCCATGATCTACCAAAGCGGGAGACGGACGATCAACTCATTCGGTCATCCCGTCTGGTCGCGCGAGGTCAGTGTGCGCGTTCACATCGGCACAATACATCATTACATATGCATATAGGTCTACACGTTCACCAGTGACGTCACTACCACGTGTCTGGCACCCAGAATGGCATTGTTTGGTAAAACAAAGCAGGTGGGTGCTAATCGCATCGAAACAAATAGAAAAGTACTTCAATTAAATTGATCATTTTTATTTGCTCAAGCTGCCAAAAAAACACCCTGTCAAATGCACTGAATTTATCAGCTCAGTGTGTTTTTGTCAATGTGTGTACCTCCAAAGCAGATCCAATAGTCTCAATTGTACATACATACTTACATACATACATACATACATACATACATACATACATACATACATGCATACATACATGCATGCATGCTTACATACTAATACATACTAATACATACATACACACATACATACATACATACATATGCATACATACATACATACATAATACATGCTGCATGCATGCATGCATGCATGATACCACACACATCATTACATAATTACATACATACATACATACATACATGCATACATACATACATACATACATACATACATACATACATACATACATACATACATACATACATACATGTGATTTTTCAACTGTCAGTACATGTCACATTCTTCTATATATTGGGAATGAATGTCACAGTGTAGAATGGCTAAAGCTCAAATCTGTGGTTGTGTAGGCAGGCTATATTGAAATCAATCCAGACAAAGAGAAAGGAAGAGTATAAGGTGTGAAAGAAGAGAGAGTCAAGCCCTCTGGTTTATTATTTATATGGTACATCGGCTGATTGTTGAGTATCACCCCACCTCTTTCCCCCAATGGGGAACAAGCATTCTTGGCTCTACCAATAGGGATCCAGCATTCCTGGTCCCAATGGTTGCCAGTGATCTGCCCACCACCACCAAGCTGTGTGGCTCCCCTGGCCACCACTGCCTTGAGCCTGAGTGTGGTGATCCTACCTAGAGGGGGTAGGGGGTATGCTCTGAGTGCCCCTTACACACAGCCTTGCCAGCACAACTATGTCTATGTACATCTCACTCAGGCACCACCAGCACTATCATATACACATACATGCATCTGGTCATGTATACCCGATCAGTAATAGAACATTTGCATTCCCCCACCAATGCATTACATCGGAATATTACACCCACAATGCGCACACATTGATATAATAATGCATGTGCATTGACATTATGCACGCACATTGTTGCAATGCGTGGACATATCGATACAATTCCGTTTAGTTTCACTATATGAAAAAACCTGAATAAATAAATGTGGCAATTCTGGCACAAAAGAAAAATTAACAATACTACTAACAGCTAAGATGACAAGGCTACTAACAAATTGAGACTATTGCTGTTCAGTGATGAAAACAAGCCGCGATGCGGCTCACTCGTTATGGACAGGGTAAAGAAACCATCACAAAAAAACAACAACAAAAACAATGATTGCGCATTGACACACTGTGCGGGTATGTGCATAACTTGGGATCATGTGCATATGTGGATATAACCCAGGGACATAAGCCCTGTTCACACGGGCAATGTAAATCGATTCGTAGAAAGCGACTTGCCTAGTTCGCCTCACATTTCTCGTGTGAACGGACGTCTGAGGCGGATTAGGGCTGATTCGACTCACGTGATGCGGATCCTGTAAACCACCTAAGCGAGGTAGTCTACGTGAATCGATTCCTGTGATGCGGATAATTTTGCCCGTGTGGACGCAACCGACTTACGTGATGCGGACTAAGCACGTCGATCTATATACTATAATTTGGTCTATGAACCTGCTAGAGGTGCACAGATATTTTTTTTATCATTTATTTTTAGGGTTTCACTGCCCAGCAGAAGTTTTGACCGTTCCAAACCAATACGATTCAGTCATTACATATCTAGGTCGAACCCACACTCTCTGGTGCCAGCATCGTCGAACCCAAAATGGCGCTGGTTAGCCTGGACTTGCTCATGCGCAGCATTCGATTTCCGGCCCAAGTACTGCCCGTGTGAACGGGCCGCTAATTCGCCTCACCTGATTCGATTTGCCTGATTCGCCTCACATTTTGCCCGTGTGAACAGGGCTATAGACACAATGCGTGCACACATATGCACACTGGGCATATTTCAATAGCACACAATTGGTCTTCCTCATTCCTCCTTGACCTATCTTTATAATGCTGAATGTGAGGCGAGGTAGCGACAAGTATTAATTAGAAAGTTCGATATATTCAAGGACGCCTCTAGAGCTCATTGATTTTCATAATCCGCTATTGGACAAAACATATGGTCATTCTGAAATATTTCTTTGGAGGAAACCTGCTGCTGCCACATAGGCTTCTCTTTCTGATAAGCAGCAAGGGGTCTTTTATATGTACTTTCCCAAAGATAGGACAGCATATACAACCTTTGATGAAGAAACAGATGTGGACCACTGGTTGGAACAGAAAATGTATCAATTTTTAAGTCATTAGTTTGACTCGGCCAGGGTTGGAAAACGGGGGTTCGAATCCCCATTACCTTGCAAAAGAGGAGGCAAAGGCTCTACACATTGGGCCACCCTGAATGTGTACATAATGCGGGGACATAAAGAAGCATAATTCGCACGTACGGTACACAATGTCACTACACATCGGCAAAATGCGCACGCACACCCTGAAAATGGGCGGATACAATCGGCAAAATGCTTGTGAATATCGGCACAATACGCATATTTATCGGCGCAATGCACAACATGCATGCGCGTAGGCACAATATGCACACGTGAACATAGTATGCAGACACTTTGCCACAATGTGCATACACATAATGTGCATACACATAATGTGCATACACATAATGTGCATACACATATACATAGTGTGCACACGTGAACATAATGTGCAGACATAGGCACAGTGCACAGATGCATTGGTGCAGTGCATGTGCACACCGCTGCAGTACAGATGTATAATCAACACAATGTGCACACGTGAACGTAATGCACAGACATAGGCACAGTGTACAGATGGATTGGCGCAGTGCAAATGCACATCTCTGGAGTACATATATGTAATCAACACAATGTGCATATGCACAATGTGCACATGTGAACGTAATGCACAGACATAGGCACAGTATACAGATGGATTGGCACAGTGCAAATGCACATCTCTGGAGTACATATATGTAATCAACACAATGTGCATATGCACAATGTGCACATGTGAACATAATGCACAGACATAGGCACAGTGTACAGATGGATTGGCACAGTGCATACACACATCGCTGTAGCACATGCATGTAATAAACACAATGTGCCTGACCACATGCACAATGTGTGCACGTGAACATAATATGCAGACATAGGTACGGTGCACAGACGCATCAGCACAGTGCACACACACATTCCATTGTAATCAACACAATACACATGCGTCTAGGCACATATAGTGCGCACGTGAACGCAACGCGACACAGACGCAATGCGCGTGCGGCTTGGCCACGCGGGGCTGGAAATGGGGCCCAATGAAGACCCGCCCCGCCCCGCCCCGCCCCGCCCCGCCCCGCCCCGCCCCGCCCCGCCCCGCCCCGCCTCGCCCCGCCCCGCCGCACTCCGCTCCGCCCACCCTTCATCGCCGCGCCTCGCCTCACCCCGGTCCGCCCCGCCGCGTCTCCGGGCGGGCTCCCGTGGACACTCCTGTGTAGGCGGCGCGGGGCTGTGATCCCCCGGCGCCGTGTCAGTTTTCTAATGTCGCGTCCGGGAAACAGGAGCCGCGACACCAGATGGGCACTTTAAGAGGACACAAAATATAATTAAATAGAACAACGCTGGGGCAGGTATTTTAGGCAGACCTACTGCCAGCCGAGGCAGCATAGACCAGTGATTTGAAGCAAAACAAACCCAAAATGGGAGTCGGCATGGTTATCTATGCCGCATACTCAATTTGCATTTGCATTTGCATGCCGCATATCGCATACCGCGAATATGGAATCTTAGCTTAACTTACATATCCTATTGTGGCTGATATAGGTCCTATTTGGGCCCTCTAGGATAACAAACTTCATGGTTCGTTATGGTAATAGAACCCCCCCCCCCCCCCCACCAAACAAAAAAAATCTTCTATCTTCTTCATGTCTATCATTAGCATTATAACTGTCACTTCATTGCTATCATTATCATTATCACCATTATTTCGCTCATCCGCATAGAAAGACCCGTGGTTGTATATAGTACGTTGTCCGGCTGTGTGTGAAGTTGAGCCCGGTTAGACTGCACGTATATAACAGCGTCCTCAGACCGAGGCTCAGCTGCATAGTCGCGCTTAAATATCACTCAGCACTCCGCTGGCATTGGCATGCAGACAGCATGGGTGGAGTATCCAGACGCTGCGTGCAATATGAGCTTGGTGTTTCACATGGATCATGTGACATCCATTAAGCCCTATTCATGTGCTATAGTCTAGTAGTGGTTGTTTAACACTGAATTTACTCATGCGCAAACAGTGAAAACATTTGGAAAATTTGGTTTATTTAATGACGCCTCTGGAGCACATCGATTTTTATCAGCGGCTATTGGATGTCAAACATGTGTTCATTCTAACATATTTCTTTTGGATGAAACCTGGTGCCGCCATATAGGCTACTCTTTCCGATAAGCAGCAAG
The DNA here is from genome assembly GCA_030323885.1 of Branchipolynoe longqiensis. NCBI lineage: Eukaryota > Metazoa > Annelida > Polychaeta > Phyllodocida > Polynoidae > Branchipolynoe > Branchipolynoe longqiensis. The sequence goes on along the minus strand of CM059187.1, from coordinate 108,737,997 downwards.
GGGTCTTTCATATGCACTTTCCCACAGACAGGGCAGCACATACCACAACCTTTGACGTACCAGTTGTGGACCAATGGTTGTTCTACAATTGGAGAATACATATATATATACCAAAATATATCAACCAAAGCGGGGTCACGCTAAATCGGGGTTGAGCCTACTGAATTACCTTTGAGCTATACGAATTTTAGGTCCAATGAATCCTATCAGAATTCATGTTAAATCGGGGCGCGGTAAAACGGGGTTCAATAAACTAGATCACGGTTCCGACTGCGCATGCGCTGAAAACGGCGTTGGGAGCAAAGCAAAGGCGTACGGCCATTGAGTTTGCCTATAAGCGCAGTGAAAAACGTCAGTTTTGTTCAAAATTAATAGAAATCCAAAACCCTAACCATATCAATTTAATATAATCTTTTTGATAAACATGTTTTCTATATGTGTTCCAAGCGGTTTGTCTCTAGGTGGTGTGGTTTTATCAATATTTTACTTTTTCTGTATGGAGATTGCTCACTGCCATTGACAATGCATTGAGTACTCTGGCTATGGCTCTAACACTAGTCTGAATGCCTAGATCTTTCTAAATCTAAATGCACATGGCATAAGATCTGCTGATTATATTGATGTAAATGCAATGCTGGATAAAAGATTAATATCTTAATTTATTATATATATTTTTTTAGCTGGTATTCTATGTTTCAAACAAGAGCTGAGATGATCTGAAACTAGCACATTTCATAGCTGCATCCAGTGTATTAGCATGTGCCATGTGCTTTTGGGGGGTATGTTTTGCTCTGATGCATCCCACAATGCACCGCGCCGCTGGAACCGTGATGTAGTCTATAGTGTATACGTGTGTGTATGTGTGTGTGTGTGTGTGTGTGTGTGTGGATGTGTGTGTGTGTATACACCGACCCAACCCTGCCACGACTACCATGTTCGCTTGTGCCAAGATGAAAACATTGAAGTATCCATATAAGTTTAAGATCATTTTTATCCTAAGTAGGTAAAGATTGCTGGACCCGGATGTGATTCCTTCTCCCTAGCCCACGACTATCCGAGTCTTGTACCTCGGGAAAACAACAGTTATCCATCATCTGTACCCAGGTAAGATTCGTATAACTATATATATATATATAATGTGTGTGTGTGTGTGTGTGTGTGTGTGTGTGTGTGTGTGTGTGCATGCGTGCGTGCGTGCGTGCGTGCGTGCGCGCGCGCGTGCGCGTGCGCGTGTGTGTGCGGGAACTCGCGGGTTGCAGTTGCGTGCGCGCGCAACGTGCAAAGGGGTCCGGTGGCCAGATGACATTACTGAGTACTAGAGAGAGAGCGAGACTGACAGACAGACAGACAGACAGACAGACAGACAGACAGACAGACAGACACGTAAATTTGTACTCCACCTCAGTGCAAGAATCTAAAATCCCAAGATTACCTGATCTCCCTCCCCACCAAATAGCGATACACAGGAACAGAAATAGGACCGGTGCAAGTTCAGTGCACTCTTGAAGTTGGAGATGAGAAATGTGCGCCAAAACCTAGTTTTTGCTTTGAACTTCACTTCTCTTCTTTTTTTTCTCACTCCAGGCTACAATTGTCTAATTATTTCTTAAAATACCAATTCTGTGACCCTATCCAGTTTGGGTATTGTTTTGTGGGGTGTTTTTTTGGTCAAATATAACTTCGAAATGTCACTTTCAGAATTAGTTTGACAATAATGTACAGTTTTACTAATACCCACTTAATTCTAGCGACATTACAATTTTCACAAATCAACTTGGGGAAGTTAATGATTTATTTCCCAGGTTAAACGCATAAATGTTACAAATGATAACGATGGTGACTCTTCATAAAGGGATCGCAGGAGAATATTTGTACTCATTCCAATATTGGATGTAGTGAAAATATAGAATGGTCGTGGAACAACATTTGAAACAGTCAGGTATGGAAACAAAAAAATAAGTGTGTTCTTGGTCACGCAGCCCAGACCGTAACTTTTGTTCTTACAAAAAGGAAATTCCTGAAAGTTCAAGGTTTCATCGATAGTCGGTGTAATATTAAGAGAAATCTGATTGCGAATTGCAAAGGATATATTCACTAAGTAATAATCCATATTGATAATAATATAGATTAAGGAACCTGGAACTGTAAGGTAAGATAGTGGGTTTTGGAGGATTTGTTTGGGGTGGTTTTATTGTTGGCTGTTGTTACTGACCTTTCATGCAGCCACCTCTCTAATAATATCCACATCTCTGGAACTCTCAATTTAACCATTACAAATACCTAGGCCTTGAGTTGGACAGCGAACTAAACTACAACCTATGTATAAACTTATTATCCAGAAAGTAAACCACAAACTGTGGCTATTTGCAAAGCTAAGAGACTACATGACAAAATAAATGTCAATAAAGATCTTCAAGGGCATGGCGCCCCCCTAAATTGACTATGGAGATGTAAACTACATGGGTGCGAGAAAATAACTACTAAAAAACTGCAAATACTGCAGAACAGAGCCCTAAAAATCTGTCTAAGAGTAGCAAGCTGCACCTCACCTATGACATACACAAAAGAACCAAAGTGAAATTACTAGAAAATAGGAGAATAATTCATTTGAAAACATTAGCATACAACTATAGTCAAAACAATAAACTCCTAACAAAACTTCAAAGAGCTACTAGAGCAAATAATGCGCCACTACTGAAGCAGACCAGAAGCCAAATAAAAGCTCATGAGAGAAGGACGCTGGAAATGGCTGCCAAGGTGTGGAATGTCCAAACGGTAAAGGAACGACAAATTCCTGACCTAAAAACTTACAAAAAATATCTGTGCAAACTAGGCTAGGAAACCCCCACTAAGCTGCACTGCAAAGGGGCATGTGATATGTCATGGCCCACCAGCGAGACGCCCAATGGAGGGTAACCATGCCAAGAGTAGCCAGATAACACACCACACAGCTATATACAAGCGTATGATATGTAAATAGGAGTAGGCTAGTCTAGTAATAAGAGCAAAATAAAATAAAATACATATATGCCAAGAAAATCCAAAAAAAGCTAACATAGGCTACTAACCATACCAACCAATTATCTCTCTGCTACTGAAATGCAGGCAA